>OX438783.1:3366493-3966493 GCA_949316455.1 Acleris holmiana | reverse complement strand
AATGTCATACCGATGAATTCATGTCCGCCATTTTTTCGCCCGGTTTATCGCATTTCTTTATTACGGTCCGCCATTTTTTCCATGTTCGGCCATATTTTTATGGCGCGTTCGAGTTGACGATATTTGAGAGAATAATTTGTTTACGGTCTCATATTGGTTTCGGAGGACGGTAAAACGGTTTTATTTTTTTGTTTATGGTTTTATGGAGTTTATATGGGTAAGTTATAAGTAAGTGTGGGGGGAAAAGTTCGAAGGTTATGTTGGCATTAATATTGACTCGATTAAGAGTTCAAAGGTTAAAAAACCGATTGAATGCGTACTCTCAGACTAAATAAATACTAACGTCTATATACAAAAATGAAAAGGGATAGCTTTATGCGCTTGCGCGCGAAGAACATAAGATGGAGATAGTTTGAGCGCGCCTTGATTATTTGAATTCAGATAATGGCTGTTTACTTCAAAACCACAATTTTTATTCAAAAAATGGTTTACCCAGGATTAAAAAGGTATAAGAACTCAACTATTGAATTAAAAATCGTAACAAAATATAGTTGGGTTTCGAAGATTCAACCAAAAACATCCAAAATAGGTGTCATGTCAGAAAAATAAAACTTTAGAGGATTTTTTTAAATCTTGTTCACGTTTAACAGTCTCAAGGAAATATGACCAAGTTTAATATATCTAAAGAATTGACACATAGGCGTTATAGTTTAGGGTTATTGAGATCCAAATTGCAGAACACAGAGAATTTAGAGACAGTTAACTTGTTCCTTTATCAAACTTGTGTAATGATAGTCATATAATCCAGTACTCGGATTTTTCATCGCGCGGTAAGATGAAAAAAATGGAGCAATTAAAATTAAAATTTTAGTCACATTCATACTCATACTCACTCATATTCTTAGTCCCGTCTTATATATTTGTAAGAATTAAAGAAATACATTTTATTCGTGACAAATAGCAGAGAAATACGCACAAGAAAATTGTAGTCACGAAATGGTCCCAACTCAGACTAATGCTGGCAATATTGTCAGTGCTGATCTTTCGTTGGAACCACCAGATAAAACCATGGAAGGTTACACATACATAATATTGAAACAAAAAATAATAATTATAATTAGCTAAAAAAAAAATAAAAAAAATAAGTAAACTTAATTAAAAACTTAAAAAAAAACAATTCGGCATGTATTTATCATGTATTTCAACTTAATTACGTACCTAGTTTGCAGACTATATTGTTACGATACTGGGTGCTTTAACAAGATTAATTTATTTATGTACCTTGTAAGATTTAAACACTAATTCCTGTAGCTACATGCTCTATGGATATTACATATTAGGGGCTTACTTAATGTTCATATTTATTTTATTATTTGGAACATGGCATGGCATTTAACATTTTATTTATAATGTAATATTTAAATGAATGAGTATGAGTATGAATATGACTAAAGTTTTAATTTTAATATCGACTCTATACTTTTCTTCATCTTACCGCGCAATTAAAATCTGAGCCCTTGTCATATCTAAGGAACGACTTAAACGTCATTAATTGACTCTGAGTGCCACCGATAGTAATGGTAGGACCTTGTATAGTCAAAGACGTAAAGGTACCCACCCTAGGTCCAAAGTCAATCTGACATTCTACAGCAATTAGGTTGAGTTTCCTTTAAGTTACGAATGACTTGGCATCTCGAAGGACACTGACAACTTCAAGCAGATTTTTTTAAAATGGGTCTTAAATTAACGTCCTTGACCGCACAGGGTTAGTCTGGATCGCTAAATGGGCTAAACAGAAACAAATTAAGGTTGGTGCTGAGGGTGTAGTTAAAAAAACTTTTAATACATACATACATACATAACATCACGCCTTTATTCCCAGAGTGGGGTAGGCAGAGCTACAGAAATACCAACAACTCTAAAAAGACTTGTTGATAATTCTGTAACCACATTTTGCACAATCAGGCCAAGAAGTTTACTAGTGTATTAGTGACAGGTTGCAAGCCCATCGCCTAACAGTACTACAAGCCCTTATTCCCTTAGTCGCCTTTTACGACATCCACGGGAAGACATGGAGTGGCACTATTCTATTAAAACTTTTAATGACACAAAGTAATTTAGATAATGATATAATACATTAGTAAAATTTTAACAGTTGTAGTGTTTAGAATCCACAATCCTTCACGCCTCATTTCAATTTACTTGATATCTTATTTTTTTTCATATTACTTATCTTATTGCACCATACACAGATTTAGGACACACTGGAAGTTAACGTTTTAAAGGCCTAATTTTCTGGCTAAGCCCATTCCCGGATAAACGGAGTCAGGACTGCTTTAGGCCTATCATATAAAAACATAACTTTTAACTATTGACCACAGGAAAGACAACTATTTTTTTAAAAGTGTGTATGACCCTATTATACACAGATAGTCTACCGCTTACACTAAAATCATATCATTAAAAAACACTTCTCACATTGTAATTTGTAAAAGATTGGTTAAAATGCAAAATTCGATTTCCAATATAAAGGATGTTCTCAAAATCAAAACCCTCCTTATGAAACGAACCCGGTGCCACTAATCCCACGTCACATCGGCTATTCAGCAATTTGTATCGAATCCGGCATTCACTTTGAACCTAGTTACCTTTTGATTGATAACATTAATTAAACAAATGAAGCTTTTGACAGCTTTAAGCTCTAATAACAAGAGATTATAGGATATTGTGAATTCCATTAAAAAGTTATTCGTTTTTATGAGTTATATTCATAGTGGTAATGTGTTATTTCTATTTTATTAAAATTAGTGCACACTGATTAAACATGTAGTAAAAGCGAAGTTTCAAAAAAAATAAAGTAACTTAGAGTAATACAATAGTTTTGAATACGGGTGCTCCTATTTTGATACACCCTATGTCATATTTGGTTTTATGAAGTTATTTAGGCAAATTCGCAAACAATGCTAATAGTAACATGAAGTTTTTTTTCCGCTTCTGTATCTATCCATTGATTGATTAGGGAATAAAGGCTTGTAGTACTGTTAGGCGATGGGCTTGCAACCTGTCACTAATACACTAGTAAACTTCTTGGCCTGATTGTGGAAAATGTGGTTACAGAATTATCAACAAGTATTTTTAAAGTTGTTGGTATTTCTGTAGCTCTGCCTACCCCACTCTGGGAATGAAGGCGTGATGTTATGTATGTGTGTGTATGTATGTGATTACAATAGATCGACCAATTCAGAAGCTGAATTGAGTAAGATGCTCCTTTCAAGATGCATTACGACACGACTTTTGACGACACGGTGGCCTAGTTGGGAGTGACCCTGCCTCCGAAGCCAGCGTGTGTGATGAGCGCGAATATTGGTTCCTGAGTCTTGGATGTTTTCTATGCATTTAAGTATTTATTTCTCTATATAAGTATGTTTATCGTTATCTAGTACCCATAGTACAAGCCTAGAGCTTAGTTTGGGACTAGATCAATTGGTGTGAGATGGTCCCCTGATATTTATTTATTTAATTATTATAAATCTGATAGAAAAAAAACCGCATAGAAATTAAACGCATCTTGCTTGAGATTCTTGATCAAGTTATAGAAAACTGTCATCTTTGACGTGTCTTGTGTCATCGCGCTTAAGATCTGTTTATTAATGAGGTCGCTTTTTCTCGCGCAGTCGTATAAAAAGCAATTCGTTAGGTACAATATTTTCTTATCTTTTCCCATTTCACATTGTACTTAATACTCAAGCATAAATTGATTTTTATATTGCATATACAGGGTGTCACTTCAATTAACTTCTCATATGCATAGGGGCAGATCTGTTCACAAAATTTGGATATCTTTATTTTTAAGTTTTTTTTCCGACTATATCGTAATCCGAAGAGGCTAGAACTTGGTATTTTTTTCACCTCCCGCATACGGGAGGTTAACTTCAAAGTTAAATCTGTAAGACACTGCAACCTGTAAAATGCGAGCGCTTATTTGCTAACATAATCTGCACAACATCCGAGTTTTCCATCATAACATAAAGCACATATTACTGACACACACACAATCCATCATACGTAAAATCAAACTAGACAATGCATCCTCACCTGCTACAATCCGATAATAACACAAGATTATTATTAGACATGAATTATGGTCGCAATTAGCGGCGCCAGAGGGAAATGGCGTCGCGTCGGTGCAAAGCACACGGACAGTGGAGGAATAAATCAATCAGCTGTGTTTGGAGGAATTTTACTTGCGCGTGTGCGTTTGGTTTAGGACGACTGGTAATTGTTGGCTCGTGTGTTTGTGGGTACTGATAGGTAAAATTTATTGTTAATTATGAGTGATGGGGGGTATTTTTTGATGAACGAGTGTTTCTTTTTGTTTGTTATTAAAATTTGCAACTATATGACGTGTTTTTTTTTTCAGACATTAAGTAGATCGTAGGTTGACACGAAATATTTCGTTTAAAATTAATATTTTACATAAATCCTACATAGATTAAGTTAGTCATAGATTAAAAGATGCTTATACTAGTAGATGCTTTTCAGGTTACCCATAGCGCGCAGTGCATATACAATTCCTAACATAACGTGTGATAAAGTGGATTAAGCGATAGTGCTTCGGTAAATGTATATAAATAGGATATTGTACACACACACACACACACACACACAACATCACGCCTTCATTCCCAGAGCGGGGTAGGCAGAGCTACAGAAATACCAACAACTCTAAAAAGACATGTTAATAATTCTGTAACCACATTTTGCACAAGTAGGCTGAGATATTTACTAGTGTATTAGTGACAGGTTGCAAGCCCATCGCCTAACAATACTACAAAGCCTTTATTCCCTTAGTCGCCTCTTACGACATCCACGGGAAGACATGGAGTGGCACTATTCTGACCCGGCAACCACACGGGTACAGGATATTGTGTCTTTTGATTATTTCAAAATAATTAGCACAAATGTAATACGCTAAGTTGGCTTTCAATTTTGATCACCCAAAAATTAATTTCAAACACAAACCCATAACCTTTAGTTAGAGAACTACACTACACAATTAATTAAAGATGATGCTGAAAATCATTAGCGTCCACGTAAACAATGAATCATCCCGTAGTTAACAATAGGCGAGATGGCTTATTGATTATGTACAGGATGTACCCGTTGATTAATTGCGTCGAGCTAATGTTGCGAGGATGTGGTTGTGGTGATGGATGTGACTGTATTGATAGGTGTCATTGTCTGCGAGTGTACTTGGATTTATGTTTCGATTTCCTGTGGAGGTATTGGCTATAGTTGCTTTATTTCCTGCCCTTTGTAGGTATAATAGGAAAAGATGAAAACATGAAATACAGGGTGGTTGATTAATTATAATAATTTGCCTCAAAAAATGTCATGGATTTTGAATGCCTACGCAATTGATTTAAAATTTAAACTAAAAAGTAGTTTGATGTTTTTTACAGGGAAAAAAAATATTTTCTTGATTTCGTGATCTTGTAAGAATGCATTGTTTTAACCTCCTAAGACCCACCATACCACGAAATTTGCCAGTGGAATATGAACCTATTACAATTGCAATACAGTCAATTTTTTAGTTTGACTGTCCCTCATAAAAACAAAGGAAAACCTATTTTATTTCCTTTGCAATAGGTCTATTTTCTAATGAACGTATTATGTACATTTTTTTGTACGAGAGGCCTTAGGAGGTTAACATTTAGAATAGAACTTAAAAGGTAACCGTTTTTTAATCAGTAAACGAAAAGTAAATAAAAACTATCTTTAAATTTATTTATGTATCGCGATTTCATTAAAGTTTCTTATTAGTAAGAATTTTTTTAAAAACTTATATAACCTGATTTCCGCTACAACGAAAACTGATATCCTGATTTACAATATGTATTTTTTTATTAATTGGACTCGTACCAAATACTACCAATGTTAAATCACTTGTCGATTCTGAATCAAAATGTCGGTAACCGCACCATTCATATTGGCAACGCGTGTTCCGACCAATTCGTTAATTTAAATTAATAAATCAACTAGAAATGAAATTATTGTTTTAGATTTTACTACGTATCGTGACGTGGTTATCCTACGAAGCTAGCGGTCCCGGGTTCGATTCCCGGCATGGGCAAATATTTGTATGCTGAGCGCGAGATTTGTTTCTGAATAATGGATGTTTTCTATTTTAAGCCTAGAGTTAAGTTAAACCTAGGTGTACAAGGTTACGTTTTGAACTCGATCCTTGAACCGCTAGTTTCGTAGGCAATGTCACTACCAACTAAGCGTATCTACGTTTCGAAACGCTTTGTTTCACGAAATTTGAAATAATTCTAATTTTATGAGAAAAAACATTAAGCTGTAGCAAAATTATTATTATTTATTTAAGTTTTCACTATTATCATTTTGTGTAACGTCACAACTCTGAATTTTAATCCCCGACATAATAATAGAGGTGTCATGAGTGTATATATGTGTGTCTGTTTACCTCCTAAACCTCGAGCCATACCATAAGCCAGCCATTGTTGGATCGGGGTGACCGGCTATAAGATTATGGCATTTTTTGTATTTTTAACCGACTACGAAAAAGGAGGAGGTTATACGTTCCATTGTGTTTTTTTTATGTATGTTTACCGATTACTCCGACAGTTGTGGATCGATTTTGAATTATTATTTTTATTTTGGTAGAGTATACTTCCGAAGTGGTCCCATTGTCACCCAATCTGATGAGGGGATCAGTGAGGAATTGAGGGAACTCCTCAAATATTGTAGGCAAACATATAGTGATTTTAGTATTTTTAGTAATAAGTCTAGCAGTTGCATTCAGAAAGTATCGCAGATGGCCATCGGAACTCCTTAACGGTACTTATTTCAAGGGTGGCGTTAACTTATCTCGATTAAGATAGTTGAGCGACTACAACGACGAATATTTATTTGTAGAAATATGACTATGACATTGCGCCGGCGTTGCTTGCGGCGCGCTGAAACTTAAAATTTCATATCAACTAATAAGTGGGACTACGGAACAGCGTCTACTCACTAAAAAATTTAAAATGAAATAAAAGTTATATCAAACAAAAAACTGCGTTGAAAAACGCAAAAAAATACTTCTTTAAAAATTGTAGGTACCTACTTAATTGGTTATTCTGACTAAAGTCGGCGACAACAATATTTTCAACAAAAAAGCCGACTTCAGTTGGACCTACAATATTAAAAAAAAAAAAAAAATCGTTTTTGAAAGCGGGTTTGTATGTTTGTGTTTTTTTCGAGCCTGTTTCCGGATTAAAATTATTTCATCACATTTCATAAAAGTACAGAATAACATTAATACCGCCATGCCCGATCTTCCAGCCTAATCTGCACCTACGATAGCTTAAGTAAGTCTACCCGCATACTGCATACTTTGATTTATGTCTTTCATTCGATGAGTTATTTGCCCTCAGCGACGTACTCAGTGATAAGTTGCATCACTTTTGCAACAGCATTATTTGTGGAATAATACTAAATAATAATTTTGCTTTGTTTACACGTGTATAAATAGTTCCTTGGGAATATCTTTGTTTTATAGTGATGTAATTTCAAAAGATTTCAAGTTAAATATTTCAGAACGGGTCTATACATGTCTGCCATAGTTAGTCTTAGTATTGAAAGTTATAACATATTTTTTAAAAGATTTTTATAAATCAAACCTAACCTTACCTTTATCTACATTCATACATACATAACATCACGCCTTCATTTCCAGAGTGGGGTAGGCAGAGCTACAGAAATACCATCAACCTTGTCTACACATTAGATGTTTGAGAAATTAAAAAAAAAGTTAACGGTTTCAGCGATATAAAAAATATGACTATCAATAATTATATCATCAGTGACATTATGACCAAAAAAATTATGGGAAACAACGGGCCCCCTTCAGAACATAGTGAATAAGTAATTGGGGGTTACCATAAGGTGGTTATTGCAGTAGATTTTACTTTTAGAGAAAGAGACAAAGATCTTTTACTGTGGTTAATATTTAGCATTTTATGCAGTCAATTTTAAAATAAAATTACATAAACTTTCCAATGCAATAAAAGACAAGTGACAGTTGTCTCATTTATTTCTTCCTATTAATTTTCTTGCCCGACGTACACAAATATTTCTAAATTATTTCAGCAAAATTATATACAGTGTAATTTTTTTATCAGTGCACAAATTTTAGTATATGATTTTGTATCGTTAATATATAATATATCTCTCTTTTACCTTCTCGTGTGGACACAAAGTCACACTAGAAATGATGACATGGGTTGTCAAGCTGTAGGTATGCGATACACTGTATTGATATTCCAAATTTGAAATTTCATGTACAGCTTATCAGACAACAAGCCCCTCTCCTACTGATATTCTAAATTTGAAATTTCATTTATTAACTTACTTAACAACACTCCCCTCTCCTCGCACCCCTGCATTAGAGGGTCCATGAATATCGTTAAGTTAGTGGAATCATTGAATCGACAATATCTCTAAAAAAAATAAGCTAGAGTAAAAATAACACAACATGTGTTATTGATTAACAATAGCGAAGCAAATATTAAAATTTGTGCACCAGCTTCGCCCGCTGCAATTTTTTTCTTTCATGTCGCTTAGGGGTATGAAAAATAGATGTTGGCCGATTCTCAGCTCTACCCGATATGCACACAAAATTTCATAAGAATCCATTGAGCCCTTTCGAAGGAGTATGGGAAGGAACATCGTGACACGAGAATTTTATATATTAGATGAGCAATGCATTTAAAGCATTTGATTAATACTGCTTTCATAATGCATTGCTCTAAACTTCAGCGAATTCGGTTAATTCAATCAGAAAATATAGTTTTACACTAAAAACGCTGAACTGTCAAATTGTGGTTTTGTACTTAACCGTTTATTGTTTGCTGCCGTACATTTAGTCTAGTTTGAGTGGCATCACGTTGGTGCGTGGACAAGATTTCTCTGCGTTGTTATTTCCAGAGTGCAACGAAGCACTTTTCATCATACAATCTGTCCGTGCTTTTCAAAACAATTCTGCTCCAACCTCACCATGGATTTATGCCCTGATAGGGAATGAACTTGCCTGCGTCACAGCTGATAAACGCGACGTTGACATAATGCGCACACGCAGCGATATATTGCTTAGAGGAACGTCAAATTCAAACATTAGAATAGTTTAGGTAAGGAGTTAGGATAATACTTGTGTGTTTTTCCATGGATGTTTTGATTTTCGGTCGATTGGAAACTGCAAATTTTAAAGAGATTTTTCCTGTGTGTGACTTTAAAATTCGTTGTCAATCTAGTGTAAGCTCATGGTATGTCTGTCTATCTTTCCGTTTGTATATCACACAATATAAAATTTATAAAAATGGGTAGTTTTTATTAAATACTAGCGACCCGCCCACGCTTCGCTCCGGATTAAAGTATTATACATATAAACCTTCCTCTTCAATCACTCTGTCTATTAAAAAAAACCGCATCATAATCCTTTGCGTAGTTTTAAAGATTTAAGCATATATAGGAGGGATATAGGGGCAGAAAAAACGACTTTGTTTTATACTATTATTATTATTTATTTATTTATTTAATCTTCTTTGCACAATACAAATAAATGTAAAAAGTACAAATGGCGGACTTAATGCCTAAAGGCATTCTCTACCAGTCAACCACAATACTATATAATAATAATAAAACACTACACAACACTACAACACTATACTACAATACTATATAATATACTATGTAGTGATTAAGCCTTAAAACTTCACATATTATGCCGTAACCTCGTGGAGTGAATTTTAAAAAGAACTACTCTGATTTTCAAATAGTAGAGAGCTCCAGGGGTAAAAAAAAATAAGCATGGCTAGACATTAGACATACTTCTGACTTGTGAGACGGTTGTCAATGTCATTTAGGCTTAGTATTTATTTCATTTTCTTTTTTTTATGTTAAGGAGAAGGCACACAAGTACTCAGGCCACCTGATGGTAAGGGGAATCTGAGACCCATAGACATTTGAATTCTCAAGACTACAATATACTAATGGCCGTATTAATAAATTCGTCTCGGTTTAAATGCCTATCTCAAGATATGTCATAGTAAACGTCAAACCATAGAAAACTGACATTTTTGACGTATCTTGAGATGGGCATTTAAACCGAGATCAGTTTATTAATACGTGCCTAAGACCTCAAATGCGTTGCCAACCCTGAGGACTAAGATGGAATGCATCTATGCTAGTTATTCCACCGGTTGTCTTATCCCCACACCGGAACACAGCAATGCAAACCCTATTGATTGGCGGGTGGGTAATGGATAAGATGGTGGTAGCAATTCGGACGGACCCTGCACAGGGTCCTTCCACCACTAACATAAAACCAATTTCAAGTTCGCCATCAAAACAAAAGCTATTTAAAATACACACACTAAGCAATTACTGATAATACACACATTCAGCATCAAGTGCAGTACTTAATAACAACTTAGCGCCCCCCCCCCCCCCACCTCCCCCTCCTGTCAAACGAACGACAAGCGCAGATTCCGCTTTGTACTTGTCAAAAATATAGCAAACAAAAGATATGGTAGGAGAATAAATGAAGTGAGCTGATATATCTCGCTTAGTGTTAGGGAGGGGAAAATGTCGATGGAAGGGTTGAAATTAGAGTGTGTGTGTGATCATATGTCATTTTTGCGATTGTGTCTTATTGTTCGAGATTCAGGAAAAAACACTGTTAGCGAGATTTTGTTACATACATGCATACATAGCACTGGGGAGTGGGGAAGGCTGAGCTACAGAAATACCAACAAGTCTAATAATACTTTTTTATAATTTTGTAACCACATTTTACACAATTAGGTCAAGAAGTTTACTAGTGTATTAGTGACAGGCTGCAAGCCCATCGCCTAACATTACTACAAGCCTTTAATCCTTTGGGGTCTTCCCATACCTACCCACGCAGAATCGGCGTTAGCTAATCAAAAATTTTTTAACGTCGGTCGAGCCTAGGGTTTCCGATTTCTCGAGGTTTTTTAGTTCTCGGGTGTCGAGACTTCTCGAGCCTGATTTCTCGGGTCTTCTCGGGTTGTCGAGAAAAAATAAAATACGTCTAAATTTTTGTTTAATTAATAAAAAGAGTCTTTAATTTAACTGTGTTTATTTTACATGAAAAAATCAACATAATTTTTAACAAAAAAAACAAGTTCTCAATAAAAAATCAGCTCAAAACAAAATTGCTAACTAAAAACAATCATACTTCTTCTCCTTATCATAACTAATCTCATCTCACTAATCTGTAATAAAAAACAAAATCTCTGTTAACAATCAGCTTAAAACAAACATCTTAACTAAAAACAATCATACTTCTTCTTATTATAACTAATCTCACTAATCTTTAATAAAAAACAAAATCTCTGTTAACAATCAGCTTAAAACAAACATCTTAACTAAAAACTATCATAATTTTTCTCATCATAACTAAAGATCACTCACTAATCTCACTATGTGGGTGGTATGGTATCACAATTTTTGGCAGTTTTAATGTAATTAAATAAGAGATATCTATCTACTATTAATACGAAAAATATAACTGTCTTTAAGCCTGCTTATTAATTCTTATGAAATATGCCTTAAGATAAACCAAAGCATTAATAGATTTATCAGACAGCCGGCTCCTAATCTTACTGACCACATTTCCCGATATGGAAAATACCCTTTCATTCTCTGTTGAAGTCGGCTTGACTGAAATTAATGCTTCGTATAGTGTTTCCAGATTAGGGGTCCTCTTGCCTGTTTTTTCAAATAGCAAAAACTCTTTTTTTATAATTGATTTGGAAAGCACCACAGCATTTGTTGATTCACCATTTCTCGAAACACCTTTTATTGCTCTCTCTAATTGAGCTGCAAAGCTGTCTTGTTCAGTTTCTGATTCGCTTACGCCTGCTTCGACAACTTCTGAATTATTTCCTGTCGAAGGTTCTGTAGTAGTGGGAACAGTGGGGTATAGACGACTGAATAAGTCTTCAGCGTATCCAATTAAAAATGTCTTGCTATTATCGGTAAAATAAGCACTCTTTTTGAGAATAAAATTATCGGGGCTGTTTAGGTAGCGTAGCAGCGATATTAGAGGTGTATTCCGACGATCTGATATTTTCATTTTAAGAGATTCTACTAACTGAAGAGCCAAAGGGTCGTCGATACTTTCTAATTGTTTTAGCAACACATCTGTTTTAGCCTCTGCAGTTAGTAAATTGGCATCTTGTCTGCTCAATGCTTCAACTGCAAGTTTAGTTGGCGTCAATATCAACCGCATTTTTTGTAGTATAGGAATATTTTCCTCCTTCCATTTAAATGAGCTATCTAAATCAATCAAGGCTTTTTTAATGGAATTTTTTAACTTCAAGAAACGCTCAATCATTGTTAGCATTGAATTCCACCTAGTTCTGACATCCTGTAATAAGACTAGTTCGGCCCCGAATTCAGTCTTCACATGTTTTTGTAGTGTGATATTTCTAAGGAGACTCTTTCTGAAAAATCTTATGATCGAACGGGTCTCATTTAGCACTTTGTTTATGTCGTCAATAGGCTGCAATATAGATTCATCATCAGATTCTTCGTCATCGTTATCAGTGCTGGCTTCATCAGAGCTGCTGTGTTCATCGTCGCTAACAGGTGTGTTTCTTCTAGCAACTGTAGTTACTGTTTTTTTTTGCAAAAGGTATCAAGAATAGCCAAATGGATGGCATGGTTTACACAGAGGACCATCTCACAGGGGCTCTCTCTGCCAAATTTTTTCATAGCATTTGGCCCGTCGCTTGTTACGGCCAAGACATAATGCTCGAAGTTTACCCCAAAGTATTTCAAACGCTCCTCTACTATTTCTCTAACCTCTGCGGCACCGCATTTTCCGGGTATGTAAACTAGCCCCAAATTGTAAACTTTTGCCTCTGCTGTATGAACACAGACGCTAAAATATCGTCTGTTTCGTATGCTCGTCCACTCGTCAATTGTCACACTTAGCCGGTTTCCTGATGTGCAAAGCTGAGAAAGCTCTTTTATCATCTCTTTCTCCTTTTCATCATAAAACTTCAATATTAGGTTCATAACTTCGGTTTGGGTCTTTGGAAGTTTATACCCCTTGGCAGCAAGTGATTCACGGATAAATTCACTTTTAGTAATGCCTCTTATAGTAAAACCATCTTGGGCTGAAAGTTTAGCTAAAATTTCACCTAACGATTTTCTGGGTTGTACGTCAAATTTCAGTGTTTGCTGTACGTGCATAGTTTCAAAATCACTTCTTAATTTTTTTGGTGCCGTCACCCCGGAACTAGACGAACTGGTAGATGCTTCTTCTGTGTACATGAGCTAAATGCCTCACTAGTCCGCTTGTGTTTGATCCTTTACAGGCTATGGTTTTAGGACATTTTAGACATTGCGCATTTGAGGCGTCCTTATTTTTCTTGAAATATTTCCAAACATTGGAAGTTTCCATTTTGGTTCATTAGTTGTAAAATCTATAACAAACAGTTCAAGAATTAGTAAGTATTTTAGTTTAGTACCTACAAAATAGCTGACGCAACAGTGGGGAGGCCTATGCCCAGCAGGGAGGGGGTTGATGTGGTTAGGTTAGGCTGATGATGATGATGAAAAAATAACTGTGTCCTTTTGTATACTACGTTTGGTAGGATTGGTTGGATACGTTTTGTGTTATTTGTAGTAGATAAATTGCCATAAAACAACGTCTTAATATTATGTGTTTAGTTTAGAACTTTAGGCTTTTGTGGGATTATTACAACATCTGCAATACAAATGCAATTAATGAAATCGGTAAATATTTATGCACTAACAATTCTCTTATTTGATTAAAAACAAAAGTTTTATTTCTTTAACATACCTATTCATTTTAAACAAAAATATTATTTTGGTAATACAAAAGTACTTACAAAACAAAACAAACACTTGAACTATTTAAATAAATAATTACAATACTTACCTGTTTGTTCTGCGATTCTATTACTCGTGCCTCACTAAATAGTAAATACACTCACTATGCTGGGTTTATGATCCGACCGATCCGAACACGGCGGGAGTTGAAACACGAATGAACAAAATACAACTGGGGCCGCGTCGCGCTTGCGTTTGTCGGCAAAAACAAAGGATACCGACAGACACGAGCCGTGCTGTCAAAGGATGCCGCTGCCGCCTCGCATTTACAAAGAAAGCTAAGCGTAAAAATGTTTATTTAAACTTCTCGATGTCTCGACTTTTCTCGAGCTGAATTTCCCGGGTACGAGACCGACCGATTTCCCGGGAATTCCCGGGACGAGAATTCCCGGGAACAAACCCTAGTCGAGCCGATTTGACGTCTTTTAGCTCTTATCACGTAGACGGGCGTTTTCCAAAAAAAGTGTACATCATTAAGGACAAAATTAGGAAAATTTAACTTTTACCATTTCGTCACGAAAATTTGCCATATAATATACGTTAATTTTCGTGACGAAATGGAACGCCCAGACATAAAGAGTTTTTTCAATTGCTAATGCCGATTCCGCGTCGATAGGAGTGGCCCCTTAGTGGCCTCTTACGATATCCACGGGAAGACATTATTCTAGCCCGGCAACCACAAGATTTTGTTATATTAATATTTTTTTTACCATCAATAGTTCCACCTTGTATAGTATAATTAACCTAGTGTTTATGTACCTTGTATTTATATAAATAAACTTTCCTGCACCAAATCTCTTTTTCTTTACAGTTGCGGTACAAACCCTAGTCAATCGACAACTATCTAAAAATAAAACACACTATCGATACTCTGCCCATCCCTAGCTAGCAATATGTGTACGCAGACAATATAAGAGACGTATCGCACACCGACACCGTTCGGGAAGTATGCAAAGAAGTTGGGCGCCGGGACGGGACAGTCTTGGCACTTGACAGACTTGACAGCTCTGTTTGGTTTCTCGAGAATAATTACGAGTAATGTACTATGAGTATAGGATGTTGCACTGTGTTGTTGTTGAGAAACCTACAAAACATTTGCATTTGTTTGTAGGTACAAAAAAATGCTTAAGCTGGCCTAGAAATGTAATTAAAATACTCTCGCCTCACACAAGCGCCGTGACAGTACGTACCTGTTTTTGTGTGTATAAATTTTATTATGAATCTCTTTTTTAATCTTAATTTTACTCTGAAAAAACTGTCGTATTTGCGAAATATGGATCTTGGTAGTTTAACTATCATATCGAATGATAAGTATACATTACAATAGTACTCTTGAATATAATTAAAGATATTTTTGGTAATCTTTAAAAAGTATTGTAAAGCAACAATCTTATACTAAAATGAACTAAGGTTAACTGGTTCTATACCGGGGATAAGTCTCCTTCTGGGGATAAATTCGCCGTTGTACATACATCACCTTCATATAAGTGCGTACTTAAATGCAAATAAATTTATTTTTGTGCAATATATTTTACTTAATAAATTACTTACCTACTCAAGCTAGTGAACATTGTGGTCGTACTCATCACACAAACGGCTTTTCCCTTTAACGGAATACGAACATACCCTTTAGTACAAAAATCAATACAAATAATTATGTATGCAAGTATCAAAACGTCTCAAACTGCTTTATATCGACAGTGGCTCCAACAATAATAGTTCCGTATCCCATTTGAATATTAGAACATCCATCCGCGGAAGATTTCGAGGGGGCTAGGGGGCGCCCCCCACCGTTATTAGCGAGCTACCCCCTGAAAGAAGCATCGTTGTTAGATGACAGTTGATCATATAAAAGACGTTTAGACGTATGTGACAATGGGGTATTTATGGGGTATTGGAAGTAGTAAGTTATGTAGTTTATTGGTAATTTATTTTAGGTGTATGAACTGTTGGAAGAGATGATCGTTATGATTAAATCATTAAAACTGTCAAGAACATTTTGAACCATGCCGTTTCTGTCATTGTTACAAAAACTATTTTTAACAGTCACAGTCATTAGATATTTTTTTATTATAAGTTTTTGTTTGTAAGTGTTACTCTGGTTATTGGGTGGTAGTGGAATTTCATTTTTATGGCATTTTTTTTTTTAAAAGGTTTTTTCAAGAGCTTTCTAACTATAGATCACTCAATGCTTTGAGATTCCCTATTACTTTACATGTATAGGGAAAAATATTTATGTCAATTTTATTATTGGGGGTTGTGACTTGTGAGCGGTACAAATATTTATCTAGTTTCAAAAAACAGTGGTAGGTTCAAATTTCATAAAAATTGATTATCAGTTTTTTTCGTCGTGTGGTTGCAGGTTAGGATAGTGCCACTCCATGTCTTTCCGTTGATGTCGTAAGAGGCGACTAAGGGAATAAGGGTTTATAGTACTGTTAGGCGATGAGCTTGCAACCTGTCACTAATACACTAATAAATTGGTTGAGCTGGTTATGCAAAATTTGGTTACAGCATTATAAATAAGTCTTTTTAGAGTTGCTGGTATTTCTGTAGATCTGCCTACCCCACTCTGGGAATGAAGGCGTGATGTTATGTATGTATGTATGTAGTTTATTTAATTTACATTTACCGAAAAACTTGTTTAGGGGAGCGGCGGTGGCCTAGTGGCTGGGGTGTTGACTCGTGAATGACTCGTAACAGGTTCGAACACTTTGGGATCCTTGTGGTTGCTATTAAAAGCTTTTTTGCTTTAAATGAGAAACAAGGTGTTCTTAGATACGTTTTAGCGTGGCGAGAGTCCATGACAGAGAATAATCCAAAATACGTCTTAAACATAGCTATTAACGTATATCGTAACCATATTTATAATTGAATACCCAATGATGTAGGTTTGAAAACTTTCTTTTTTCTAGTCTTACGAGTATTTTGTCTTGACGACGCTCTAGCCTAGTTGGTAGTGACTCAGTGACCCGTCCTATTAAGTTAGCGGTTCCAGGTTCAAATCCTGGTAAGAACGGACATTTTATCGTGAGCGTGAGTATTTATTCCTGATTCTTGCATTTTTCTATGTAAAAAGTAGGTTCTAGTACCCATAGTACAAGCCTAGAGCTTAGATTCGGACTGGTTCAATTTGTGTGAGATTGTCCCCTGATATTTATTATTTGGATATGCTTATCAAAAACACGTACCTATATTTAAATATATAGTACAGTTTGTATCATTTAAATGATACAATATAAATGCCATATATGACATTGAGACGCAGGGTTAGGAGTCACCCTCATTTCGAAGTGATAATATGCTCTTAACTCTACATTTAAATGGCTGACATTATTCAGAAAGCCACCAACTTAGTAACATAATCATCACCTAAACTATTATTTCAGTTAAGAATACAGGGCCTTTATTTAAATGGGTAAATTGTATTGTTTTTAACATGGCCTTATAGTTTTATGTAATATAAAAGAGATCCAGGGGGGTTATTATGACATGGGTGTGCAGTTCGTTTGATGTTGCGTAAAGGACAGAGTTATAGCAGTTATGTTATTTTATTATAGTTCTGTCCTTTTCTCACGTTAGTAAATAATCTGCATCATGTTTTTTTTATCTTAATATCTTTAATTCTTTTGATTCTATTATTGTATATTGTTTTCACTTTCTCTCATAAAGATGATAGATAGATAAAAACACGTAAACACGGACTCACACACACACGTACACACACACACTTACAAGCACAACGCAGTACCATGGGAAGTTAGTCACATTCTTGTTTCTTTAATGTATGTCCCCCCTAAATTTCTCCTTGATCAGTTTTTATATAAGAAAATCCCGTAATTGGCCTATGTATAAGCTTTCTGTATCATACCTATATTTTATCAATATTGTGCTGTGGGTTTATTGAATAAATAAATTAAATAAATATAACCACCCAAGACCTTCATACTATTGTATTGTTTTACCTTGGCCGCCATTATTGTCAAGTAAATAGGAGCTATAGTAACGTTTGGTTTTATTGGCCCAGGGCCACTATTCTATTAATTGAAACGCGATTTCAAGACGTAGTCACGCGCAAAAGCTAGTAATAAAACAGTGACTAATCTAAAAAACTTGCATCAAAATTATTATTTTTTAACGTGGCAACCAAGTCTCGCTAAAATCGGCGACGAATTGAAAACCGACTTGCTTAAGACAGTTACCTAGCGTATGTCACATTCAGCACGGCACCGTCCCGCCGCCTCGACATAATTCGATAAATTCTCGCGACAAAATGCGCGCTAATTAAAACTAGTGTAAGTGGCTCCCGCGATAAGAACAGTTCGGGAGCGTTTGACGAGAGCCGCGGCTTTCCTTACTCTATACAACACGATCCCTCAGTTAGAGCGCGACTAGAGTTTGTTTCAAAGGACGATGGGTAAAAATGTCCCCACCCACCAACAGTGATGAAACATGTGCCAGTTTATAGATCTTGGCAATATGATGTATTTTTTCTATGGCGACGATCACCATATGTATGGGGTTTTCTTGAAAAATCATAATCTTATCGTTCACTATGGAATTTGTTTGAAAATGAACACGTATGTAGATGATTTGCCTTGCCTGGCCCTTTGTTTTCATTAAAAAATTCCCATTGATTTTGCTACGAAGATAAGTATTTTGTCTTTTATTGGGTCCTAATGAACATATAGACCTGCAGCCCGTTACTGTTGGAGGGGGGGACGGGGTCCATACAAAATTGCCCATCACCCTTTGGAAATGGCGTTTAAGAACAAAGGCAACTGGACGTTATTTCCTTGCTGGTAGATTCGAATTCGCATTGACAAAAATGAATTTATTTATTTATTTGTTTATTAACCAACTTACATTAACAGTCATGCCACACATATAGGTTACAATAATATAGTTGAAAGATAACACAAATTAAAATTAAAATATAGTTACATTAATACTATAAAATAATTAAAATTAAATTAACAATATACAAGTACATAGTCTAAGGCCTTGTCTCACCACCAGCATTGGGCACATCACCCACATACAGTGCTGGGGGTGGCCGTCGACTCCAAGTACCGCGCCGCTGTCGCCAAGAACCTGAGCTCCGACTGGGAGAACAAGTCCAGGGAAGGGTCGAAGAGTAGGGTGTTATTGATTTGTGTTAGAGCAAGGTGCATACAATTAATTCATACTTAATCATAATAAAATAAATTTAAAAAGTCACAGTCAATGTTTAAAGGAATCTAAATATTCTTCAGTACTATAAAAGTATTCCTGCACTTCAACTCTTAAGTTTAGTCTTGAATAGTCTAATAGGCAATTCTTTAATGTCATCATGCAATCGATTATATAGGTCACCTACATATCGCCTTAATTTCCAGTTTGGGATAGGCAGAGCTACAGACTACATTACATCTTTAAAAAGACTATTTTTCTGTAACCACATTTTGTACAATCAGGCCAAGAAGTTTACTAGTGTATTAGCGACAGGTTGCAAGCCCATCGCCTAATAGTACTACAAGCCCTTAAATAATAATAAAATGTTCTACCTACATCAAGCCCATACAAAAAACAGCCCCAGTACTGTTAGGTTTATTTATATTTCACTAGCGACCCGCCCTCGCTCTGCTTCGGTTTATGTGAGTTTTCTATAAGACCAGTGCATAATTCAGAATTGATTCTATCTTTTGATGAAAACCGCATTAAAATCCATTCAGTACTTTTAAAGATCTAAGCGTACTATAGGTAAAGAAGATGCATACCTACTTTATAATGTTCATAATTAGTATTAGCTTTGATGTTTAATTTTATCAAAACATTTGTGATTAATTCATATTGTGACTAGGAAATGTCAAGTGAAAATAACGGATGCGTTGGTATGACAAAAGATCTAAGAATTTTGACAAATAATATTGGAAATGGATATCATAATTCACTGGACTTTTATATCTACGTATACTTGATGGAACAAATGTTGAGTTATAAAGGACTTTCTTTCTGTACTTTTTTTTTTATGGTAAGGAGAAGGCACACGAGCACTCAGGCCACCTGATGGAAAGTGGAATCTGAGACCCTTGAATTCTCAAGACTATAATCCTAAGACTGCAATCCTAAGACCTCGAATGCGTTGCCAACCCTGAGGACTAAGATGGAATGCCTCTATGCTAGTAATTTCACCGGTTGTCTTATCCCCACACCGGAACACAACAATGCGAACACTGTTGCTTGGCGGGTGGTTAATGGATAAGATGGTGGTAGCGATCCGGACGGACCCTGCACAGGGTCCTACCACTACTAAAGTACTTTAAGTATACAGCCAAAAGTGCAGGATGCCGGGCCTGCCTAACCAATCTTCTAACTTCAAAACAATTCAAAATCGGCGCACATGTATTATTCGCAGCTCCCATCGTAGGTGCTTCTCAAAATTCCGCCTCAAGCGAGGAGATATCACAAAGTTGACTTTGACAAGAAATTAGAGAGTTCAGTTGACACATTCAATTTCGTGTAAAACGTAATAGTGTAATAATTTGGAAACTTCAGCAACCACTAATAGTGGTTTAGTGTTGTCGTATTGGATGGCAAAGTTTGTTTTGAATTTGCGCTGAGTGTAATAGAGTAGATAGAAGTAAAAATTAGTAATTAAAAATAGGGAATAAGGGGTCAAAAATTAACGAAGCATAAAAATTGACTTAGATATTAGGTAGGCATTTACATGGCGAGCTAAATACTTATACATTGACGACGCGGTTGATACATATTGTTTGTGACCCTGTTCCCAGGTTCGATTCCCGGGGTGAATAGTATTTATGTGATAAGTGCTATTAATTGTTTCTGAATCCTGGATGTTTTCTTTCTATATAAGAAAGTATTTATTTATTTATAATTATGTGTAGAACCCATTGCCCTAATCCTAGAGTTTAATTCGGGATTAATTGCAAGGAGTAGCCACTCGAGAACTCAGGCCATCTGAATAAGTGCAATCTGAGATACAGAGACATTTGAATTCTCGAGACTGTAATCCTAAGAACTCAAATGCGTTGCCAACGTTGAGTTTAAGATGGAATGCCTGTATGTTAGTAATTTCACCGGTTGCCTCATCCCCACACCAGAACCCAACAAGACGCACACTACTGCTTGGCGATAGGTTAATGGATAAGATGGTGGTATCGATCCGGACGGACCCTGCACAGGGTCCTACCATCACAAACTCGTTCGGGACTAGATCACTTTGATTGAGAATGTCCCATGATATTTATTTGCATATTAATCACACAACTATTTCCCCTTATCGGGAATCGAACCCAGGAACCCAGTTACTCTCTAAGCTCACCGCGTTATAGCTAAAGATCAAAAGCATCTCCCTATAGCAATCGAACTAGCCTAAATCAAAATCAAGAACCCCTCAGGTAAAGAGTTCTCTCAAACAATGAATGCAACAAGCGATATTTGCACCTCAATTCACCCCCACAGAGGGTTTAGGGGAGGGAGTGGCCGATGATTGTCATTAGTAATCATCAGATCAAAGGGCTTTCGTGTTTGTTCTGCATTTTCATGATTCTGGATGGTTTTGAAGAAGGTCGTGAGTGGATATTTTGATAAAAAAATATCTGTTTGTAACTTGAAGCAACTTTTTTTTACTAGTTACGTATTTGCTTACGAAGATTTTAACTTGCCACTTTTTATCGTATCAAATAAAGGTTTGTTAAATTTTGACACAATAATTGATAAAAGAAGAACAGCTACAAATTTAGGCCGAGGGGTGTCATATTTTGGCTATACCCTGGCAGCCGGCTAGTTGACACCCCAAAAGTGCTAACAACTAATTAATTAATTATTGTAGTGTTTTGTATGATGATAGTTTGTAAAGTAGGTGTAAATATAAGCATTGCCTATCGATGCCTGAAATAAAAGTTTTGTATTCTACTTTAGCCTAGTTGGTTATTAGCGACCTTGACTACAAATCTAGCCATCCTAGGTTCGATTCCGGATACAGGAAAATATTTGTGTGATGAGTGTGAGTATTTATCCTGAGTCTTGGATGTTTTGTATACAATTAAAGTAGTTTTTCTCTAAATAAGTATTTTAATCGTTGTACCCATAGTTCTAGACTTTAAAAAAGAGGTTGTAAAAAAAATATGTTAATGAGACCTTTTAATAAAATTCTACTTACAGACCATCCAACGCATGAACATTCTATACTAAGCGTCAGCTTTTGCATAACCTAAAACACCAAAACAACGCTGACCCGAAACACAGTTCACGTTCATGAAAATTCTCACTTACGGCCTCCTCCTCATGCATATGCATCCTTCCGACTGCATATGGATGCATGCACCCATCTTTGATCCACTTCAAACCGGTTTGAGCATTGTCGTGCTATTGTTTATTAATCATTTGTTTTTCAAAGGGGCGACGTATTGCGTGAGGACGTATGCGTTTTTATCAAAAACATGTTTGTTTGGGGAGTTTTATGGACGGAAATCAAACCAAAGGTTAGATGTTTTGTTTCCTTACAGTAGTCAAGGGATAAATTAGTTTCCTGTTAGTCAAAGGATTTTTAAAATCATTTCAGTAGTTCCAGATATTACAAACGATGCGTTGGCCTAGTTGGTAATGACCCAGAGTATGAAGCTAGCTGTCCTGGGTTCGATTCCTGGTATGGGCAAATATTTATCTGATTAGCGTGAGAAGAGTTCTCTTTATTTAAGTATTTTTTCTCTATATAAGACTGTTTATCGTTGTCTAGTACCCATAGTACAAGCCTAGAGCTTAGTTTGGGACTAAGCTTCTGTTAAAATTTTTCCTGATATTATTTAAACAAACAAACAAAACGCCAATTTAACTCTTTATCCAGCTAACTAGATTAGACTTCATTTATCTAGCCCATAATATTAGAAAACGATGTCAGATCTTTACTCATAGTTCATAGTCTTTTATTTTAATTTAATGTGTTTGAAATATAGCTATTCGTATGACTAGTTTAGGTAGATACATGAAAAATTTCAGCCCAGTTAAGTTCCATTGCGTACATAAAGTGACAATATAATAAAAAAACTGATGTCTGAAAAATAAATAAACATTTGAATAAAAAAGGGACATTTCATAAAATGTAACTTAAAATTCATCAATACTTTGCCAATATCCTTTTAGATCAACTACAATTGTCAACGAAAATAACTAAAGGACACAGCAGTTTAATAAATAAGCTGTCTCTAAAACCCATTCACAGAAGGATTTGGCACGCAAACACCTCAAGAAACCTATAAAAAGCTTTCACTGGTATCGAAAATCCGGCAACTGCCTACCGCCATGGAAAAGTATTGCAAATGAATACAAACGTCGTCGGAAGCGACACGTTCTCCCATATCGGCTGAAATATGTTAACAATAACGCTCATTCGGAGATATATGACACACTCAGGGTGGGGAAGGATTTTAATAATATTGGATGTTTACGAATATTTTTTTTGTGTCGAAAATCTATCAGGTACCACTGTTGTGTTCCCGCGTGGTAATAGAATAAGACAACCGGTGAAATAACTAGCATATCGAGGTTTTCGATCTTGGTCCTCAGGCTTGGCAACTTCTTGCTTGGACTGGAAGAAGAAAAGAGGCAACAAAAAAGTGATAGTTCCCATCTCAGCATTTCTGATTGTCTGGGATTAATATTTAAATGCTGGTGATCCAACGCTGGTGATCGAGTTCCAAGATGAAACAAGCTACTCTTATAGATGGGCCCTTTTAAATACACCTCGACCCTTTTAGGATCTTTTGTGCAACATTCTTACATAGTCAGCTGTTCGAATGAGCAGGTTTCCTCACGCTGCTAGAGGGGAACGCCTTTAAACGCAGTCTAACTAACTGGCTTTTGGAACGTTGTTTTTACAACGTAAAGGCGTAAATCGAACACCGACAGTATTAGTTTTAGTAGAATTTTTTTATATAATTGTGATGTGCCTATTATGTTAATATTTTCTATTGTTTGAATTTTACCTTTTATATTCATTTTATAATAAGTACTGGATAATTTTCACGCTTGCATGCAATCTAGATACAAGAACCCTAATTTACTGTAATAACATCTCTATACTGTTTCTATGCAAATAAATCATTTCTGAGGTTTTTCCTTCACCGTAAGGGCATCGGGTAATATAATTAAGTTAGAAAAACTCTTTGACACATGGTGACTGCGGGGGATCAAACTCGGTACCTTATGATCACTAAATCGACGGTCTATAACGGGCTTAGGGCCTGTGGTTTGATCAGTAATTAAACTAAGTATTTGTAAAAAATCACAACTAATGGTTAAATTTCAAGGAAATGTTTCAAATTTTCGATTACTTTTTCGAATTTTAACCATTGTTCCAGTTAACTACTGACCAAACAACTCGGCCATAATCAAAAAGCACGCATTTAGCGATTTTCGAAAATTGATAATTAATATCTAGGATTGACGTAAGCTAATGTCAATGATTCAATAGAAAACATAAACGTTACCAGCGTTTGCATTTTGACTAGACCCTAGTATTTTGTAAGTTATAAACAAATGCGTTGACCGAGGAAACTTCGCTCATCGGTCTCCAGTGACGTCAATGAGCCTGTTCGAAGTATAATTAGTTTAACTATCTAGCGAGGAAATGCTGCCAGCATCCTTTGTTACAATGCCACAGGGCCCCTTTTTAGACTTAGCCTTTCAGTTTTAGTTTAGTTTTAATTTTAATTTGTAAGTTTCTTTTGTCCCTTAGCACTTTAGATTGTTACAATTAATAAACAGTGCTATGAAAAAAAACACCGGGCTTGATCGAAAAATTGTATTTACAAACCCACAATATTTTTGCAAGACCTATCCAACGACACCCCACACTATAGGGTAGACGAGAAAAAAAAATACATCCCCACGTTACATGTACGGGAGGTACTAAAAAAAATATTTTTTTTTACATTTTATTGTTCTGCTTTGTTGGCGTGACTAATAATGTATATACATGCCAAATTACAGCTTTCTAGTACTAAGAGTCTCTGCGCTAGGTTGCGGACGGACGGACGGACATGGCGAAACTATAAGGGTTCGTAGTTTGACGACGGAACCCTAAAAAACAATGTTTCTAGACATGATTTTTTTCAGAACACCTTACAAAAAGTTTCTTTTGCCAATTATGTAACCTTTGTAGTAATGTAATAATCATAGCTTTTGCGCAATGTAAGTAAATATGTAAAATGACTTTAAATGTATTTTTGATCAGACAGTGCGTGATTTATGAAGACAAAATAGAACGACATTAAAACGTCCTCTCTACATTAAAAGTCATCTCCTAAACCCCTTTATAAGCAAATTCTAACATTAGCAACACCATAAAACACCTAAAAACTCAATAAAATTCTATTACTTCGATTCTAAATCGGCATATTCAAATTCCTTACCCCATTTCTAGGGGAATATGACAAACGCCATAAGACGTAATAAAGCAGGCTCATAAAGTTGGATGCGTTGTCGATAGGATTGTAGGTGTGAATTATAGCCGGGAGGCCTGCAGAGACCCGCGGAGCCCCGTGGAGTGAAATAGCAAGGGTTGCTAGAATTTCTTTAAAGTTTTGAATGTTAAATTTGATGTTACCCGACGCAGTTTTAGTTACCATTTTCAGCACTTAACATTTTTCTATATCCAATATAGAGGCGACTAAGGGAATAAGGGCTTGTAGTACTGTTAGGCGATGGGCTTGCAACCTGTCACTAATACACTAGTAAACCTCTTAGCCTGTTAGTGCAAAATGTGGTTACAGAAATATCAGTAAGTCTTTAGAGTTGTTGGTATTTCTGTAGCTCTGCCTACCCCAATCTGGGAATGAAGGCGTGATGTTATGTAGGTATGTATGTATATCCAATATTTAAGGTAGTTGCCGTCCATATGGCGTTCGTTTTTTCCTGCCTGTGTATTGTGTCGGTGATTGAGTTAAGTTTAATAATGCGACGGTCATCGGAAACAGGATCTTCGCAGTATTTAACGTAGTCTTGGTCTGAATACTCGTGGGCAGCTGACATCTGTCTACAATAAGCTTGTTTTAAAACATATTTTCGTCACACATGCTCGGTAGGGGCGTTATAACACGCAGGCGTATACCCTATACTGCCCTATAGGGCAGTTATAGCCTATATACTTCCCAAGGGAGTTATGGATTTAGTTTTGAAATATAGATCCCACTACCATACGCATTTCAGACTATAGAGGTTTAAAACAGCCAAGGTTTATTCCCAAATTTCATAAATTGGCTACAAACCAATTTTACTGTATATAAAACTTATACGGTACATGTAACTGCATTATATTTATAGTTTTCTATTATTTCAGAGATTTTTGTAATTATTTTTATTCAAGCCTGTCAAGTTTGAAAATTGATTGCAATCTGTGGATAGCTATAATGAAAAAAAAAGTTGAATTGACTTGTTGACAATCTGTTTTAGCGAGATGCAATTCATTTCTTTAATAGTCTATTTTTTTGTTTCCTTGCAAATGTGATGATAAACATTGTGTGTATTAAGGGCAGTAAATGGATAACTAACTCGAGTCATTAAAAGCCCTCCGCCTTAGGCGTCGAGCTTCTTATACTCTCGTTGGTTATACCCTTCTTACTTCCCTTGATGCACAATGTACTATTTTCTGCTAGAGACGAAACATACTGGCACGACGGTATTTTACACTCGAAAAGACTTTACACCCGATGGCTACGTCCCATCTGTCACGCGCCGCCGTTTGACTCCGGATAGGACAAAAAAGCCTTTGTGGTCGAAACATTTCAAACGGGAAAGAAGGATATTTTTTCAGTCTTGACTTGAGTTGAGTGTTTTGTGAGTTCAAGAAAATAATTTACAGTTACACCCGTAGTTATAGACTAGAATAGTAATAACTTGAGTCTGTAATAGTCATGTCAAATGTCATACTAAAATCTTACTTTTGTTTAAGAGGCTGTAGGGATACGAAATTTGCCGATTTAGCTGATTTACGTGATTTCACAGACGTGATTTTTCTGTTGAAATACTTAACTGCTACAAATTGTAATGCGCAACACGAAAGATAATTTCGATTTTCATCGAATCTATGAGCTACTTTTTTGTTTTTAATTATTTTGATTAATCGACCTGAAACCGGCGACTGTTTTGTGTATTTTGCTGTAAGACGTTTAGAATATCGCATATACACGAATCGTTTTGACGTCTAAAAGGTATGAAAAAATAACAATTTATTGCTGTAAAACTCGTCTAAAAATGTATAAGTAACTTTTTACCACCTTCACATATTTTTTCTGTGTAAAAAAATGATTACCTTAGTAAATTTTTATAGAAAAGGGGCAAGCAGTTGTTTTTACATTCGGCTACTTAAAACTCTCGTTCATAAAATTAAAACAACGGTATTTAACTTCAGTTCAAAATCAATCCATTATTTTAAAAACATCTAAAAATTGAAAAAAAAAAGTATAATTGTTTGAAACAACCTAAATATCGCATTACAATACTCGACAAAAATAAAAAAGTAAGAAGCCCATTCATTCGTAATTCGATTATAACTGAAATTATATTTCATGATGTGCAATTAAACTTATAAAAAAGCAATATTTTAATTGGAAAATTCCAAAAAGAAGCAAACCCGGTTAAATTTCGTGTACTGCCTCTTAGTAATTACTTTTCATGTCTATAAATACGGGTGTTAGTGAACAAACATTCGGTATCGATTTTGGTTGGACAAGTTTGTATTGATGTGTGTAGGTATATTATAGTGGTGGTAGGACCCTGTGCAGTCCGTCCGGATTGCTACCACTATCTTATCCATTAACCCGCCAAGCAACAGTGTTCGCATTGTTGTGTTCCGGCGTGGGGATAAGACAACCGGTGAAATTACTAGCATAGTGGCATTCCATCTTAGTCCTCTGGGTTGGCAATGCATTTGAGGTCTTAGGATTATAGTCTTGAGAATTCAAATGTCTATGGGTCTCCGATTCCACTTACCATCAGGTGGCCTGAGTGCCCGTGTGCCTTCTTCTTAACATAAAAAAAACTCTAGAACCAAAAACATAAAAGGTATGTAAAAAAGCGAACTTGTACCTTTTAGAGATCTCTCTTAGTTAACCTTTGAGCGATTTCGCGATGATTTCTTAGTCAGCTTTAGTCATCCATAAGCTAATTGAAAAAACAAGATAAATATGAACTTATCCGAATTTGGAAAGATGATCTAAATTACAAGTTTTTTAATCTCAACTTCCATGAGATGTTTTAAGTGTGATTTTAATATGTAATATCTTTAAGTGATAGTAACTTCAAGATGAAACATAAAAAATACACAATAAATTAGAAAACCATAAATATAATAAATTATAAATACTGAAGTCAGTAAACAACCCGACGACTCGCCAGCCTAGTTGGTAGTGACCCTGCCTTCGAAGCTAGGGGTCCTGGGCTCAAATCCCGGTAAGGGCAGATATTTGTGTGATGAGCACGAGTATTTATTCCTGAGTCTTGGATGTTTTCTATGTATTTAAGTATATATTTTTCTGTATAAGTAAGTTTATCGTTGTCTAGTACCCATAGTACATGCCTAGAGCTTAGTTTCGGACTAGGTCAATTTGTGTGACATTGTCCTGTAATATTATTATTATTATTAACCACATACTCCGAGATGTAATCCTAATTGTTTTCGCATATTAAGTCTCTTGTCCTGCCCTTTAGTATACAAAACCGCGTAACAATCGAACACTATTTCGATTCATTTCATAACAATGTAACAACCCAATGAATATTAAACCAAAACACAGACCGATATTTGTTATACCGATTTTAATTTAAAACTTTGTTAATCTAAGTAAAAAGAGTAACCGCAAAGGGAGCAGATCAGAACGATGAAAAATTATTGAAAGGGGGTCGATCTAGAGAGGGGGAGGCAGGCATCGACGGCTATACAAAACACCAACTTAATATTACCACAGACATAAAAAAGCATGAACCTTATTTTAAACGTGGAAGTCTCCAAATTGATTGATCGGTGTTTTTTTAATTGCAAAGTTATCTTTGAAATTCTTTAGAGGGGGGTTGTAATAATCGTGATTTTTTAATCAAATTTCGCCTGTACAAGGGAAGAGGAGGCTATATTTTTTCATTATTTAATTTCGGTCGCTCGCGGCTTTCTACTCCTTCAAGGGACAGCGATTGTTTGAAGCTTTTTTTGGATGTTTAAACAAGGGCGCGTGTTACACTGTGACAATAAAATTAAAAAAAAAAAGTTATTTTATTTTTCGAATACAGCGTCCATAACATTTACACGTAGTTTATTAACTCAGAGTTTGGAAAGCTCTTTGTAATGTGACAAGGCGAGAAGTTTAATCAATACTTTAAGGCACTAAGTTATTGAAAAAATGTAAAATCAATTATGCTATTTTTTTTTTCTTTTTTCGATTTTGATAGTTTTTGTATTATATTATCAATGCTTAGCTAATGTTAGCATTTTATTTTTGCCTGTGCAAAGTCCGTCCGGATCGCTACCACCATCTTATCTATTAACCATCCGCCAAGCAACAGTGTTCGCATTGTTGTGTTTCGGTGTGGAGATAAGACAAACGGTGAAATTACTAGCATAGAAGCATTCCAACATAGTCCTCAGGGTTGGCAACGCATTTGAGGTCTTAGGAATAAAGTCTTGAGAATTCAAGTGTCTATGGGTCTCAGACTCCACTTACCATCAGGTGGCCTGAGTACTCGTGTGCTTTCTCGTTTAACATGAAAAAAAACCTTACTCAAAATTCCATTTGTACATAACCTAGGGAAAGTAAACCTGGACTCATTTCAAGTCTTAGTTCTTTATTCGTAGTCAAGTGTATTCAGTATGCCATTTTCCCAAAGCGCTTCAAATATGGGGCTTTTCAAAAGTGGTGTTATAAATTTTATGACACCGGCATCGCATTGTTGATGCCTCTGGCATTGCAAATGTCAATAGGGGGCGGTGACCACTTCCCATCAGGTTAGCCGTCAGCGTGTTTGTCAATGCCAATAAAAATAATCAGAATGTAACTCATGTACCTATCCTATTATTCCGAACTACAGTACAAAATACTAGTTTTATGGTAAACTTGATAAAGTAGCGGAAGTGTTTTCGTTGAAGCTAATACAATATCAGTGAAATAGTGGCCAAGACAAAAAATACTTGTACCGAATCACTGATCATAAATCCAGTAGAAACTGTTTATGCCGAGATACGAGAAATAAAGTATTGTTAACTTAGTACTATTTCTATGGCGATTTTTTTTATGTTAAGGAGAAGGCACACGAGCACTCAGGCCACCTGATGGTAAGTGAAATCTGAGACCCATAGACATTTGAATTCTCAAGACTATAATCCTAAGACCTCAAATGCGTTGCCAACCCTGAGGACTAAGATGGAATGCCTCTATGCTAGTAATTTCACCGGTTGTCTTATCCCCACACTAGAACACAACAATGCGAACACTGTTGCTTGGCGGGTGGTTAATGGATAAGATGGTGGTAGCGATCCGGACGGACCCTGCACAGGGTCACACCACCACATACGTTGTTGCATTGCGAATAATAATATATGAACATTTTCTACAAAACATGCTTTAAAAAAAGGGATTAGATGTACAATAATTACACGGAAATCATTTAGCAAAGTGTTAATTTAGATTATACTTACCTAGTACAAAGTTATTTTAGTTTGTTAAGCGTGTTTTTGTTCCGAACGGTGTGATATACAGCCAATCTGAACAGTTCAATTTCGCGGTTAATATGGCAGATTTGATAAAACGTGTGTTTTGATTTCAATTATAAATGTTTTCGAACAAACAATGTTTCCGCTTTTAACATTGTTCGGTTTAATATTGGAGACTGGTTTATTGATATAAAATAAAACAGAGTTAATAATGGAATAAATACTTTGTGAGTTGTTGGCTTTTGTTTTTGTATTTCAAAAGGGAAATAAGATTGTAAATTCATTTTCATTTCGAAATATTTTTGTTTTATTAACAATTGCAAACAAACACATTGTAGAATTTGGAAGATTAATCTTACTAATCTTTATGTTAAATCAATTTAATCTTTTCAAATTTAAAGTTAATGTAAGTAGATGGTATGAATATCGTTTCGAAATATTCTATCCTAAGATCGTTTTTGGCAAGAATAATATGTACGATTATTTTTATTTTATTTAATTATTAGTTGGGCACAAACGGTACAATAAACTTATAAATAAAATACTTTGAATAAACATTACCTAGAACAGAAACAGAAAAACAGATAAATAGAGCATGGTAAAAATTATAAACATCCATAACATCACGCCTCCATTCTCAGAAAGTGGTAGGCAGAGCTAAAGAAATACCATCAACTTTAAACTTGTTGATAATTCTGTACCTAACCACATTTTGCACAGTCAGGCTAAGAAGTTTACCAGTGTATTAGTGACAGGTTGCAAGCCCATCGCCTAACAGTACTACAAGCCTTTATTCCCTTAGTCACCTCTTATGACATCCACGGGAAGACATGGAGTGGCACTATTCAAATCCGACAACCACACGGGGTAAGAAATACCAATAACTCTAAAAACGCCTTTTTATAACTCTGTAACCACGTTTTGCACAATCAGTGACAGGTTGCAAGCCCATCGTTAATCAGTTCTACAAGAAATCAAGCAATTTTGTAAAAATAAAACTTCGTTTTAGTTATTATAATATCGTTTATATCCCGGTCTCCACCATAACCCATACCTTTGCAACCATAATACTTCTCCGAATGCCTTTTGGACATTGTCCAGAGCACTCCATTAGCTATAATTTACTTTATTTGTCTCACAAATGGCTTCCTGCTCTATGCCAATACGTACTTATTTATTAGTACTCGTAATATAATAGGGTATTGTGAACATGTGTCTGGACATTTCGGGCTGGTAGGACCACTCACCTGCCGCCAAGCAGTGTTTACATTGTTGTGTTTCGGTGTTCAGATAATATAACTGGTGATATTTTTATGGCAAGGAGATGACACACGGGCACCTTGACCTGATGGTAAGTGAAATCTGAGACCCATTAGACATTTGAATTCTTAAGACTATAATCACAAGACTGCAATGCTAAGACTTCAAATGCGTTGTCAACCCTTAGGACTAAGATAGAATGCCTTGATACTAGTAATTTCACCGGTATTAGCATACAGGCGTCACATTTTAGTATTTAGTTGACAATACATTGCAGCCTTGAATATGAAGCCCAGATTAAAATGACTTTCTTTTTAAAAAAACCGCGTCCAAATCGGCACCTCTTTCGGAGCTACGTCAAAGACAAACACACGGATAAATAGACACAAACACACACATACACATGTTAAAGCTATATGACTACAGTCATTATCGGGGTTAAAAATGTTAAAATAGCAAAACGGACTAAATCATTTAACCAAAGCTAAATGATTGAAAACGGTGGCTATTACTTAAAACATCAACTTGTTGCTGGCCATCGATAAAATTGAAAAAGAAAAAAGAACACCGTTTTAAATTCCACCTTTTCAATTTACGAACGCTGTGAAACCGTTTTAAAAACCACTCGATCCAATATGCAAATAGCTGAATCCCGATGTCCGATGTCCCGGGAGATACTTCCCGGTAAAATCCCGGGAAAAAATCCGTAAGTTGGTGCTATTGATAGGTTAGGGCAATGGTGAAAGGTTTTTTTTTGCGTTTTACACTTTTACGGGACGATTTTCAGTGTTCTTTAGTTTGAATTGATGTTTAGTCTACTGTTATATTTAAGTGATTATTTATTTTTGATGTGGCTCTTGATTCTTGACTTACTACTTAACAACAAAAGGCTGTCATAACTAAGGCAGATTGAATACCTGGAGTGTTTTTAATTAGAATACCGCAGTTAAAATAAAATATGATGCCATTAAGATAATATAAATATGGATTATCAGAAAAAAAACATTACACGATAGCACTTGTAGGAGAAAAAGTTCAGGCTTTTGGCACACTAATTAAATAAAGCCCCACTAGTACCAATGTGTAGTTGCAATGTGGCTACGCATAAAAAGCCATATCACTTAAGTTTCACTAACGTGGTCTGTTTAAATTGTACACTTTTCTCCAGAAATTACACTTTTAAAATTTCTCATACTTTTTTAGTTACATACATACTTAACATCACGCCTTTATTCCCAGAGTGGGGTAGGCAGAGCTACAGAAATACCAACTACTGTAAAAATAATTGTTTATATTTCTGTAACCACATTTTGCACTAACAGGCTAAGAGGTTTACTAGTGTATTAGTGATAGGTTGCAAGCCCATCGCCCAACAGTACTATAAGCCCTTATTCCCTTAGTCGCCTCTTACGACATCCACGGGAAGACATGGAGTGGCACATTTCTAACCCGGCAACCACACGGGGTACTTTTTTAGTTATTTATTTAATAAATAACTGCTTTTGACTTGCTATCGTATTGTCAGGTGGAATCGAGCTCTTGTTTGAGTCATGAAATTTTCGTCGGTAAAAATAATCCAAGTAGAGCATCTTTCCTGATCTAAAACCGAACAGAGTTCGAACATGGCTATAGATTCGCTGAAGCCATCGAAACGTGTGGGCACGAAGTGGTCCCCTCACACTCTTCTATCTCACTTACTCGTAATGCAACGTGTATAGCGCCATCTCTATCGATGTTCCCATAAAGATATCGAATGTTCGATGCAACAGGTCGTATTGGCTTCAGGATTTAGGGTTGGCGAGTGATTGATTTTTATTTATAAATGGTTTTTATTATGTAATTTAGTGAAATATTACTTCAAATTTAATATAAGTATTTTTTGCCTGAAGAAAGTCATGAGTATCCGTTACTGTCATTTTACTATTACGTATTAAAATAGGTGAGGTTTTCTAAGGTGACTAGAGACTTACTACCATAATGTCAGCAATTTTGTGATGATATAAAAGCAAGATGGGCTAAGGGAATAGACGCTGTATTGTTTTTTTTTCGAGAGCTTTAAGTTATATGCAATACATTTAACGCAATAATTTTCGAACTCTCTTACAATCCCTATACTTGTCAGCAATGTTCTCATGACTTTGTCTACACTAATATTTAAAAAAAGAAAGATTTACTTATATTTTCGTGTGTTTGTAACGAATAAACTCACTACTGGACCGATTTCAAAAATTATTTCACCAGTAAAAAGCTATCTTATTGCTAAGTAAAGGCATTATTTTGTTTCACTACGCAGTCGGAATTGCGGGCAATAGCTAGTTTAATAAACAAATATTCATAACACAAAAAACATAAAAAAATAACTATAAATCTGCCAAGTGCCAACCCTATACAACTTATCGTTTTTCAGCGTTCCCGGGACGTCCCGTTTCGGAATGTTATCGATACCAGGTGAGTCCCGGGACAGAATGAATTGCCCCGGGACAGGATGAATTGCCCCGGGATAGGATGATTGGTCGAACGGGAATGGGTCAAGCGATTGGGGATAACTGTGTTCAGGTAGGTCGGGACAATTTGTGTTTTTAAAACTACGCTACCGAATAAAGCAAAAAGGCCGTATATACGCTTGGACTTTATAGTTTTATGCTATGTTTTTCTTTTGGACGGCAGGACGTAAGCTGAGTTGGTTTATTTTTTGGGTAGGTAGTAGCTGAATATGTAGGGATTTATACACATACATACATAATATCACGCCTTCATTTCCAGAATAGGGTCGACAGAGCTACAGAAATACCAATTCTAAAAATACTTGCTTATAATTCTGTAACTACATTTTCACAATCAGGCCAAGAAGATTACCAGTGTATTAGTGAAAGGTTATATTCCGGCTTAGTACTGCCAGCTCTAGTTATAATAACATAACTTGTATCAAGTTAACTTACTTCAAAAGTTCAAACATCAAATAACCCCAAAACTAAATCAATGCCGCTAAGGGTCGGCGAAGGGGTTATTGAAAGGCTAGTCACACCTTCGAACCCCTAAGTTGACCGCAACCTTAACCTTTCAATACTAGTTATTGGCAAAGTTGGAGGTCAAGTTTAAGCGATTAGGTTCATATTTTTGTTGGTAAGTAGGTGTTAAAAAGGTCAGGAAAAAAAAAATATTTCAGAACATTACTTGGGAATACCGCTGAAAATGGTGTGAGTCGCGGTCACAAAACAGCGCTTAAGCCGATAATGTTTTTGCTGTCCTGTTTGTATAAAATAATATGAAACAGGATATCCTGAGGACTAGTAAATAAAATTTAATCTAAAACTGAAAATTACCACTTACTTTTATTATTTTCTATATAAATAATTGGTGACATCTAATGAAAATAGAAATCTGTTTTTTTTTAATTTTGCCCTATATATCAAAGTATAAAATTGAATTTTGTACTTACACACATCCATTTCATGAATATAATAAATAAATGCGAATTATTGTTTGTTTGTTAATTAGCGACTACGCATCCACAGGTAAATTGATGATTCGATTTTAATTAAATTTTGTACGCGGGTCATACACACTCTTAAAAACAAAAGTTGTCTCGCCTGTGGTCAATAGTTAAGAGCTTGTGTGCATATAAGCTATGTTTTTATATGATAGGTCTAAAGCAGGCCTGACGGCGTTTTTGCGGGAATGGACTTAGCCAGAAAATAAGGCCTTAAAAACGTTAACTTTCGGTGTGTCCACAGGAAAGACGGTAACCTAAATCTGTGTATGACCCACGCATCTAGTTTAAATCCCAAGAAATAACATAGAAGGTACTTTTTCGCGGGCAACAACTAGTTGGTTCCATAAAAAAACTGATCCAACCCAACCTATTGTTCTAAAATAAATGCAAATCACATATTATTACATTTTATTAATAAACGGCATGCCCTCCGGCGCCCAATCACTCGTTACTGAACATAACAATTTGCTAAACATCTAGCATCGATACTGCGAGCCGAATTGAAGATTGACGGTGTGCGGGTTATGGGATAATATAGGCCGGGAGCTCGTTGTAGAAAATAATCACAAAAAAACACAGTATTAAAACAAAATTATTGTATCGATCACTAAAAAAATAAAGACAAGTATGGAATATCGATATCCTTAAAAAAGTAATAGTAAGTTTTTTTATAGTAATTATGAATTGGTTTTGCTCGAAAAAATATTTACATCACATTTCATATATTGACGAAATTCACATCGTTCGGGTAATACAAGACGGGCCAATAAGCAAACTCAATTTCGCGTTTATAATATTATAGAAAGGATTCAAGCAGTATTCAAATATATATATTTTTTTGGTAAATATTCTTTAAATGACCCATCGCTTGTTAACACTATTTTAATTGATAGTATGAACATGTATTATTTTATTATAATAAAAAATAATGTTTGGCATTTAATAATAATAACGTATTTATTTCAGAATCATAAAGTTTCATAAATTGTAATATTAAATCGTATTCTATATTAGTAGTTATTAAACAAAATAATTTGTTTTATATGAGACAGCACATTTCGACAATGAAATAAATTGTAAATAACAAAATCATCACCACCTGTACTGTTCCAACTTTACATCCAACTACAACTTAATACCACTGCAGTGCAAAATAAAATCATGAGCTGATTTCACGACCAACTCCTAGTCCATAAGGACCATAATACTTCAATATAATAAATAGTCTATAATATCCATAAATAAATCGATGGCGGTTTTGACACGCATGAAACCACGGTACTTCGGACGATTTGATAGAATTAGATGAACATTTTGATCTTGCTTTGTTCTAAGCATGCTCCATAATGTAGTCTGTAAGAACACTTTACAGTTCCGTACCCAAAGGGTAAAAATGGGACCCTATTACTAAGACTCCGCTGCCTGTCTGTCTGTCTGCCTGTCTGTCACCAGGCTGTATGTGTCTCATAAACCGTGATGGCAAGACAATTGAAATTTTCACACATGATGTTATTTTGCCGTTATAACAATAAATACTAAAAACAGAACAAAATTAATATTTAAGGAAGCTCCCATACAACAAACGTATTTTTTGCCGTTTTTTGCTAGATATTAATAACGGCATCGTTTGAATTATTCACAGAATATTAAGTTGTATATTCACTTTAAGAATCTAATCATTAAATTAAAATAAAAAAAATGTTTGTAATATAAGGTCTAATGTCGTATAGATAACGTTAAGGTACCCATCGTGCGCAAGTCCGACTCGCACTTGGCTAGTTTTTTTTGTTATATATGTATATGCTTGTGTCTTACTGTTGGGCAAAGACCCCTTCTGTCCCTCTAATGTATGCACATAAGTAAATTAATATAAGTAAGTAAGTTAATCCTGACACATGATTGACACACAGACAGACAGACAAACTTTGAACATACTTATTTCACCTCCGAAACTAAGGCTAAATGTGGAAGTTTGGATGTTTGTCTACCAATCGAGCTTTAGCTTTAATGAACGTTTGTGCTTGGTGTTTAAAAGTGGTACAATCTAAAACACTGTTAACTGTACCTACATTTACAAACGAACATAAACCATATCGCAACGTCTTAAAGTATATGGGTGGTCAGTTAACAGTGTCTTCGTTTGTACCTACTACTTTATCGAAAGCTCAACGAACGCACAATTGTCATTTCATCGAAAGACATTTGTCGCGATAGTTTTTTTTGGCATTCTCTCTAACCTAAACTACGTAATTAATGTTTATGGGGATCCCCTTGAAAAGTCGAAATCGTGTTTTCGTGTCGTTTCACCGAATTTAATTTCATCGAAACCCACTTTCTGCTGAAACCTTTTTGTTTTTTAAGTTATTTTAAGCATAGGTTAGGTTAGACCTGTGACTACCAAAGAATTATAACACCTGCACGTGGAAATGCCTGTCGATGAAATGAAAATTCGGCGAAGCAAACTATTCGATAAAATGAGTATCGACTATCATGATTTCAGCAGAAAGCCATCAATGAAATGATACATTCGATGATCTGAAATTCGATAAAATGGTGGGTTGCCGTTTTAAAGGTATTTCAAAGCGCTAATTGTCTGGCGATATCTTCTACTTTAACTGTCTCCTAAACACTATATATGATCTCGCTATGTTCAATAAACATTTGCTCTTGTACATGGAAGTTAGCGTCTGGTAGACTATCGCCTTTGAGCCAACTCGCCACGGGGCATGCGCAGAGCTGACTACGACTAGACAGGGCAACATTTTTTTAAATAAAATGTTAAAGATAAATTTTAAACAAATTAACGTAGTCCGAAACTAAGCTTTATATTCGTGGTCAGGATTTTTATATATTCTTAACATGTTATGTGGAAAGTAATTGATATTTACATTACATTTACATTTACATTACATTAAAATGTTAATATGTTATATGTTTTGTTTAGATACATATCTAAACTATTTATTGCACGAAAATAAAATAAAAAACCGGCAAGAGCATGTCGGACCATACTCAGTGTAGGGTTCCGGAGCCGTTAAGTACTACAAACATAAAAATCATCAAGTAACTACTAATTTTCTATTAAAAAATCAATTGGTGCCGTCTTAGATGATTTTAGTAGGTTTAAAGATCGCTATATGGTCTTTCATTTAAGATTTTTTTTTAGTGTTTGTAGTTTTGGCTGTAAGAAGGGGGGGGGGGACTTGAGTATATCAAAAAATAGCGCTTTGAAGCTTAATATTTCTTAAACGGATTACTTAAACGAAAAATTGGTTTCACAAACCCATAATATTTTTGAAAACCTATCCAACGACACCCCTCACTATAGGGTAGACAAGAAAATTATAATACATCCCCACTTTATGTGTGGGGGAGGTACCCTTAACAAAAAAAAATACCACCGCCACTTTGTTGTCGTGACTAATATGCATATTCGTGCCAAATTACAGCTTCCTAGTACTAAGAGTCTCTGCGCTAGGCTGCGGACGGGCCGACGGACGGACGGACGGATGGACAGATATGGCGAAACTATAAGGGTTTCTAGTTTGACTAAGGAACCCTAATAAAAAACAGGTAAATATGTAAATCTAAAAATATTTTTTACATACCCCCTAGTAGGTACGATTATAAATAATACAGTTGGAGTTATAAAGCAATTGAAAGGAATCAAATCAAAATGTTTATTCAGTAAATAGGCCACTATAGGGCTCTTTTACAAGTCGGTAATATGAAGTGAATTTACTAGCGCTTTAAATAAGACTATCATTGCGGAGAAGAAGCGCCCAGAAACTCCAGCAGAAGGTCATTTTTTCAAACATAAAGTACAGTAATACTTAAAAGTAAGTTAAATTACAAGTACTTAATGAAGCAATAAATAATGATTATTAAAGCTAGAACAAATAAAATCATTACACATGTAAGGCTAATAACATTAAACTAAAAACAATGAGTCTAGGAGAACAACACGACGAGGTCTCTACGTGGTACGTCCGTAATAAACCTTAACATTTATACGAATTAAAAGCATTAGGGAAGAGATCTGCCTGACCCACAAACTAGAACACGCCACCAAAAAACACGAATCATTGACTGATTAACAATAATAGTAGTCCTCTGCTGTCTAAAACAAAGTGTATTTGTACTTTATTGTTTTGTATTGTATAATTTCTAAGAACAGATAATGCATAATATAACGATAGCCATGTCTACCCCACACCAGCTCTGCGCTCGTTTGATCCCGCTATTATGCTAAGTGACGTGTGGCTAACTTCTTTGTCGGACATCGAGCGATAGTTCGCATAACTTTCAGAGGTGCTCGCGTTGCTAACTGGAGATTAGATCGCTTTCATATTTATTATGGTATAGAAAAGGCAAACAAGCACACAGACTACCTGGGGGCCTAGTCAAGATGAATAACGCTAAGTTAGCGATTTTAGAAATCGAAAAAATGTTGTCTTCTTGTTTTACAGAAATTCATTTCTAAAGGGGTACCATTGTTTTTTTGAGACACCTTTTCAGCGAACGTATCTTATCGAAAGGCACTCGTCGCATGAGTCAATATGTTTAAGATATTATCCTAAAAAAATCATGGATTGAGCAGAAAATCACGTTCGATGAAATAAAATTCGATGTGATGCTATAATGGATGAAGTGAAATTCGGTAAAATGGGTTACGGTTCTTAAGCCCATGTGTAATCTTGAAATTAATGCATTGCAAACACAAGAACTAAGATGGTGCATAGTGGTAGTTAGCCATATGGATCCTGCCCAGGGCCTACCACAATACAACACAAGACGCATTCTATGAACGTTATCGCTATCGAAATTGTATAGGATTGACGTAAGCTGCCGGCGTCTAGCGCTTATGTTAATTTCATAATTATTAATTATTGTCATATTCAGTATGTGCAAATATTTGGGTGATGAGAGCGAGTGTTTGTATGTATGTATATAAACACTTTATTCCATAAAAATAAAATACAGTGAAGACAAAAAAGTTTGTACTAAAACGAACTTATCCCTTTAAGCGACCTCGTCCACCCTAAAGAGATTGAGAAAAGTGAAAGTTTGAGCTTAGAGTAGGCAAGTGTACCTACACGTTTCATTCTGAGACTAGGTCAATTTGTGTGAGATTGTCCCAAGATATTGATTTATTTATATAATTTATTATAAAGGGTATCAAATGCAACCTCCTTACCGTAATTCCACCTCACCTCTTATCAAATGCCTGTAAGATACTGCACATTGGACAAACCACCAAGCTTGGCCAAACTAAGGCCAAAGTTTGTATTAAAAGAAGCCAACATTGGTGATGTTTAGCAAACATTTGCCCTGCGGGACCAAAGTTTCCTTAAAGGAATAGTTGGCATGCAAGGTTAGCCAAACATTTGCGGAGCTGGGATCTTTGATAATTTAATTACTGTGTGGGAAATTATGTACTGGTCACTTAGTTTGATTTCACGATCATCAGTTAAGTAAAGAAGTAATTGGTGTTACTACTTGTCTTGATTATTTCTTTTTCACTTATAAAGTATACAATTATTTTTAAAATAAAAAAAAACGAGAATGGATTTTAAGATGTACAAATTTTTAATTAAATAAATCTTTGCTTTTTATAGCTTCTAAATATTTTGGCCTAACATATGAAAAAAAAACTTAAGTAAATGAAAGGATATGCCCTTTCATTAAAGATTTTTTTCATATGTTAGGCCAACACAGTTACGAATTATAAAGGAAAACTATCACGACTAAGTGGACATCATTGGTTCTTGAGATACAGGCGATTAAAATGTTTATACCTACTAAAATCATCTAAGACGGCACCAATTGACTTTAATAGATAACTAGTCATTACTTGTTAATTTTTATGTTTGTAGTACTTAACGGCTTCGGAAAACTACACTGAGCATGGTCCGACTTGCTCTTGCCCGGTTTTTAAAACATATTTTAAGCAAAAAATTAAAAACACAATAAATATTTTTTTTGGCTAATGAATGCGATTGTAACACGAAACTTCGCACTTCGCTGTTGTGTCGCTGCCTATAAAATTATTTTAACCGACTTAAAAAAGTTCTCAATTCGTCGGGATCTTTTTTTTTTACAATTTTAAATGTTTGTGACATATTATGTGTCAGATGCATTGTAGGGATGTAATCCAAACCCATCGCTGCCCACGGCAGGCCGGTAATTCGTCCGGCGCTCCATATTTCGCCGGAATTAGAATGCAGCTCAACAATTAGGGCGCTTTGTCCGATATTCAATAGTGCCGAGTGCTGGCCTCTGCTGTTTTGAATTTGAGGATAGAATAATGTGGATAAGGCTAACTAAAATCTTTAGCTTTGTAGTTTTTTTTTAAACTTCTTTGACGAATATTGTTAAAAGTAATCTTTTAAGTATATACTTATGGTGTGACTGAGACGAGTTGATTCGTGCTATAATGTTTGTAGTATACGGTTTCAGAAAAAAAAAGACTATGCCAAAAAAAGTTGTGCCAGATAAAAGGACCCGTTTGACGACACGTTAGCCTAGTTATTAGTGACCCTGCCTTCAAAGCTAGCCTGCTGTGAGATTTCCCCTGATTTTTATATATTTTAGTGGTTGTTTCTTGCGATTTTGTCCGCGTAGAAGTTTTTTATTGCTATTCCCGCAGGAACCGTCATATTTTCGGGATACAAAGCGTCATATGTCCTTCTCCGCGACTCAAACTATCTCTACATATTTTTTTATCTAAATCCGTTTAACGGTTTATCCGTGAAAGCATAACAAATAGACACACAGACGTTAAAAGTGAATCAAAATATATAAATAAAGACACTGACTGACTGACTGACATAATAACACACAGCCCAAACCACTCGGTCTAGAGATTCCAAATTTGGCACGAAGTTCCTTATAAGGTCTAGAGGTGCACGAAGAAAGGATTTTTGGAAACTCGCTCCCTAAGGGGGTGAAACGGGAGCCTAAAGTTGGTATGGGAAAACAAGACCGCTGGACCTAGGTACTCTAAATTTGCACGGAATATTCCTTGGATTTCTAACGGGACGGATTTTTGGAAATTCATCCCCTAAGGCGTTATAGGGCTAGCGGGAAACGAATTCTACACGGATAAAGTCGTAGGCGACCTCTAGAATTAAATAAATCATTACCCGTTATCGAGTTATAAGCACGGTTTTTGTTTAAACCCTAAGAGGGTGGTCCACACTAAGCCGTATAGCGGTGGCTAGACGCGGGCCGGCGCTCAGAAATTTCTGCGCACAATTTCCTCATCCATTGTTATACGGACGGCATCGAGGAGTGCGCTCAGAACTGCACACCACAGAGGCTAAACCGTAAAGGATGTTGCAGTTGCCAAATGGCTGTTGCCGTGACGTCATCGGAGTAAGGTCTTTAATAGTTTTGTTCTTGGAACTGATGATTTATTCGGGAGAAAAGTATGTTTTCCTAAGATTGAAAAGGACTGTGAAGCAAAAAAAAAATCCAAAAAAAAATCCGATATTTTTTTTTTACTCTTAAAAGTTGTCCGATTTGTACGCTTTTTGAACATATTGTAGTAATAAGAAAAATTAGGTCTGTCCGTTTTCTTCTCCAACGAAATATTTATTGGAAAGAAAATTAAATAATGAAACAAAACGATGGGTCCTACGTAAGTTATGGTAACTTGAAATACGCAATTTTACAGCAGAGTAGTTTAAAGTTGAAAATTGATGCCGTGGATACAATTTTTAATGGATCCTGTTAAAATTTGGTACGAATGTCAACAATAATTTTGTGTTTAAACTTATCGTAATAATATTTTAAAAAAGACCTTGGTTTGGCTGCAATTGTTCTTACGATACTTTTAAGTGGATTAAAGGTTTCGATAACTATTGTTTGTGATACTAACCATGTTGTACGTCGGAATAGCTTGCGCATAAAATGTCGTAAGTACAACAAACCATAACTTACGTGGGAATAGTGCTGTACAAATGTAGGACATACTACAATGTACTACGTGAAGTTGAACCAAAAATATATAGTATCTTTAAAAAACAAAATTAATTGCTTTATAGAATGTTGAAAATGTTAATTTATTTATTTTAAGATTGACAAGTATAAAAATACATTACTTCAGTTAAAAAACGTTTATTTATAATGACAAAATATTATATTCTTCGGTAAATAGAGTATCACTTTTATGTACCTACTAATAGTATTTCTGAGACGGTTTTAAATGTTAATAAGCACCGAATTATATACTAAATGCGCTTAACCTAAGTTTTAATGAGATCAATTAAATATCATAACAAATTCCTCGCTTATTTTGAGGTCACAAGAAAATAATATTAAAACTTTTTATAATTTAATGAGATCATTTTAACAAAACAAAGTCCTCACATATTTTGAGTTAAATAGAACAATAAAAACCTTTAAGTTCTTAAAACGAAAATAATCATACCTACATTTAATGAGATCAGTTTAACTAAATAAAATCCTCACTTATTAAGGTTACAAAAATACAACAACAAAAACCTTTAAGTTCTAAAAACAAAAATGATCATACATTTTAAGAGATCAGTGTATTAGGTACCATAACAAAGTCCGCACTTAAATATTACAAGTCACACGAATAGAAAAATAAAACTCTTTATCCAGTACTTAAAAAAAAAATAATCGTTAAAAAACAAGTTTTCAAAACAATTTTAGACATAAATCAGTCTTAATTTGTACTCACATTAATCTAATTTAGTGTCGATAATCACTGGTAACCATTAGGGCTTATGTAAGTATAAGTAATTTACGTTTAATTAATCCGAGTCATTGTCGGACATCGGTTCCTCGATGTCTACTGCTTTCAAAGTCTTAAAAAATTCGCTATTAGACCTTGGGATGATTCCGGTACTGCATAAACTCAATAAATCATCAATTTTCGCTTTGGGAATAGGCAACGGATTCGGATAAAGCGGTGTGAGAGATAATGGAGCAGATTTATTTTTAGCTCTAGTGTTACTTGTAACCGATATTATAGAATATTCATCACCTAAACTGTATTTGTAGTGTAGTTTAAACGGATCTTCAGCGTTAATTTCAATTTTTTTGATTCTGTTCCATTCTACTTTTCCTCCTTGTAAATTTTTCGTCCAGTTTCTACCTTGCAATAAAAGTTTAAAATCGTAAAAATCCGTGTGTTCCATTTCTCTCACGTCATAAGGTTTGCCGTCTTTTTTTGACCACCTAACTAGAGAATACCACTCAGATGGCGTAAATATGAGTTTACTTTTAGCCGATTTTTCTATTACAGCATGTACACTGTCGCTTTCGGCCTGTGTATGGCCTTTCTCTAAAAAGCTGTGAGTCACTTTAATGTTATGTTTTAATACCACATATATATAAAATATATACACAATCCGGTTGCGATTTTGTCCCACACAATTGTCGGACCAAAATCGAAACTCATTACAACCCTGTTCAACCTTTTTATCAATGAAATCGAGCAAGCAGCTTGCGACTTCGTTTGAACCACGTTTCCCTTGTCCTTCGTGCCACATGAAACAAGTACCCTCTTTTTGGCCTAAACTGTATACAGTAAAATCGAAAACGGACAGTTTTCTTTTATAATATAATATACCTATATCCCCATGTGGCGCGTTTAAAATCTTTTGAAAATCAAAGGACGCCGTGACAATTTTACCGTTTGACGTTTGAGCTTCTAGTTTGTCTTGGGATTTTAGTTCTCTTGCCAGTGTTTTATTATTTATGTGTGTATTGTACTTGTTTAATTCTTGAGCAGATGGGTTATCAAGATGTTTAAAAATGTGACATTGATCACACTGATCTTTTTTCGGCACATGAAAACTGAGTTTAAAATTATCATTTACAATATCATGATATTGTCTCTCAGTCTGAGCTTTACAGCTGAAAGAATTTAATCCATCCCACTCATTATATAATTCAAATAAACGGCGAAAACTCAAATTGCCGTCTAAGTAAAGTTTACCCGTGTCTTTTCTGGTGTAATGGGATTCGACTGGCTTCAAAGATCTTATATGAGCACACACAGATTCTTTTATTTCATTTGAAATCTTTTTTGGCTGATTTCCATGCTTGCCACGGAGATCACCTTCGAAAAGTCCGGTCGTGTTATTTTTTTTTTCTATAGAAGTATAGACCATCTGCTCGCTTACAGAAAATGTGCCTAGAAACATCTTTTTGCAAACCTCTACCTGCTGCAAAAAGTCTAGGTCCCCATTTCTGTTTGAAGGTAAATGATATTTAATAGTGTACTTACGCTTCGATTCCATATCTGTGTAGACCCTACGCTTAGCCTGTCTCACAGCTAATTGGGCTATATATTCCCATTGCTTAGTTCGATCACCTAACGCCCAAAAGCTATCAAAGTTATGCTGTCTTTGCTCCTCCGATATTTTATTGAAACATTTCATCCGACAAGTCAGTGGGCATTTTGTACCCATTTTTTTTGCAAACCTTACCGTGCCGTTGCGACTCTGAAATTCTTTTCCTAAGTTTAATATTTTTTTTCTTTTACTATCAATCCATTCACTTTCATGCCTTTTTCTTACATTACCCTTATCTTTGCGTTTGCTACAGTTTCTGCGTTTTTTCGAGCCTGGTGTCGATGGGTTTGTGGAACTAGCAAACGGACTGTTAGCTTGTGGCGTCGATGCGATACTGCTGGTGTCTAAAAATGGTGATGCGACGGGATCCTCGTTCTCTGTTGTCAATTCTATCGGAGGGGGGCAATCTACACTGACACTCCTTACGCAATCGTTCACGGGACCTAAAATTTTACAATTAGCTTTAATTATGAATGTACCTACTTCATGGAGTTATACTCTCTTTATGCTATTTACATAAGGCCTATATACGAGCATGCCATTATTAGAGGTATCGTACAGTCTGGAGATTATAAATATGTATACACTTTAGTCCCTTGTCACTTTAATCGTTGTGACAATTTATACACCGTGTTTTTTTTGATTTACGATAACTTCGGCATATTGTTAGGTACACGTATAGAAACTACGTGGTACATTAGATTTTAAAATGTTGCAAAAAAAAAAAAAAAAAATTGTTTAGAACAAAGTAATTAAATTTTGTGTCTTCAATCATTCTAAAAGGGTCTTTAGAGTTAACTCATAGTTAGTGTCAAATACGTCAAGTCAGCGTGACATACACACACACAAGTAAAGATAACACTTGACAGGTGCACGACTTAACAATTGAAAACTCTTTACTCATAATAGGTAATTAAAAGAAAATTGTTAGGTATCAATTAAGAGCCTTTTACATTAGTTTAACGTGATTAACTGATTAATTTTAATAATTGAATATCTTTATAACCGTACGAGTTATCATATGTCTGTCTTCGGGAAATTAGCTTAATTTGACTTGAAGAACGTGCCCTTAAAGTTATCGTAAATCAAAAAAAACACGGTGTATATGGGAGTTTAAACATGACATTAATTAGACAAGGTACTATACATATTTATGAACTCGACTGTAGCTCAATGTGATAAAAAAATGTAAAAGACATTTATTCAGTAAGTAGGCCGCACGGGCACTTTTACACGTCAAAAATCTACCAGCGCTTCCCAAGACGACAAAAGGATAAACACATGTCATTATATTATGGAAGTGTACTTAAAGAAAAACTTAACCCAAAATCATGCCCAAATCGCCGCTGCTAATAAAACCGATAAACTTACTCTGTGCTGTGTTATTTTCGTCATCCGTGTTAAAATCTTGCAAAATAATATTGTTCACTACTTCACTACAATTAAGTAAAATATCTTGTTCGTTTGAAATAATGCTTAATAAAGACGGGTTAAGGTCACTCGGGTCATTCGGGTTAGGATCATTAGAACAATTCATAACATGCTCTTGCGCATGCGAAGCATTATCCAGCAAAGCCTCATCATCCTTGTCCCGAGGATTGACACTGATTTCCTCGTCGCTGTCGCTAAATATACCATTCCATTGCAACAAAAGCTGCATTGAGCGGTCATCAGGTCCAAATGGAAGTGGAGATTCTGTAAGAAAAATAAAAATAAAGGCAATTTTTTTAACTAGAAATCGGTAAAATATCGTATGCTTATTTCTCACCCGGAGTAAACTATAGCAAGTAAGACTTAAAACAAATAAAATTAGTCACAATCCGAAGTATAATATTGTAAGTAATTGTACCACATGACTTTTTACAAAAATCCCGTAGTAAAAAAACGTAAGTCGTACATACAATAGAGTTTCGATGCTAGGCTCCAACGTAAACGATCGTTAGTAATAGTTAACATATTGTACGCTGGAACCTACAATTAAATAAACATAAAATAATAAAAATAGAAATCTAAACGCACTTACCCGATTTCGTAGATGTTTCTGATGTAGTGTAATTTCTACGTATTTGATTATTGAGACTTTCTCCTCCCACAGCGCCATCGTTTGAATTGCAACTGTTATTACGATTCCGAGCTATGGCGTTATTGTACAATAACTTCGTTCTCGATGAGACGATTGGCACTTTAGTGGCACAATCAGACTTTTTGTATATATTACGGTTCATTTTAGAGCATATCACCACAAATTTTGTTAACGTCCAACTAAAACAGTGTACACACCCTCCTCGCCACGTAGCCGGTCGCAACTGACACTTGCGATGCGTGAGCGCGGGTGGCGGCCCCCGCCCCGCCCCGCGTACTTTGTCGCCAAGTGTACTTACGATAGAAAACGTCGGAGACGTTTGAAACATACCACAGTTTACGTTTCGAAAAACCGGTTTAAACTACGAATTTGAATTTTTTGGTTTTAGATACTTATAGTAATTAAATAATACAATGCATTTTTGCTATAAACCGAATTTTGCCATTTTGTGGGTTACGATAATTTACGTAGGACCCATAAGCGAAAACGTACAAAGCTAGTTTTTCATATCTACAACATATTTAAAAAATGTGGAAATTGGATTAAATTTAGGGGTAAGAAACGTTATTGCCAGGAGATAAATTTGTATGGATCATTTCTGACAGTTACGCGATTTAAGCATCGCTTCACAATCCCCTTAAGGTATTTCCATATCAAAATTTATTAAAATCGGTTAATTGTTTATTTGGAAAAGCATAGGAAATAAATTAGTTCAGTGAATTTCACATTTATATTACTTATCCGTGTGGTTGCCTGGTTAGAATAGTGCCACTCCATGATCTTCCCGTAGATGTCGTAAAAGGCGACTAAAGGACTAAGGGCTTGTACTGTTAGGCGATGGGCTTGCAACCTGTCACTAATGCACTGGAACACATCTTAGCCTGATTGTGCAAAATGTGGTTACAGAATTATCAAGAAGTGTTTTTAGAGATGTTGGTAATTCTGTAGCTCTGCCTATCCCACTTTGGGAATGAAGGCGTGACATTATGATGTATGTATATATGTATATTACTATTTTGTATGGATTGTCGATTATCGAGGATGGATTAACGAGGTGATCCGACAAAGAACCAAAGTTATCGATATAGACCAAAGGATGCAAGCTAAAGTGGCAGCATCGCAGTCGCAGATTCGACAACCTTTGGGTAGACATGTGCTGGAGGGGTTTATATTGACTTCCATAATTATTCTTAGTCATAAAATATTTAAGGTATTTTTTTAAGCTGCTGTTACTTTTTGAGGATTTTTATAAATCAAAACCTAACCTAAAGTCCCCTGTATTAAGGAAAGGGGTCACAACAAGACTGTAAAAACTACTGCTGGCCTTCTTAGTGTTGTCGGCAAAGTATATGCCAAGATTTAAATTGAAGGGGTATTCAGTGTTACGAAAGACAATATGTGGGATGTACAAGCGGGATTCCGAAAGGGAATGGGATGTACGGATCAGCCCTCTGTTTCACCATACCGACAATGACAGGTGGCAGGTGACATTTCAGTGTACATGGCGCAGTTTATATAAAACCCAGTGATGTATAAGCGTGTTAATCTGCAATGTATATAGAATTGTCATTGTCTAGATAGTGAAATAGAGGGCTGGTCTTTGCACTACGGTCCATCACAGAACACAGAACAGTTTCCTGTGCTTTTGTGGACCTGGAAAAGGCCTACGATAGGGTAGATAGAACGGAGTTGTGGACGATTATGTCTATGTATGGAGTGTGCAGCAACCTGGTGCAGGCTTTGAGGTCCCTTTACGAGGGCTCCAGGGCCTGTGTCAGGATCAATGGGGCATACTCGGCCTGGTTTAATATCTCTAGAGGTGTTAGACAGGGCTATGTTGCATCACCATGGCTGTTCAATCTATTCATAGACAGTTGTATGCGAGATTCGAAAGAGAAATTCTACAAAAGGGCTGAATCTTACGTACCTGAAACCGACGTGCATGCATGACTCGATTTATGTATGTGGAAGGAGCGAAGAAGATTTGTCAGGATCGTAGCAGGTGGAAAGAAGTGGTCTTTGCAAAACAAGCATAATTTAATGTATGTATGTATGTAAACCTAACGTAACCTTTTCTACACGTTAGATGTTTAAGAAATTCGGAAATGTTAACGGTTACAGCGATATAAAAAAATATGACACATACATACTACGCTTTCATTCCCAGAGTGAGGTAGACAGAGCTACAGAAATACCAACAACTCTAATAAGACTTGTTGATAGGATCAGGCTACGATATTTACCAGTGTATTAGTGACAGGTTGCAAGCCCATCGCCTAGCACTACTTCCCTTAGTCACTTCTTATGACATCCACGGGAAGACATGGAGTGGCACTATTCTAACCCGGCAACCATGCCAACCACATGGACGCAGAAAAGTCCTAAAGTACGAATTCCTAAAACAAACAAACACTCAACATAATTTAAACTCAAACCAAATCCGTATTCCCCCAAAAGTCTTAACATATACACGCACAAGGGAGCGTCACTTAAGACCTCAATCTTATTGATTACTCGCGTCTTACATCTTTGTTTCGTCTAACCTCTTTCGGGATCCACTTACAAACTTGGAAATTAAATACAAGCATGATAGTTATATGGATTAAGATAACGGCGTTTAGCGTAAAAAGGAGTGGTCGAGATCGCATTCAACAGTTGTGACTTGTATTCATTAATTTTTACTCTTAAAGCTTTTTCCTGCTCATTATCTATAGCTTTTTATTGTATATATCTGTATCTATTATTTATTTATTATTATTTTGCATGAACTTAGTACCAATTTCACCATACGATGTTAACCACTTAGCAGACGATTAGAGCGGTAACAGTTGTCAAAATGTATAAACTAACAGTCGATCAACATTAAACTTAAAATCGTATGGTTGGTTAACTAATTAAAGTTCTATGGGTCCCACCGAAACGGATCGCTGATAAAAAAGGACCGTTTCTTATACTACAAGTAGTGCCATTTTTTAAAACACCCTTTTTAAGGGTAAAGGGCCCCACTGAAAATCCGCGCCCTGGCTTGCCTCGGCATCGTGCTGAGTGGGTCCCTTATTGACGCAACGGCACAGAAATTTATGTCTTTTCTTTTTTTTTGTTTGAAACCGTGTCGTTTTTGTGTCAATAAAAGTATTTTCTTTCTCGTTCTTTCTTTCTTTTAATTTTACAATAAACAAATAGCAATTAAATAAACAGACATACAAATACTGATAGCGGCACAGACGTAAACAAGGCCGGGTGAATGCGAGCGCCACGAATTGTGAATACGTCTTAGCGGAAAAGGGAATCATCTAGAGAGGTTAACACACCTGAAATCAAAAATTTGTTAAGAGTTAATCTATTTCGATAACAAAGTCGATCTGGTGCAGATAATGGAAGTATGGCCACCTACCGCCAAGTAGCTGAGTTTGCATTGTTGTGTTCGATGTGGGAATAAGGCAAGTGGTAAGATCAGTAACATAAAGGCATTCTATATTAGTGCTCAGGGTTAGCAATGAATTCAAATATTTGAATTATTGTCTTGATATCTTAGTTTCAAGAATGCAAATACTTATGGGTCTCAGGTGTCCTGTGCACTCGTGCACCTTCTTTTCATTATTAAAAGTTTAACAAATGCTGGATGCTGTACATCATTACGGCATTGGAGATTGCAAGAGAGAGAAACGAACGTTAGCACACATTTTTTGTTACAATACGTTACAAAGATAAAACACGGAAATAATAATAACTGTAAAATATAGTCAGATATTGCAGCAAAAGGAGCCAGCTCAGCATCAGCTCATGCGGAGAAGCAGCGTCTGCGCAGCGCTGGTTTTCATCACGCCCCACTTGTTTATTCATTGTTGATCCATTCTTGCGGAAACTGCATGCTTAGCAGTATTAGCTTCAGAACCTTAGTGTGGTGTGGGTTCGTTGAAAAGAGCAAATTGGAGTACGAGTATACACTTGAACCTACCATAAACCTACCAAACCTACCATGGTTAAAAAAAAGCAGAGTGCTATCCAATAACAAGCAAATGCAGGCAGTGGTTTAAGTGAGAAGCTAATAAAAGTTACTAATTAAATTACAAAAACTTACAACTTGCTAAGGGCAAATAAAACTAAGTATAAAAAAAACTGAAACATCTTAAACTTACTAATAAAGGAACAAAATGTGACTAAATCACAGTACAAAATCACTTATAAATTAGAGACATATGCTTCTTATACTTATTTGATGAAGTGGACTTTGATGATGTGAACTTTAAGTCCATTTTCGTTGCTTTGTAAGCTTATTATGCTCAGTTCATACTTACATAACATCACGCCTTCTTTCCCAGATTTGGGGTAGACAGAGCTACCAAAAATACCAACAACTCTAAAAAGACTGGTTTATAATTCTGTAACCACATTTAGTCCAATCAGGCCAAGAAGTATACTAGTGTATTAGTGACAGGTTGCAAGCCCATCGCCTAACAGTACTACAAGCCTGTATTCCCTTAGTCGCCTGACATGGAAAAGCACTATTTTAACGCGGCAACCACACGGGGCTCAGTGCATATTCTAAATAAACTAACCTTACTAACCTTAGCTCAACTGCAAAATATATCTCAAATTTAAAAGAACCTTACTAAAGGTAACAATTACATCCCAAATCACACCTTCATAACTTGTATCACACTAGCTCCTACTCCAACGCCGCTAGCGTCACATTAAATCATTTATAAACAAAATGTGCCAAATAAATCGGCGTCGGCAGCCGCAGATACGCGGTAATGCAGGCACCACTGTTTACACGTGAGTAAGTGTCGACACGGCCTAATCTTGACACGTTTTTAACCGAGTATAGGATGTGGTCTAAGAAATGAAGATAATTATAAGTCAGGTGTAGCCAAACATTTTAAAAAACTGATGAAAAGTTTACTGTTTCTGTTTGTAGAAAGAAAGATGAGTATTTAATTATTACTGGCCATAGGGCCGTGTTAATTAATTCATCTTGGTTAAGATGCGGTCTCAAGATACGTCAAAGTAAATGACAAACCATACAAAGCTGTCAATTTTGACGCATCTTGAGACGAGCATTACAGTCGAGATCAGTTTATTAATACGGCTCTAAGATGCTGATCGTCTTTGACCTTTATGTAGTGTGTATGTGTTTGCAATCTCAAAACTACGTTCTCAAGACTGCAGTCCTAAGATGCTGATCGTCTCTTACCAAATGCTTATGTTGTATGACATACAAAATACTGCAACCTCAAAACTACACTCTCAAGACTGATTCCCTAAGATGCTGATCGTCTTTGACCAAATGCTTATGTTGTATGTATATGCTTACATTCTCAAAACTACACTCTCAAGACTGCAATCCTAAGATGCGAATCGTCTTTGACCAAATGCAAATGTTGTATTTATGTGTTTTCAATCTCAAAACTACACTTTCAATAGTGCAATCCTAAGATGCTCATCGTATTTAACCAATTGCTTAAGTTGTGTGTTTCTATTTGCTATCTTACTCTTAAGACTGCAATCCTTAAATCATGATTGTGTTTAACCAAATACTTAACATGATGATAAATGTGTGTATGTATTGTCAATCTCAAGACTGCAATCCTAAGATAATGATCGTATTTCATCATAAGTTTAAAACTCGCTACAAATGTTTGCACCTCAAAATATGCCATCCAATACCTCACAACAGTCTCACACGTACAATAAAATCATTTCGCACCAAATTACCGCGCGTGCGCGTCGAAGAAACCTGATATATTATAAGGGCTATTTATTGGGTGTTATTCTTTGATAAAGCGTTGGTAAGGGTTGGAATTACCCCTGCGCATAACGAAGTGTTTTGCATTTGGAATAAGGCGCTTCGAAAAATAAATACAGGATGAATTATAATTGGGATTTCATTGATGGATGCATATTTTGCTTCTGTCTAATAACTAGACAGTTAAAGGTTACCTGACAGTCTATACAAAAATATATTATTGTACGAGAGATACATAAAACGTGGTTTACATTCATCTGGCATAACTTTTTTTGGCATAATCATCATTTGGCATACAGTCTTTTTTTTCAGAAACCGTATACTTTTCATGATTGTTATAAAATAAACCTAACATAACCAATGCAATGCTATTTTAAATAATCCTGAAAAGTATACGGTTTCTGAAAAAAAAAGACTGCATGCCAATTGATGACTATGCCAAGTGATGATTGTGCCAAAAAAAGTTATGCCAGATGAAGGATAACGATAAAACGTTGATATTATCTGTGCCCGATGCAGGGACATTTGTTCATTCACTGTGGGAGCGAGAGGTTAATATGTTGTACTAGATTTAAATGGTTCTTCAGATATTTATTTGTACAAATTCCTGGTCCTTCGAACCGGATGCGTCCGTGGCTTGGGTGTATTCACGAGACACACAAAAAAAGGATGTTATCTGTACCCGACGCAGGGAGATTTGTTCACTCACTGTCGCAGCGAGAGGTACTAGATTTAAATAAGTGGCATAAAGTTCTTCACATACTTATTTGTACAAAGTCCTGGTCCTTCGAACCGGATGTGTCCATGGCTTGGAATTATCTGTGCTTGATACATGAACAGTTACTCACTCACCGTCGGAGCGAGAGGTAAATTTTTGTACTAGATTTTTAAATAAGCGGAATATGAATTCTCAAGACTTGCGGGTGGTAGGACCTTGTGCAGGGTCCGTCCGGATCGCTACCACCATCTTATCCATTAACCTACCGCCAAGCATTTGCATTATTGTGTTCTGGTGTAGGGTTAAGACAATTAGTGAAATTACTAGCATAGAGGCATTCTATCACAGTTCTCAGGGTGTGCAATACATTTGCGGTCTTAGGTTTGCAGTCTTGAGATCGTGGTCTTGAGGATGCATATCCTATAGGTGGACTGATCAGACACCTTAAACAAATTGAATCAATACTTTTGTTTTTCATTGTTTTTACGAGTAGTTTTCAAATTTATATAATACTTGGAGTTTATAATAATGTCTACAGTTAGCTGGAAGACATTCCTTTCTGTGGCACGAATAAAATTGTCCTAGGGACTTCCGAACAATAATAATTTATCGATAAATTGTACTTTCTTATGACAGTTAATTATGTATGACTATGAAATAACGTATAATATGAACATGCAATTTCCATACACCGTAACTTAAAACTTAAAAGTGGCATAAGCATAACGATAAAAATAAATGATTATCTATTTATAATAATTTTAAGTTTGAGTCTTTTCCATGCATTTTTCTAAAACTGAGCAGGTATTATACTAGAGTATACTATTATGCTACACAATGTCATAGAATTTACCTAAATATGCATTTGTTGCAAGGCACTCTTGGTTTAAGTTCATTTTGTATGGAAACCGATTGAATTGCATCCATGGTTAGTGATCAGCATTTTAGTTAATTTCTATTTAATCCAGTGAACGTTAACTATCTACTATGACACTTTATTCAAAGTATTTGAGACAGTTATCGATAAATTTAATATCGGAAGGAAGTCCCTAGTCAATTGACGTTTTTGCCACAAAAACTTCTGTCTGTACATTACATATGACACGATACGTACTAAAAGTCGCTACGTTTTTGTAGCACTACCTACGCAAGATTTTCTTTCGACGCTACGATGCTACGCGGTCCGTAGCACTAACGTATTAATTTTGTATCTAGTCCGCCATTAAAGAAACCTTGTTCGAACATGACAAAACAATGACAGTTACCATGACATGGCTAGGTAAGTAATTCAGTTTACAGTGAGTGAAAGAGACAGCCGTGTAATTCCCTAAAACTCATCCCAAACTGAATTACTTAGACATACCATCAATACAATACAATACAAATACTCTTTATTAAACACAGAATAAAAAACAACATCAACATCTACATTTAAATCATAGGTATACAACAGGCGGTCTTACCACTAAATAGCGATCTCTTCCAGACAACCTCTCACACACACACACACACCATACACTAAAAAGGAAAATAAGAAACACACACAAGTAAACCAGTTTTTATTTTCAATATATCTGTATGCTTTGTATCAAAATCCATATTTGCATCAATACCACTCAACTATATTAACAAACAAGATTTATGCCACCGAAAAGACGTTGCTATTCCAGTTTTATCCCAAATAGCATATCTGGGTGATATTTTTGCATACCTTAGGGGAGAAGAAATATTTATTGTCCTATTCACCAGTTTATTCAGACCCGAACAGCATGCACTTTTGTTAGCCTCAAAAGGTCTATATACGTTGGTTGGGTACAAGGGAGTATGCCATTCGGTATTATGTCATAAATCATATTATTGAAATTTTTTCAAAGGTACTGCTCATGTATGCAGATATGAGGTTTGTAGATGGAATATAAAATAGATGCGGAAGGGATGAAACGTTAGGCTCTTACTCGCGTAAAATGCTTTTGACATGTACATGACAGTAGTGCCAGCCGATTTACAAACAATTAAAATGAGAAAATGATAAAAACAAGACGGTAACATGTCAAGAGCTATATGGCTAAACCAACTAGAATGGAGTCCCTGGTAACGCGACATATTTTTTACGAATGATTAATATTAACAGTAGTTTAATAAATACCTATATTAAAATGTTTTTAGAGATTTGTTAGTGTGGTAGGACCCTGTGCAGGGTCCGTCCGGATTGCTACCACCATCTTATCCATTAACCACCCGCCAAGCAACAGTGTTCGCATTGTTGTGTTCCGGTGTGGGGATAAGACAACCGGTGAAATTACTAGCATAGAGGCATTCCATCTTAGTCCTCAGGGTTGGCAACACATTTGAGGTCTTAGGATTATAGTCTTGAGAATTCAAATGTCTATGGGTCTCAGATTCCACTTACCATCAGGTTGCCTGAGTGCGTGTGCCTTCTCCTTAACATAAAAAAACGAATAATAACAAAGGTCTTTTAAGACTTCTCTAGTAAGAAAAATAATACCTTAGAAGGAGAACATGACCGTGAGACTGTTCGGCGCAAATATCATCATCAAGTAGAACTTGCTTTTTCATAAATTTAATGCGATTTTTAATCAATTATTCTAGATTTCTTGTAACAAATGAAATTTATAAGAACAAAGATGTGCATTTTGATCGGTATTTCAAAGGCAATGCCAAATGTTTGCAACGTTGTCTGGAAGATCTCGTTATTTAGCGGTAAAACCGCCTGTTGTATGCCTACTGTTCCGTGTTCTATTTTATTTTGGTGTTCAATAAAGAAAATTTGTATTTATTGTATTGGATGTTTTTTATCCATATTTAATACATTGTTACAATTTTTCATCCGAAAAAATCCTGTGATGCATCTAACATATACCTTAATCTTTAATATGAAGTCATACATCGGATTATTATTGAAAGTTACTTTGACAAATGATGTGGTGGGGTTATATCCTGATATATTGTTTTAGCCGTTTATTTATGAAAAATCGCTCTCATTCATATTGGCTCTGGTATAAATCCTTTAGGGCTTTTATGACACGTCACCCTGACGTTTTTATTTTGCAATAAGAAAGAGAAATCATAAGTTATTGAAAAATAATACAGTATTTGGGTATAGTAAGTGGACAAGTTGAGTCGGACTGTGCTCGACACGTCTGCCGTATGCTGAACGAGCTGCTTGTCCAAGATGGTACAAAGTCCCAACAACTCAAATCAAGACGAAAGCGCGACAGACCTCATCGGCGATGGCGGGAGTTGAATTCCTATTTTGAAGAACTGTTCAGAGACTGTTTCAACAGGCTCTGGTACTGGAACTGAAAACGAGCTGGTGAGAACCAAAAATATTGCCCCACAGTTAAGCCTAATTTACCATACAAACAACGAAGGTGAAATAAGTTAAGTTGTGCGACAAAAAGTATCCTTTCAATCGTCGAACAAGAGAAAAGTTTTCATACAAAATTTAATTGCTTGAGTTATCGTGATCAACTTTTTGCATCTTACCCATAATATAGCAAAATTACAACCTCAATATTAACATAGTTCCCAAAAATCAAGCAATAAAACAAAATATTACGTTTCTAACAGCATTCGTATAATAAGTACTCATTGTTTCTTAAACAATCAATGAAACCGATGAATCAATATTAACACCTATAAAACCCTTAAGTCTGGTAAACTTCTTAGCTCGACGTCGTACAAGACCCTTTGTTTTCTTTGTTCCTGAGCCAATATTTGACGTGATTATGCACTTGATTTCACACTTCCTCTGCCTCACTTGCAAAGTTTGTCTTTCGACTTACTTTTGTTTTGTTTCATATTAGACCTCGATAAAAATTTAGGGTTTCTTTTTACCGACAATTCGGAGCGTGTTTTTAGAGGACTTGAGCTGATAAACGTATAACTTTGGTCACAAGATGGGTCAAGGCAGAAGCGACTCAGATAGGTTAGTTTAGAAGGCTAAGACGGACTTATTTATTACAGAAATGCGGGGATAAATTGTTCGGTTAAAAGGTAATTTTATCTTGTTGATTAAACAGAAACACTAGGGGGTTAGCTGCACGCGTTTCTGTTGGGTAATTTGGAAGTCAAAGAAAAAAGTGTAATGCTCTAAGCTGTCGCGATTTCGTTCTATCGTTTGACTATGTACTAGTTGTGTCAATTGAACTTGCAAAAGTTGTAAACAAATTAGAACTGTTTGACACATAACCTCAAATATTCACCATGCGTGTTTTTATTAAAAATAACGTATAATGAATAGTTACTTCATCAGGTTAATAATGAAAATAATGATCTAGTTTGTAAATCATTTGCGAAGACCGCACCTTGATCTTTAAAAGTACGTCCAGTAATCATGGTGGGTTGGTTCGTTTGGTTTTGTTTACATCTTTTGCAAGTTCAATGGACACAGACATTAAGTATTATTTATTAGCTTATAATGTTTCGTCGATGGGCAGTTAATTTTGAACCAGTTGTTTTTATACTCATAACAATGCTAAAATCTGGAAGTAGGTAGGGGAAGGTGAGGTATAATGATCCCCTTAAGGGAAAAACTTAACTGTGGCTAAAGTTGAAAGCAAAGTCGCAAGATTTCTATCGTTAGAGGTAGTGAATTTACTTAACTTTGTAACTGCATACTTATTTTTCATTATATGTATGTAGTTTTTTTGTACAAGAGGTTTTTGTTAAAGTTTAGTAAAGGATCATTTTATACACACCTATGTATAAAATGATCCCTGGGGTAGGGGTAAAATAATCCCAGGGATCATTTTATACCATAAGTTAAATTTCAGTGAAATAAAACACTCAGCTGTTTATTTTAATCATATGTATTGTTCATAACAATTTAAGTATACCTATAAGCCAGTTACACAAAACTTTTCCAGTCTTCTAGTTTCATTAGAGATCTTTTTTTTATAATTATCTACTACTCAACTAACAAAACTAAACATTAAACATTGCAACAAACTTTTAAAAGGTTTGCAAAATTAACAACATACCTAGTCAAGGTAGGTTAACAAATAAACTCTTCTTCTAAATAAAAAAAACACAAATTATACTCATAAAATATGATCGGGATCAAAGATTTTTTATCAATGTCAAAATGCAATAGAAAAAACAACTCTTCATTAAAAAAAATAAAAAATCTTATCAGGAACTAAGAAATAGACCTATAGGCTTATTTTCTTTTTCGCGCTATTAAATTGGTTTCTAGTTAGGCAAATATCGCAAGTAAAGTCGCCTTCATCGTCACTATCTACTCCCGCACAAGCCTCATGTCCCCATTTAAGACACACAACGCACCTAATCCACCCTTCACCTTTATTGTCTTTAGAGTAACTTTCAGTACAGAAGAGGCATTCGGTATCACTCTCCTCTTCCGAAGAATCTGATCTGTTTTGCTTTTTTTTGCCTTTTCCCTTTCCGCCTCCTTTTCCTTTCCCGACTCCTTTTCCTTTCCCGACTCCTTTTCCTTTCCCACCACCTTTTCCTTTATCATTCTGTTTGTTGGTCACCGTTTTTTTTATTTTATTCGCTTCCTTAAGGGCTTTCTTTTGTTCTATATCTGTTTTCTTTTTGGCTTCCTCTTCAAGGTAATTTTTGTAGGGTGTGCTGGTCAGTACTGATGTGTCTACTCTTATTCGTCTTACACTCGCTCTTTTTCCAACTATCTTTGGTGTTGGTCGTACTTCCCTGGGTGGAACAACACCAAAAGATGTGGATGGAAGATCAACAGCCAAAGCTGGAGGTAATCTTTCAGAAGATTCAAACATTGAGGTATTTGGAGTCGAAGTTTGAAGTGGAGACAGCTGAGGTGTTAAATGAAGGGATTTTTGGACATCCACTTGTAAAGGCTGTAGTGTTTCAGTTTCTGGAGAACTCGCTTAAGGAGAAGGTATTTGCACGGTCTCTGCTAATGGAGGACTTGACGTCCCAGGGATCGGAATAGGAGTTTCTACCGTGTCATTGTCAACATCCATTTCAGTCGTTTCAGCTGCAATAAAGTCCACATTAGTGAAAATGTCAGGGTTGAACGGAAATATTCCTGTTTTGTTGAATCCCTTCATACTATTCAGTGGAACTGCTGCTTTTAGATAGGCCTCTGTAAAAAGTTTCGTTATTTGGAAGACGGTTACCACTCTCCCAGGATTATTATTCATCCACTTCTCCAACGCTTGGTTGTGATAAACGCTTAGCGGATACATGACCCCAACGTCCAAGGGTTGGAGTTTGTGGGTGCAATGAGGCGGCAGGCATAGAATAGTGACGTGATTATCCCTGGCTTTTAATACCACATTCAAATTTTTTGTGTGAGATAGGTGACCATCCAATATCAAAAGAGCCGGATCTTCTGCTGTCGGTTTGGCATGACTTAAGAAGTGATCGAACCACTGAGAAAACACATCTATTTTCATCCAACCAGATGGATTGCATGCACATATAGCGCCTGGAGGTGCACCATCCATCAATTCTATTTTCATCCGGACTCTGCGGAAGATGAACATTGGAGGAACAAAAGTTCCAGAAGCTGAGGTACAAATCACTGCGGTCGTTGTTTCACCTCTCTCAGCTGAAGTCACTCGCGCCACCTGTTTACGGCCTGTTTGTGCAAACACTCTCGAGTTTTTTGTTGGGACAGTGCATAAACTCGTCTCGTCAACATTAAATATGCGATGGGGTGGAAAATGATGTTTTTCTTGCACGTTTTTCAACGTCAAAAAAAATTTATCCACCACAGGCTTATTAAAAGCTCGCGCTCGAGCAGAAGATGTCGATTCTGGGGCACGCATCGTAATGTCTGGATGTCTACGTCTAAATCCACGAAGCCATTCAAGTCCAGCTTTTCCTTTTGCTTCAGAAAATGGATGCGGTAAATTATTTCTTTCTGCCAGTTGAAAAGCTAAGGTTAAAACATCCTGTGTGGTCAGCCCGTACATTCTAGACTCCATGTCCTTAATGTAATCTACAAGTTCCTGTTCTTGTTTTAGGTTAAACACTGTTTGTTTGCTACCTAACTTTTTAGTGGAGCCTACAGCTATTTTATTTTTACCTTTGGCTCTTCTTTTTAATGCCATCACAGGGACCTTAAACTCTCTACTTGCTGTTTTGTAAGGAATACCATCTCTGACGGCATCTAATGCCTTTTGCATTTGTTCTTCAGGCCAATTTTGGCGATTAGTTTTGCGTATATAAATTCTCGGCATGATCTGTAAAAACAACAAAAACTAATGGGGTAAAATGATTCCAGGGATCATTTTAAACACACAGAAAGGGATCATTTCACCCCAAACACCAAATTCCAATATATCGATCAAAACATAACCTTCAAATACCGCGTGCGGAGATCAAACATTGCTTAAATATTAGGTAACTGCTATTAATTCCCGCAAATAAAACAAAATTTCAATAAACACGAACATGTAAAAAGTAATGAAAGTTCAAAAACAGACTTACCTTAGATCAGAGCCACACTTTTTGATTATTTTTTAATAAAATCACGCCAAGCGCTCGCACCGCCATGACACTTGGAGAGGCAACTGGCAGGGGTGCGGGAAGCATGTTTCATGCGCATTTGGATAGATGGCACTAGTTGTCTCTGATTTACGGCGGGGGATCATTTGACCTCCAGGGATCGTATTACCTCACCTTCCCCTACGTTTGTAAACCCAATGATTATGAAATTTTATGGTGCCTGGAGTTGGCAAATAGCCCATCGAGCCTTGTTAGTTTAGTCTCTATAAGATGATAAAACATCCAAAGCATTATTTCGGATTCAACGTTCTTAAAATTTTTAACGTTAATGACCAAATTAAATTCTCATTATCATCTTTTTGTATTTTTTCCAATCCGGTCACCCATCCAACACCTGTCTACTCCTCACGTTGCTTAACTTCACATCGACCGCAGGACCATCCGTTCCATTACCATAGACACATAAACATCGATAGTTAATGCAGCTGAGAGCAAAGGGGTGAATCACGGGAAAGATTAAACATTTCACGCGAACACTATTAATCAGATCGGCGATTGCACTGACTAAACATCAGGTTAGGGTTGGGATGATTTTTGAAGAAGTCGATATCGATAATAGTATATTTACAAATTAAAACATAAGTTTTTTAGATAAAGATCACTGGCCTAAAACTTTTTCAAAAATATACCTAAATCGCCAAAAGGTAATCTTGAAGGGGTGAATTTGGCCATTTTTATATTAAGGAAAATACTTTCTTTGTTTTTACAAGCTTTTATTTAACTTTTACTGTTTTTTATGGCATTGAGAAGGCAAACGAGCACACAGGCCACCTGATGTTAAGTGGAAACAGTGACCCATAGACATTCACATTCACAAGACGGCAAACCTAAGACTGCAAATGCGTTGCCAACCCTGAGGACTAAGATGGAATGCCTCTATGCTAGTTATTTCACCTGCTGTCTTATCCCCAAACCGGAACACCACAAAGCGAACTCTGCTGTTTGGCAGTAGGTTAATGGATAAGATGGTAGCAATCCGAATGGACCCTGCACAAGGTCCACCACCCGCAACTGTTCGTATATTAAAAATTGCAAGTCATGTTTTTAATAACTTAAGCTGAAATTTTGACCATGTAGGTAAGATGACTATGCCAAATATCATGGTATTTTAAAGCTGATCTGATCTGAATCGGAAAGTGTCAACAGGATCTCCACTATACTTTACTTTGATACACTGTGTCACTGTGTGTGTTGCTCATTAGTTTGCTCATGATAATTTGAAAATAACTTTGCAAATAAGAAGTACAATCGGCATAAATATTTACCTGTGGTAACCTAGCGACATCTAGTGACAGCACTGCAACTACAAACACGGCAGCGCCACCAGCGTCAGACAGCGCAACTTAATCTTTTTGATTTGTTTTATGTGTCCCGTACCGCGCATTTGCTGCTTCTTAAACGCTTCCAAAATGAGTTGAACAAAATGTTATATTAAAGCATTTAGAGACAAAAAACTTTAATGTAGAATTCGATTAACCATTTATCATAACCACACAAGTGACCCTAGTTTTTCATAAGCAATAGTGTTGCCTTTGAGCTTATCACGATTCTATATAGGACCAACAAAATTATCGTAAACCCTGAGGGCTTAGCAGAGATGAAAATGCTACCAAGTTTTTCATTTCTATCGCTGAATAAATCTATAGGATGACATTGCGTTACGATAAGCCGTGGTCAACTGTCATCCCATAAATTATGAAACGAGCGATAGAAAAGAAGAACGTTAGTAATTAACAGCTTGGCTAGGGCCCCGGGATTGTTAAAACATTTTAGGTTATTGGTTTATAGTTTCCAAAAAATAACTCATACCCACAGCTAAACCATTGATACCGATTATTGAAAAAGCTGCAAAAGAAAGCTGTAAAAGAGTTATCGATGTTTCAACTCCCATCACTACTCCAAACCCAAAGGGATCGAGAAAGCCGCTCGGTTAGTGTGAACTAAATGAACCATTAATAATGCAAACTTAGCCGCGCCACCCGACGCTGCTCGATGTATTATACATGCTAGTTGATTGATCCGAACATTATTGGCGTGTCGGTGATTAGCGTTTGATGGTATGATTCATGTTTAATATGTGCATCAGTACAGTGGCCCTACACAAGATGCTTCGGGAGAACGTTATCGTTATCGACAATGTATAGGATTGCCGTAAGCTGCCGAATTGTCGCCTCGAACGCTTGTCTATTCCATACATTAGTGTTACCACCACCTCCGCCTTTGATGCTTTGTCGTATTGTTTCTTACTCGGCCGCCATTATAATCAAGTTTGACGACACGCTAGCCTCATTGGTAGTGACCCTGCCTTCGAAGCTAGGGGGGGGTCCTGGGTTCAAATCCCAGTAAGGGCGGATATTTGTGTGATGAGCGCGAATATTTGTTCCTGAGTCTTGGATGTTTTCTATGTATTTAAGTATTTATTTCTCTATATAAGTATGTTTATCGTTGTCTAGTACCCATAGTACAAGTCTAGAGCTTAGTTTGGGACTAGGTCAATTTTTGTGAGATTGTCCTATGATATTATTATTAATATTGTCAATATTTATTTAAAATTTGTAAGTTAAGTTTTTTACAATAAATGTTAACATATAAAAGTAAAATAACAATACTCATATAAAAAACAAATACTATAAAAAACCTAACCTACGGGTGCCGCCGGCAGCGGGGCAGGGCTCAAGCTACCGGTGGTTAGGGCTGCAGAGAGAGGAACCTCCTCACAATACGTGCCGTGTCGAGGAGTACTGGTTTCTGTATCTGGCCCTTGATCCAGCCACCTGGCGAGAGTCTCTTTCGCCGAAACAACTATCGGGACAATGATCATCGAGTCAACATCCCACATAGCGATCACCTCGTGAGCCAAGTCAAAAGAAGGCAAAAGAGACATTATTATTATTATTATTATTCAGTAAATAAAAGGTTTCAAAACGCTGACAATACGATAATCTGTCAAAAGCAATAAAGGTTTACCGTGTAGAATCGTAGCCATTACTTTTTCTATGGCAAGGAGATGGCACACGAGCATCAGGCCACCTGATGGTAAGTGGAATCTGAGACCCATAGACATATTAATTCTCAAGACTTGCGGGTGGTAGGACCTTGTGCAGGGTCCATCGGGCTCGCTACCACCATCTTATCCATTAACCTACCACCAAACAGCAGTGTTCGCATTGTTGTGTTCCGGTTTGGGGATAAGACAGCCGGTGAAATAACTAGCATAGAAGCATTCCATCTTACTCCTCAGAGTTGGCAACGCATTTGGAGTCTTAAGATTGCAGCCTTGAGAATGCGAATGTCTATGGTCACAGTTTCCACTTACCATCAGGTGGCCTGTGTGCTCTTTTGCCTTCTCGAGGCCATAAAAAAAAAGACTTTAATCCTAAGAGCTGAAATGCGTTGCCAACCCTGAATGCCTCTATGCTAGTAGTTTCACCGGTCGTCTTATCCTCACACCAGAAGCTTGACGGTTGAGTGCTTGGCGGTAGGTTAATAGATAAGATGGAGATACCGATCCGGATGGACCCTGAACAGGGTCCTACCGCCAATAAATATGAGCAATGACAATGATATAACATGTCAAAGGCTATGATTTCACCCAGCATAATAGAGGCCCTGTCTATTTGTTACATTGCGGAAAAGTGGAAAGAAATTAAGCGATATGGTAGCAATGGGGGCTTTTAAGAGGACTGTGAAGCAAAAATTTCCATACAAAACGCGAAAACATTTTTCTCTCCTCAAACGTTGTCCAATTTTTATGATTTTTGATTATACACACACACACATACACAACATCACGCCTTCACTCCCAGAGTGGGGTAGGCAGAGCCACAGAAACACCAACAACTCTAAAAAGATATGTATATAATTCTGTAACCACATTTTGCACAAGTAGGCTGAGTTGTTTACTAGTGTATTAGTGACAGGTTGCAAGCCCATCGCCTAACAATAACTACAAGGCTTTATTCCCTTAGTCGCTTCTTACGACATTCACGGGAAGACATGAAATGGCACTATTCTAACCCGGAAACCACACGGGCCCACTTTTGATCATGTTGTAGATATTATGAAAAACTAGGTCTGTAAGATTTCTTTTCCAGAAAATATTTATTAAAAAAAACGTACAGCAGTAGTTTTTCATAATATCTACAATGTATTCAAAAATCGTGGAAATCGGATCAGATGGGGTGAAACACGATATCGCCCGGAGTTAAATTTGTATGGATTATTTTTGAAAGCTAAGCGATTTTAGCATAACTTTCCAACTCTTAACAAGATGCCTTACGCTAACGTAAACTGTTTTCGAAAACTGTTTTTTTATATTTGCTAATAATTAAATTGTTGTTAAGAAACAAACACAGTCGAACCTTACAAACATTCAACTATGACCACCCTACCAATCTGAATAATAATTTTACATAACTCCTGTCATGGCAATAGATAAACAAACTAATGGCGGAGGGGATATTGGACGTCACGGGAGCAAGATGGCCGCCAGAGACGTCCGGTTTTTGAGCGATTGTCATCTGATGATGGACGTAGGGCTGACGAGCTTCGGACGATGGGAATTTAAATTGGTTATGTTGGTAACTTGATACAATAAATTGAGTAGTTATATTCCGTTCGCCTCATTGGTAGTGACCCTGGCTACAAAGTCAGCGGCCATTTTGTGTATGAGAACAAGTATTTACGTATGCATTTTTCTTATTTAAGTATGTTTATCGTTGCCATTACTATTAGTATTAGTATAGAGCTAAATTTGGGGCTGGTCAATTTGTGCAAGATTGTCTTCTGATATTTGGTTTACTATCACTTGCATACGTGTAAGAAATAAGCATATAAAGTCGGCTAAACATTTTAATCTTTCAATTTTGACACAAACTTCCTAGTAACTGTAAATCTACCGTGTTTATTAATTTCACTTCGTGAAAGTGTGAACTATATTCAACTATACACAAGAAGTAATAAACACCAAATATTTGTTGAACTATGTTCTTAAGTGGCAAGCCCCACAAAAGTTTTTACTTAATACATTATTTTCTTTCCATGTTACATATTGATTTAAACGTTAATTAATAGAATGTATGTATAAAAGATCGCTATTCTAGGTTGACAAAGTATTTTTTATCAAATAAACAGTTCACCCAATAAATTCCGGAATACCTTTAAAAAACCATCAATTCCACTCCCCCAACGCAAAAAGAAGGAATTCGTCGAATAAATATTTGCCGTTTGCAGTGACAACCCTGAAATTGTTGCTGTGTCATGTCCGAGCCCTTTTCAAAATGGTGGCTTGTGACAAGCGACCGCCAAATAGTGTCTTTGTATCCGAAAGATATCATTTATTTGAATGTTTGTTCAATTTGGGACGAAACTTGCGATGTATACTTACAGATGTCGTTTCAAGATGGACCCAATAGATGTCAACTTACTTGAATGCACACCCCAAACAAGTTGTCACATATCTGTAAAATATAAGACAGAAACATTACCGCCTGTTTCACAATCGTCAAGTAACGCATATCTGTCAAATAAATTTAGACCTTATCCTTTCTAACACTTGTAAATAGACAAAGAGAGGATTATCTTTATTAGACAGATAAATTTACTTGTCGATTGGAAAACAAAATACAAAATAATATTTGTATAGGTCGTAGATAGAGCTAAGGTGTTATTTAAATTTCTTAAGAAAATAAATAAAATAAAATGTAACAGAAATTTTGTGACGTTTTCGACTTTAATCATTAGCGGTGATGATGATGGTGTATTTCTGTTATGGACATAGGGCTCGCAGAAGTGTTCTCCACTGTTCACAAGCTACTTCAAGATCTTCCCAGTCGAGACCAGTCGATGAAGCCTCTTCTTCAAATGATCGCCTGGTGGCATGAGGGTCTTTTTTTACCAATTGTCTACCGAAGATCCTGCTTGGATATGGTTGTCTGCTCTCCACACGACATGTCCAATCCAGCGCCATTTTCTTAACAGAATCTCTTTGTCAGTGCATTTCTGGTCTGTTAACTCCCACAGTCTCGTATTGGACATTTAGTGATTGACTAAATCGCAGCTTCAGAACAATAGTGACGCAATTCAAAATTTCAGCTTTCAAACTTCAAGTCATAATTACTACGGAGACCTAATTCGAAATTTAAAATTTCTGAATTAGGTCACCATTGTTCTGAAGATGCGAAATATTCAAATGAATATTGCCAATGGCAGTGAGTCAATGACATATCGCTTTGTCTCCATTCTACTCGGTAAATCCATATTCACATGATCTTATTCTTAGTAATGAAGGCCAGGTCAACCTTGTGAGACCCGTTGTGCTGGTACATAATCAAGGCAATTTATTTTAAACTATATTTTAGTAATCATAAAGTTTATTTTAATTTGCATCAAAATTGAAATGGCATTTAAAAGCAAAGGTTATTGAACTTTATTCTCTGTGTTAACTCCCTGTTTATAGTATGGGCTCACGAGGACACAATACGATGAGATATCAAAAGCAATATGAGTTTACCGAAAATAATAAAACCCCTATAGCAGCAGTGTTCGCATTCCACCTTAGTCTTCAGAATTGGCAACGCATTTGAGGTCTTAGGGTTGCAGTCTTGGGATTATAGTATTCATATAGATTTAACTTACCATTAGGTGGCCTAAATGCTCGTGTGCTTTTGCCTTGACATTTTTTTTTATCGGTGCCTAGTACCCACAGTTCAACCTTCGAGCTTAGTTTGGAACTAGGTTAAGTTGTGTTAGACAATGTTGCTTCATAACTAATTTATGCCTCTACCTTTTCATTTAAGCAAATTACTAATACCGGTTTCCTCAATTTTCTTCATTCCCAAACATACATGTAATGTCAATCACGCAAAAACATACCATCAATTAGGTCGGCATAATCCCGCGTATCCGAACCCTTTTCATGTCCATTCCATCATTTGTTATAAGCAAATCCTCGTATCGCCCCTTCCTTGATATCGTCTTATTTATAGTGGAGGGACTATTCGGGATGTTTCGGGACTATTTGTCATCGGAACGGTCTGTTAGTTGGTAAAAATTTGATTAGTGATACTCGTTGTGACTTTGAATTAAATTGGTTTGTTTATTTTTGATATTGTTGTTAAAAACAATACGATAGTTAACATGTCAGAGTTAATATAGCCCTGGGCCCATTTATATTTATTCATTTTTCTAGACACATCGCTATATTCTATCTACATGTCATAATCAACGTAAGGACATACTAAGGATGTGTGCGTCGGTACATACCAAGGACATGTACATAGATACGAAGGCAGAAACTAAAACGTACATCTACTTCTCAGTTTGAAAAAAAAGAAAAACATTTATTCGTGACAAGTAACAAAAAAGAAAAGAGAGAGACGCACAAGAAGAATGTAGTCACAAAAAGTTTCAGCGCTGGTCTTCCTTGGGACCAACACAGGTTACACATAATTATATTAATGTCTATGGGTCACAGTCTCCACTTACCATCAGGTGGCCTGTGTGCTCGTTTGCCTTCTCAATACCATAAAAAAAAAAGTATTAAAAACAAATTGTAGCTAAACATTTTTTTTTATGGCATTGAGAAGGCAAACGAGCACACAGGCCACCCGATGGTACTCGTAAGTGGAAACTGTGACCCATAGACAATCGCATTCACAAGACTGCAATCCTAAGACTGCAAATGCGTTGCCAACCCTGAGGACTAAGATGAAATGCCTCTATGCTAGTTATTTTACCGGCTGTCTTATCCCCAAACTGAACACAACAATGCGAAAACTGGTTTTTGGCGGTAGGTTAATGGATAAAATGGTGGTAGCGATCCGGACGGACCCTGCACAAGGTCCTACCACCCGCAAACAACCAAACAATCTTCGCACGCAACCTCTTATGCCAAGTGCAGTGCTTTGTTGTTTATGAAAGATTATTCTCGACAATTACCTAACTCGTCATATTCCAGATTGGTCATCTTCCAAACTCAACTATTGCCTAACTCGTCATATTCCAGATTGGTCATCTTCCAAACTCAACAATTGCCTAACTCGTCATATTCCAGATTGGTCATCTTCCAAACTCGACAATTGCCTAACTCGTCATATTCCAGATTCGTCATCTTCCAAACTCGTCATACCATGTACAGCCTGCACAAATTTACTATAGAAATCCTCTGTAATAAATTTTATGATTATTCCATTATTTGCCAATTCTTTTGGACTCCGCTTTAAGTAAATTATTGTCTAATAGCCGTAGTACAAAGTATAACTACTAAATACAATATTCTGTCCTAAGTTATACTTATTATTCTTGTAAGCACGTATTCACGATTTAATTTGACTGTACAATGTCAAGTTTAGAAGATGACGAATCTGGAATATGACGAGTTAGGAATATGACCAGGGCCTCTATTCTACAGTGTTATAACGATATCACGTTTGACATGGTTTAGAATCGTTTATGTCGCAGTCGCCATTATTGTAAATGACATAAGAGTTATCAAAACGTTGACAATACGGAAACACGTCAAAAACGATATCGTTATTATCTTGTAGAATCCCAGCCCAGTTAGGAAATTTCGAGTTTGGAAGATGACCAATTTGGAATATGACGAATCAGGAACAAATCTATAAAATATTATCCATAAATTATTCGACTTAAGTTTAACCCCGGACCTTTCCAGAATAACACTCCGACATTCGACAAATTCGCATCGAAAATTACAATCCCCATTTGGATAGGCGACATTTCCGCGACATCAGTCATGTGTGACCCACTGCTGGGTGTTAATACTCGCTGACTTATTGGGCCCATAGCTCACCGGACCCAGGGATCACTAATGGAGGCACTTACGGTTCCGTTTTAAATCTTCGTCGATGATTAAAAGGCGAGAGTAATATTCTTTTTAGGGTTAGTAATGGTAAAAATGGGACCCTATTTACTCATGTGTCTGTTTGTCCATGAACCGTGATAGCTAGACAGTTGAAATTTTTATATGTGATGTAGGTATGTCTGTTGCCGCTGTAAGAACTAATATTAAAAACAGATTATAATTAAATTTTAAGTGGAGCTCCTTTACCTGTTTTTTTTGCTCAATATTACCGAATAACGGCAACAGGTAGACGCTTGAAATATCGACGCAATATTTAGTTGTAGACCAACTTCAAAACATAAACTACCTAAATCAAATTGAGCAATCCTATGCAACAAACATGGTTTTTGCCTATTTAAAAAAATATAATAATATAATTACAACATTATATTATTATATTTTTTTAAATAATGAGCTGTCACAACTTGTCCGCAACTTGTTTGTCGCTCGGTTCTCCCTTTCTACCTGTAACGATAGAGACGCACTGAGCGACAAGCTAGAAAGTACAACTTGTGCTAAGCTTACTGATGTGCTTGTTTTATTTTAAAGCCCAAATGTCTACAAACCCAACCTAAACTCTGAAATACCTACATAGGTGAATAGTAGACGTAAAGAGCGTCGGTGGCCCAGTGGTAAGTAATAAGTAGTGGTAAGGTACCTAGTTTGAACTCCCGCGGTCACCATGCACCAATGAGTACCAAAGAAAAAACATCATGAGAAAAATTGCCACATTCCAACAGCTGTTTGTAAGAGGGTAGGGTATAATAGGATCTATAAATAAAAAACAAATTGTAATCGAGTAAGTAATAAAGTCTGTGTCAATTAAACGAATCAATTTACCATGATTTGTCGATAATCACATGCTCTTAAAGATCAAGTGAGGTTTTTGCAATGATTTGTACACTAGATCATTATTTTCATATTAAGTTTAAGATGAAATAACTATTAATTATACGTTATTTTTAAAAACACGCTCGGTGAATTTTTGAGGTTATGTGTCAAACAGTACTAATTTGTTCACATCGTTTGCAAGTTCAATTGACACACACTTGAAGTCAAAAATGATAACCTAACTCCCTTTATTTCACACTTGTAAGGCAAGTTTAAATATTCCTACGAAATCTATTAAAACTGTTTAAAACCAAGCCAATCCCAACTCCAGCAACAACATCAATACAATCTCCCCCTGGCATTTGACAATATCAAAATGGGCATAAATAACATACTTTGAGGCAAGACATCACTCTACCCCCTGATTTGCATGAGGGTAGTTTGATAATTTATGAATGTCATTCGGATTCGCTTGTATTTTGCTCATTTGGAAATATGTACAATGTTATATAAGATACTTTGTTATCGTGCTAGCGAAGACAGTCCTTTGAAAGTTCGCTTTGTTGTGTTCCGGTGTGGGGATAAGACAACAGGTGAAATTACATTCCATCTTAGTCCTCAGGGTTGGCAACTCATTTGAGGTCTTAGGATTATAGCCTTGAAAAAGTCTATGGGTCTCAGATTCTACTTACCATCAGGTGGCCTGAGTGCTAGTGTGCCTCATAAAAAAAAAATTGCGGATGACATGTATGAAAATAAAGAAATGAGTTGCATTGATATTATTTTAGGAGAGAACGTGAAAAAAAAACATAAAACGCAACACACTAAGTTATAACCACGTTATTAGGATTTTATATAAAATTAAAACTTGTTAAAATGTTAAAACTTATTTACTATATATTGTTTTTTCGGCATCCTCATTTTAATCTCGTAATATTTTGATTCAATGATATTGGCTTAAACATAGTAATTTCTGAAATAAATGCAAATTTCTTTATAAATGTGGGAAAACAGCTGTGATCGGTTTTGTATAGTGTTTTTGCTAGTATATAACTATTAAATTTAAAACTTCATATCTTATTTAAAAAAAATACTACATCTGTTTTGTGTACTTATACAGTTATCCTTCTCTTAAATTTCCAGAGAGCGTAAGAAAAAATATACAATACAATACAATACAATACAAATACTCTTTATTGAACACCAAAAATAAAAATAAAAACAGAACACGGAACAATACATTTAAATCATAGGTATACAACAGGCGGTCTTACCGCTAAATAGCGATCTCTTCCAGACAACCTTGTAAGAGAAATAACTGAGGACACAAATTCATGGCAGGGGGTGTAAACTAATTCGTTTAGAACTCAAACTAAATAACTACAAGAAACAATTAAATTATTTCAATATATGCTATCATTAGACATTTTTAAATGTCGGGCTTATTATAAAAACTGTGGAGGTGCATGCGAAATTTTATTAAGCATTAGGAATCATAATATATGTACTAAATAACTCTCTTTTTCCCACAACTAAGGCGAATCTAACGACACCTCACTCTTCAAAATCGGTTAAGCCGATTAGGTTACAAAAGGTCACAATGGAACGGACATACTAACATACATACCCGCATACACACGCGCGATGAACATTAATCCTCCTTCTGGGTGAGTCGGATAAAAATAATGTTTGCCCACCATTAAGCACACGTTCAATTTCTCACAATATCAATTTATTTAAACAACAACATATCAACCGATATTGTCCATTTTTCTTCCGCAAATCCTTACGAGTGACGCCCGGGCAAGGGTTGCCGTGATAAATGACCGGTTCCCGGTTTAAGGCCGGATAACCGGGTCACAGCCGTGCGCGACACCGGTCTGAGATAGAGCGATTGATGTTACAAGTGACAACTACACGCTAAGGGTGTTTAAAATTGTGCTCCTTGTAACTAGCTTTTGTCTGCGACTATGTCCGGAAAAGGTGGTTTCGCAAAAACGCAACCTATGTGTAAGCTATCTCCAAATGTCATCTAAATCCGTTCAGCTGTTTTAGCGTGAAAGAGTACTCACACATACACTAAACAAACTTTCGCATTTGTAATATTAACATATATGTATTTCAAAATTGAAATACTTTAATTGTTTCTTGTAGTTGTTTAGTTTGAGTTCTAAACGAATTAGCTTACACCGCCTGCCATGAATTTGTGGCCTCAGTTATTTCTCTATCCAAGGTTGTCTGGAAGAGATCGCTATTTAGCAGTAAGACCGCCTATTGAATCCGGTTTACCTATTATACCGTGTTCTGTTTTTTTTTTGGTGTTCAATGTATTGTATTGTGTCCGCGTTGATCTACACGGAAGCATAAATTTTCAATTCAGAGTGTAAGCTACGTCCATTACAAAATTTCACTCAAATCCGTGTAGCCTTTATAACGTAAATGAGTAATAAACATACTAACGCACACACACACACAAACTTTCATATTTTTTACATTACTAGCTTCTGTCCGCGATTTTACCCGCATTGATATCAATTATCATATCTCCCTCAGGAACTATTAAATTAGTAATACTTGGTATTTTATTTACATTTAGTAGGTAGGTACCTAAACAAATGAAGTACAGATAGACTTTCCCAGAGGTTCCCGATTTTTTTTCTTCTGCGACCTCCTTTACATGTACCTATGTTGCGGCTCCCTTGTAGTCATTACACCACGGGGCGTCACGTCACTACGCAACAGTTTAGGAACGCCTGGACTAGCCGTAAAATTACTACCATAGAGGCTCATTTACAATCTTGTAAATATCTATAGGTTTAAGACATCACTTACTATCAACATAAGAATAAATACTATTAGAAGGGCATCTTGGGCGTCGTTGTATGGATTTGACAGTAAAGCCTTAAAATAATGCTCACGCCCCGCCTTACCTCTCTCTCGCCTGTCGCAAAATTAGGTTGTCACAAGTATATAAAACTAACTGAGCTATCTTCATTCCAAATTTCATCCAAATCTAGCCGTTGCAGCGTGACTTCGTCTTCGTAATTATTTAAATCACACTAGTTAATGGAAAGGCTTATTAAAAACAACAAAATAAAATGACCTTTTTTTATCTGCTCAAATTCATCTCTCAATTAACGCAATGTGTTCATTCGCGAACTATCGCTTGGGCACCATGTGTCCGGATCATTCCGGGTAACCGGATCGGATGACCGGGCGTGAACGGGTATTCGACTGGACAATCAACTGTCCGGTTAAGGCGAGGGCACAAATTGATTTGGACTTTGGTATATGGAATAAAACAAACAGGCAACGCATTTTCTTGAAATATAAGCTCTTATTTCTGCACATACAGGCTGAATTATAAACGATACAACGATATAATTGTAATTATTTTCAACCCACAACGTAAGATAAATATGTTTTAAGTTTATGTGTCGGTCTGTCTGTAGCATTGTAGTCTCCAAACAAACGGACGTTCAAGACATCCTGAAAACATCAGGTTTCAGTAGAAAATAGCGTTTGATGAAATGTAATTCAATGGAATGGTACATACAATGGATGAAGTGAAATTCGATAATTTAATGGGCTACCCAGCTTTGTCCTTGGTTGATCCTGTTGGAGGTCTACCGACCCAATTTTTTTTAAAGATTAAATTGTACATCCAATGAGCACTAATTTTTACGAGATTATTTTATCCGTACAGTGTTTTTGTGAAGTTAACAAAAGCTTTATAATTCAATGTGCATTCATCTTTACAGGCGCATCGAAATTAAATACACATGCAATTCACACGTGCTGTGCCAATGTCATGTTAACAATTAAACCAACCATTTTCAACCTTATTCCAATTCAGTAACACTCGCGTTAGCTGCAAATCGAATGTATCCCAAATCGCGATTGATATTGTCCGTTTTGCTGTTATAAATTCAACCGTTTTGCGAGTGTTTAGGGGCTATAATTAAATAACAGCGACAGAGCGTATTAACTAAAATCAAGAAGTGATCCGTGACGTCACAATATGTTGCACTTTACGCATCACCATGTATGGAAATATGAAATATACAGTGTTCGGAAAATCAACGTTTTTCTTTTGTTAAAAATAAAGTAGATTTATATTTTTAGCATGAATGGTTATAATTATTAGTACCTTAACTGAAAAACACAACTTTGAAATGCGTGAAAAATGTAAACGTTTTATAAAAATCAATGTTTAAAAAAAACATGTTTTTTTATGTTTTTGCTTCTGTCCACAGTTGTAAAAAAAACAAGGAATTTCTTTCAGTAATATGTGCACCACATATCTAAGTTGATAGTGACCCCAGCTAGCGGTCCCGGATTAAATTCGTAGTAAAGGCATTTTTTTTAAGGCTAAGTATGTGACTAAGTCAACTTGAAATATATGTTTGCCGATATTGTATTACATTAACAAACTAGAAAAACAAAAATCAAAAATCAATTCACGTTAACCATGTTGCCTCTTAACTAGGGAAAACTAGGCCATTATTATTAACATAAAAACTACATTATAGTTATTTTAAGTACGTATGTGCTGTTTTTTTTGAGTCGGTCAAACAGGTAACCTCCTTAATCTCCAGGTTTGTTGCTTGAGCACGCACGTAATACCAATCATAAAAGGCACCCTGTAGTTCATTTGACAAGGTTGCGATTACAATGACACTAGGTCTCATAAGGATAAATAATTGTCTTTAAAGTATGAACTATCAGACGCCTGCGACTCTATCCAAGTGAAAGTTGTTTATTGGTATTCCCTCGGAAACTGACTTTTTTATTTATTTATTTATTAGGGATCACCAACAGGATACAACGCTTTTAGTTAATAGGTAACATGGTCCAAAAGAAAACTAGTAATAATTGATCTCCCACTTAGAGGCGATCACAGCATGGACTAAAAATATGCAATTACTTAACCCTACACAGAAACGAGCAAATATTAATAATACATTAACATTATAAACATAAACACATCATAATTACACAAAAGACATTAATCAATAGAGTCTAAAAAAATATATCGAAATGTTTTGAGGTCACCAACAGATAAAAGTTTACTTTTATATTTAAACTAGCGACCCGCCCTCGCTTCGCTCCGGATTAAAGTATTATACATATAAACCTTACTCTTCAATCACTCTATCTATTAAAAAAAACCGCATCAAAATCCTTTGCGTAGTTTTAAAGATTTAAGCATACATAGGGATATAGGGACAGAGAAAGCGATTTTGTTTTATACTATGTAGTGAAGCTGAGTCGTGTTAGATGTCAAGTGACTCCAGCCGGGTGGACAGCTTGTTGTTACTAAGTATAATAAAACTTTTACGTTAGTAAGTATAATAAAACTTATAGTATAGTGTAGATGTGAATCACATTGGTAACTATTATTTTATCGAAACACATTTCAACAAACGTTTCGTTACGCAGAATTTTTATTTCATCGAAAGGCATTTCTTGTCTCACGAGTAATTTTTTTTTTGTAGTCACAAGTCAACCTAACCTTAAATGAATGTCCTGCAAACCATAATTTCAGCTGAAAAAAGTGTTCGATAAAATGACATTCATAAAAGAACGTGGGTACCAAATCACATCCCATGCCTTGTAGAGACAAGATTTAAAAACCAAAAATAAACTTCAACTTTTCTCTTACAGCGCAATGTTTATTGCAACAAAACTATTAACTAGCCAAGTAACTGTCCGAAAGTTGGTGAACAAAAATGCACTAGAGTTGTTGGCAAGTAAACATGGCAGTCGATACCCCGGCCATAAATAAGCCATGCCACTAAATACAAACAGAACATTTGGCTGGAGCTTTTCAAATGATATAAAAATACTAGATGGCGCTGCTTAGGTGGAGATGAAAGCAACGCGGGATTAGGCAGTGGTATTACAGCAAGTATTAATTAAATCTCTCTTGGCCGAATCTTAAGACACTATGGGCAGTATTACTAAACTCATATTAGCTCAGATACGGTCAAAAGATACGTCACAGTAAACGTCAAACCATACAAAGCTGTCAATTTTGACGCATCTTGAGACGAGAAATACAGTCGAGATCAGTTTATTAATACGGGCCTAAGTTAGTTAAGTGGTGGTAGGACCCTGTGAAGGGTCCGTCCGGATCGCTACTACCATCTTATACATCTACTGCCAGTCATCAGTGATCGAATTGTTGTGTTCCGATGTGGAGATAAGACAACCGTGAAATTTCTAGCATTAGAGACAGATCTTAGTCGCAACTCCTAGGGTTGGCAACGCATTTGAGGTCTAAGGCCCGTATTAATAAACTGATCTCGGTTTAAATGCCCGTCTCAAGATAAGTCAAAAATGACAGTTTTCTATGGTTTGACGTTTACTTTGACGTATCTTGAGATGGGCATTTAAACCGAGACGAGTTTATTAATACGGCCGTAAGGATTGCAGTCTTGAGATTATAGTTTTGAGAATTGAAATGTCTATGGGTCTCAGATGGCATTACCCGTCAGGTGGACTGAGTTCTCGTGTGCCTGCTCCTTGCCATAAAAATATCTACAAAACTTTAAGATTTGTTGTCTCAAGACTATCAAATATGAATGTATGTAAACTATTGTACATAACAAAGAAACTCAAAAACAATATTTACAGGATATAAATGTACAAACGCGAACTTATCCCTTAAAGGATCTCTCAAGTCATAGAGCCGTATTAATAAACTGAACTCTTCAGTAAAGCTCGTGTCAAGATGCGTTAAAAATTACAGTTTTCTATGGATTGACGTCAACTTTGACGTGTCTTGAGACGAGTATCTCAACCAACATGAGTTTATTAATACGGAGCTAAGTCCTGACATGTCTTGAAACACTTATCTCTACCTAAATCTGGTGATTAACATGGCCAATAGAAATAGCCACTGAAATTAACCCAAGATTTAAAAAATATAGCAAGAACTAAAATCTATGCACCTGATGTTAACAAAGTTAACATAGGGAACTATACGGATAAATTCTTAAAAGTAGGTATATTAGAAGTATTAGGTAGGTAGATTGACGACACGTTATTCTAGTTGATAGTGACCCAGCCTACGAAGCTAGGAGTCCTGCGTTAAAATCCCGGTAACGGCAGATATTTCTCTGATGAGCGCGAGTATTTGGTCCTGAGTCTTTGAAATAAAGTTGTGTGAAAATATTTGATGTCGGTCTACGGTCTATTAAACGTAAGCTAAGACAACTCTTATCACATGTAGAAACTGGATACTGTGCACTGGACTGGTCTAGTCACATAAACTTAATTGGTCCTTCCAGCGACCTAACTCCCCACGCGCTCTGTCCACGCAAAACTTGGACAATAATCGCTAATGGAGCGATGCAGTGGCTACTACTCATGCCGTGAGCGTTTACACGGTTAATGGCATTATTCGGGTTGTGTCTTTTCTTTATGGCGACTAATTTGATTTTATTGTTTTTGTTAAGAATACTTGGGCTATTAGAATCTCTTTGGTGCGTCTGGTTTCGGTTTTATTTATAAAAAAAAAGATCGTGTATTGGTTTATGCAAGTATGACATAATTATGCGTCTAGTGATACAAGTGTCGTAATAGAGTAAACCGAATGTCCTTATAACAAGCACCACTATAACAAGAGCTAATAATGTTCCGTCGCAAACATAACTTTTTCTACGGGATTTAAAACTACACTACACTACACTAGTAAACTTCTTGGCCTGATTGTGCAAAATGTGGTTACAGAATTATCAACAAGTCTTTTTAGAGTTGTTGGTATTTCTGTAGCTCTGCCTACCCCACTCTGGGAATAAAGGCGTGATGTTATGTATGTATGTATTTTTAATACCACGTACCTACCTGTGACGTGGTTACTATGCATTACCTCTCTGGATAACTCCTATATCGCACAGTCTTTCGTATATTTTAAATACTTTTATTACATAATTATGCTACTCATCACTGTGCAGGGTCCGTCCAGATCGCTACCACCATCTTATCCATTAACCACCCGCCAAGCAACAGTATTTGCATGGTTGTGTTCCGGTGTGGGGATAAGACAACCGGTGAAATTACTAGCATAGAGGCATTACATCTAAGTCCTCAGGGTTGGCAACGCATTGGGGGTCTAAGGATTATAGTCTTGAGAATTCAAATTGTCTATGGATCTCAGATTCCACTTACCACCAGGTGGCCTGAGTGCTCGTGTGCCTTCTCCTTATCATAAAAAAAAAACTCATAAGAAAAACAACCTGACTTTCCCAACGCTTATTAAACCCAAGATTCCAAGATAATGGTATCATCAATACTGGACTTAACCAAAATCCTTATTTATGTGTAATACCCGAACACCCCAATATGGGGTGTATTTAACAGCATTACTACCCCTAAATCATATATTAGCGGAAAAATAAGTCTAATGGCAACTTATAATCAGAGAAAGAAAACTGGGTAGCCACATGTGGTATTAATGTTAGGTTTAAGTTAGAAGTGGTAGCGGTTTCTTAAAATTATAACACAGCATCACTAATAGATATTATTAAAACAAAGTCGATTCTCGCTGTATATCCCTATGTATGCTTAGATCTTAGAACTACGCAACGGGTTTTAATGCGGTTTTTTTAATAGATAGACTGATTCAAGAGGAAGGTTTATAATTTATGTATAATACTTTAACCCTGAGGGAAGCAAAGGCGGGTCGCTAACTCGCTAAATTTATATATTTTAAATTAAACAAATAGAAGAACAAGGTTTCACAAGAAAAAAAACAAGTAATATTGTTTGAAGTCAGTTGTGTTATAGATTTTTTTTAAACTCTTATTTATTCTGTAATATTAATTTTGCATTTGTTCAATAAAACCTTACATGAGCATGCAATGCATTATTATACGAAATAAATTTCACCACACATTACTTGAGACAACACCTGGTCTGGTTTTTGTTACTAATGTAATAAAAAACCATACTTTTATAACTAAATCAAAAACGTCAAACTGTACTCTTATTAATAAAGAAATCATAGACATAAATTTTCATATCTAAATAAAGACGTAACGTTTTAATTGATACATTGTTACAATAAAAACCGCCTATCTCTTACATCTTAAAAGAAGACCTTATCACAAATGAAGGGGATGGTGTCCGGACATCAAACGCGTTAAGTGCTCCTTTGCTCATCGAATCCCATTTGCCCTGGACATCCGATAAATAAGATTATATCCGGATATATCCTAACATACCCTGGTTCACTTGGTTACGAGTATAAGGTTTGATCTTATATTCAATGTTATTTAGAAATAATGACATCCAAAGTCAGATCACGCTTATTGAGTATTAGCTAAGAAAATATTCAGGGACTTTATTTTACTTTGTCCTAAGTCATGTCGTTATTGTGTTGTTTACTAAGGTTTATTTAATATGGCGTACCCCAAGGATGCGTCCTAGGTCCATTAATATTAATCTAATAGTAGGTATGGCATTTATTTCGTATGTAAATTACATTATTTAATACCACGTAATAATTAACTCACAATAAAAAGTAATAATTATAATAAACATGCATAAAAGAAAAAAACTATATTTTCATTGATAAAGTAGCTTAAAAGATTAGTCCATCGATAATGATAGATTTTCCGAATTGAATTTTCAAACCCTTAAGGGTGTAAATATACCAACATCGTTAATAACTTTCAAAAACTACAAATGTGTTGTATATTTAAAGGACAATGACCAAAAATGTGTTGATGTGTGGATGTGTGGAATGTGCCCCAGTTGATATTTATCACTATCAATGGAAAGGTATTTTTATGTAGAGAAAAGAAACCTAGGGTGCAAATCTTCATTTCCTGTTCCTATTTGTATAACCTATTCAAGAACATCACCACAATTGCTATAAAGAGGGTACCGAGGTGACCATTACCCTTTGTTTTAACATAATTTTATCAACCAATATTGTTTGTTTGTTTATGTTTAGATACATTTCAGAAACCTCTAAAACCTTGCAAGTTCATTTTGAACCAATTTCCGTAATTTAAATGCGCTGAAATGTGGAATAAGTTGTGTTAATACTTTGACAATTTAATATTATGGTATCTATGAGTTGTTCTGAAGATAAAGTGAAAGGTGGTAACAGGATCATCGCTTCGTAACAATCGCAATAATGTAAGAGAGTTTAATCTATTTAATAAATAAAAACCCCGTGTGGTTGCCGGATTGGAATAGTGCCACTCCATGTCTTCCCGTGGATGTCGTAGGAGGCGACTAAGGATTTAAGGGCTTGTAGTACTGTTAGGAGATGGGCTTGCAACCTGTCACTAATACACTAGTAAACTTCTTGGCCTGATTGTGCAAAATGTGGTTACAGAATTATCAACAATTATTTTTAGAGTTGTTGGTATTTTTGGTAGCTCTGCCTACCCCAGTCTGGTAATGAAGGCGTGATGTTATGTATGTGTATGTATGTATAAATAAAAAACATAAAATATTTCTACAATTTCTGGTCGTTGTGCATTAAGCGCAAGATTAAACCAAACAGTAATCCTCCTATACACATTAACAGATATGCGCATGTCCGGAGATTACCGGACGGGATATAGAGACGGGCACAGCCGACCAATGCCGACTGTTTAAAGAGTAATACTCGAGACTAGTAGAAATGTGGTTTTAAAAGATTCTAAAGTGCATCACAAACGATGCTATAATGATGTATATTATACCACACTCAAAATGGATGCAGGACGTTGAGTTGAGAAATCAGGCCCAATATACTTATAATAGGGCGATATCGATCACACTGTTCTACATATTGGCCGCTTATTGGATATTTAAAATTCTTAATATTTATCTCGTTTAAGCGAGTTTAACGTTGATTTGGTTTCTGCGTCTATGATGTGTTTTTTTTTTAATAAATATGTAGATATATCATAGTTCATATACCCATACATATACCTGTATACAATTACCTATAGGTACTTACATACCTAGAGAATATTTTAGAACTATATCAATTAGTGTATGCGGTCACCTGATATTATTTATGTTGTAAGAAAATGCTATATTTCGTCTTTCGTCTTATTATGTAAGTATATTTGCATGCATAATCAAAACTGAAGGATAAACATAGACAAAATTTATATTTCATCGCCGACTAAAAACATCGCATCTCTACCCAAATCTCTTTGAAACAGTATTTAATTGAAAACGCAAAAACTAACGAAATACTGAGTGCATCATTATAGTGCTAACGACTTAGGCTTGGATTTCAAAGCTTTAGAATTGAGTTTATAGCAGAAATAAATTGGAGGTTTAATAATGGTAAAACACTTTTTTTACTTTTATTTTTGACATTATTATGCGAAGGTTGTTTCAGGGCACACGTAACTTGAGATATATATTATGGCAAGCTGTCTGTGCCCGGCGTTGCCTGGTTATTTACATAACAAAATAACCTTGTGACATTTTAAGAACACAACGAAAGAAAAAAAAGGAAAATGTTCAATTGGTTGAGCCATTCTCGAATTTTTAAAACGCACGGCAATTGATTTGTATGCGTATTATTATGATGATTACTTTGTTAGATGATTTTCGCAAAAACATTTTTTCATAGTAGCGAAATTTCTCATCTCGTTCATTCATAATCGTCACTTTTTTAATCGCATTTCTCCATGTATCGATTTTTATATAGCATTATTTACTGTTCGTGATTTTTACTATTAGCAGTTTTTCCCATCGCAAATTTTCCGTTGCAAATTCGCTCAATAGTTATTACATCATAGTTTACTTACGTAGGTAGGTTAGGCTAGTTTCGCTTTCGTTTTGCCTAAAGGGCCAACACAACGCAGAAATAGGAGCTGCGCTCTGCGGAGCTCCGTCAACTATCAAATTAGATTTATGGAATTTGAATAAATGCGAATAATAATAATCTACTGGTAATTTACGCGATTTAAATAAACGCGATCATTTAATAACGCTATATAAAAAGTCGCTACATGGGGAAAAGCGAATAGAAAATTGACTATTATGAAAGAACGCGATGTGAAAATTCACTACTATGAAAAAATGCTTTTGTGAAAACTATGTAACAAATCCGGCAGGACGCCTGCTTTTACTTCTTATTGATCTAGGTAAGTTCTCCTTGGTCTTCCTTTTTCCTTCAATTATCATCCTCATGTATTCATCGTGCCGTAACAAGTGGCCAAACATCTTTTCTCTTCTATTTTATATTGTCTGCAAAATAATTCTCTTTTCCTTCCCTATGCTAATTACTTCCGCATTCGTCTTCTTCTCAATCCAGCTGATTCTTTCCATTTCTCTCCAGCACCACATTTCGAAAGCTTCCAGTCTAATGGTATTCCTAACAGCATTCCTAGTATTTAGTAAGTATGCAAGAGTGCTGGCTGATTTATCCACCGCGTTAAAAGCGACCATAACAAGAGGGTATGACCTCTAAGCTACCCTGTTCGTTTGTTTGACCCATCCAGTGTTCAAAACCATACTGTGTTTTAAGATAATTATGTTTGTCTCTACTGTCCGAACAATAAGAGCACCGTAACGTTAACCATATACAAACAATATGTAGTTTAAGACCAAGATGCGTGAAGGCAGACATTGTTAGCAAAAACAAAATTAATACAAACAATATTATCAAACATTACACAGATCAATAAGACCCCACAGACGCACAAACAACAAACGTCCCATAAACGTCATAGACAGCAATAATTACATCGCAACACATGCCCCCTTCGATGGCAAAAAACCCCGTCGTGGCAGACGAAGATAGCGCAAGTAATATGCCACTGTAACTACTGAATATTGTCCAAGGAGGTATACATGCACTGGAAGGAGTAGCAAGCGTGTCAAAATCAAAATCGAAATGTCTATTCAGTAAATAGGCCACCATAGGGCTCTTTTCACGTCGGTAATACGAAGTGAATCTACTAGCGCTTCGGACAAGACCAACATTGCGGAGAAGAAGCGCCCAAGAAACTCCGGAAGCTCATTATTTCAATCATAAAGTACAATAATATTTAAAAGTAAGTTACTTATATTGCAAGTACTTAATAAAGTAAAAAATAATAATGAATAAAGCTAGAACAAATATTTTTTTTACAAATTTAAGGCTAATAACATTAGTCTAGGTGAACAACACGAAGAGGTCTCTACGAGGTATATATTGGGTACCTATTATTTGGTCAAAATACTTTTCAATGAACATTATCATTTTACAGAATTTTCATTTCATCGAAGGGCATTTCTCGCCGCATGAGTTTTTTTTGGTTGTCACAAAATGTAGTCTAACCTAACCTAATCTACATAATCAATGTTTAAGATATCCTGAAAACATTATGGTTTAGGTTTTAATTTCTGTTTGCGTATGCGGTATGGTATATATTTGTATATTTAACTATGTATGTACTTTATTAAATCATTTTTTTTCTTTTTATCTGCTTCTCGGATATATGTACTATTGTTACTTTCTGTTTATTTGTCTATCCTCTTGCATTGACCTTGCTTTTTCTGCTCCAAGTTCAACTGAAAGGTCACCTGTGTACATTATCTATATTGATGCAAACATATATTGTAATCGTTTACGTGCAATAAACAGTATACGTGGTTTCCGGGCTAGGATAGTGTCACTCGATGTCTTTCCATGGAAGTCATTAGTGGCGACTAAGGGAATAATGGCTTATAATACTGATGGGCTTGCAACCTGTCAGTACTACACTGATAAACATCTTAGCCTACATGTGCAAAATGTGAGATGTTGGTATTTCTGTAGCTCTGCCTACTCTTCTCTAAGAATGAAGGCGTGGTTTTATATATGTTTGTATGTGAAAAGAGTATAGGTATATACATACAAATGTAGAGTTGTAGAGATACTTCTCGGTCATCAAAACATTGTATGCCGATTAGAGCTGCGCTCTCTTTTCCAGTTAAGTACCAAAATTTGCTAGCACGTTAACATTGCTTCCGTATCATCATCATTGAGTATGAAGAAGATGTTAAATAATGTATGCCGGATAGATTCCGTTAAAACATAATTCATTTTTTTGGATGGAAAAGATGATTTGAAAACGGGACATTATATTTAAATGTACGTGCTAGAGTTGCAGACGTAATTTTGCTATAATTCTACCGTTTTCATGCACAAAACGCGCAGACGTTACACTTATAAATTGTAGCGCTTCAAAATCTCTTTGGCAAATAGAAAGAAGTACATAATACTACTTACTTGAACAAGAAACTCCACGTACTGTACTTCAAAATGTTGCTATAAAGCTTACGTTTTAAGTCCTGCATTACTTAATATTTTATTGTGAGCTCTTGCGAAACGTTTTTAAACGTTTATAAATGCAATTTTAACTGCCTTTGCTTTTTTTCCTTTTGCCCTTGCCTTATTTCTGAATAGGCATAATTAATGAATAATAGTAAATCTTTAAAATTCATCAATATAAACCTGAAAGTGTCTTTTCTAGCAACCTATCAATGTTACCGATACACGTAATAACAGCCGCATGCCACATAAACACCACACGACAATACAAAGGAATCCCACCCCAAATCCCAGGGGGTACATGTCAATAGGGACCATTATCGCTCGCGGGACCCGGCAGTAATTTCTAATAAGATAATGGGGGTCTTTTCCGATAGTTGGGGTAATGACGCGAACGAGAAATGATGTCACTCTTTGGACGTTGGAAATGAGTTTAAGTGCGGTAAGCGAGGAGCTAAAATAAATTTGACATTCAATGCGCCTGAAAGCAACATACCAAACATGTTAATAATTACCGACATTTTATTTATTTTGAAAAGAAACCATTCATTTCAATATTGGTTACAAGTGTTGACGTTTTAGTGATTTTACAAACACCACTCTGATAAATCGCCTACGAGTACTAGAGCTACAGAGATTGGAACAAACAAAACTATTGTCTCATATTGATTTTGTCCTGTAATACGTAGTTTGAATTTAAACCGAAAACCTGTGTTTATTTAACACAAATTATACTTTCATTCACGTGATACCAGGACTATTTGAAAAAACTATCGACATTAAACCATGCGTGAAACTTTAACTTTTGCATTATTATTTTACATTATCCATAAATATAAAACTAGTATTACGTACAAAACATTACCAATGGTAATAAAGTCCAGATTTATCAGGTACTAAAAAGAAAGATGTAAATATACATTCACATAAAAAGCATAGCTTAAAATTTTACTGCATTTCAACCTACATGTCTTGCAGTATTCTTGAACAACATACTACATCTATAACTAGTAACTACTCCTTCTTAATTAACCACAAACAGCACACTTTTATCTCCAACTAACACGTGTGACTCAAACCAATATCAGCATCAATACTGCCTTTATTAAGTTCCCCCCACAGTTTCGTATTAATTCATGTTAGGCGGACAGTAATGATTGGGTCGATTACGTGTTATTGCAAAATATTGGCACGGACCCTTAGGGAACCACTGGTAATGGTGGATCTTGGAGGGAATATTGTGATGAGAATTGATGAAGAAACGGTGTTGGCGTGTATATGATGTTATGATTTTCTGAAGTTACGTTACACGATGGTTGACTATTTTAATGTACAATACAATACAAATATTCTCTATTGAACACCACATACAAATACAGCATGAAAAGTAAAATACAAATAAAATGTTACTAAGTGAGTCAATAAGCGGTATTTTTTATGTACCTATTTATTATGTGCAGGGCTGTTCTTGTTTTTGTTTCATCAAATAATTTAAACTTAATTTCTGTATAAATACCAATGTTATATGGGAAAATCCATGTGTAACAGAGGCAAGTTTACCCGTATTAATTTCTAAAGTTAAGTTGTTAAATTATTTGTTTTTAAATAATAAACTACTCGTGCTACTATTGTCATGTTTTTACAACCTTGTAAAATATTTTTCTTAATTCTTCTAACAGCCATTATTGTGCATTCTCAGAAAACAAGTAATCTCTACTGCAGCTCCGTATTAGCCTGAAATCCTCACAAAACTTAATGAGATAATATTAATTATTTCAGTCTTCATCTGTAAAATGGTCCCATAAAAATTCTCATTAGCATCGTCTTAATTGTCTAAGATACTTTCTATACGTCCAACTATCCGGAAAACGTTCCGCGTAACGATAATGGCGATAGGGGGTGGATCCGCCGTTTTATTTTTAATGTTTATTGCTTTTAACCTGACAAATCTCCTCCCAAGGGAGGAGGAATCAATGCGATTGCCAGCGTCTTGCGAGTCGAATTCCTCTACTATAGAAATGTTCAATTGTTGTATTTAATATAGAATATGTAAAGAGGGAGCCAATATCGTGCCTTGCGGAACTGATTATGCCCAGATGTAAGTGAATTATCTTTGTTTGTAAATTATTATAATGACTATTGATTGCTTTTCAAGGCTCGACATAGCTGCACACTTTAGTGCTTTGTCACTTTAACGTCATGTTTGAACTACTACACTAATGCGTCAGAAGCATCAAAGTGACAAGGAACTTAAGTGTGCAGCTGCCGACTAAGGCCGATAAGACCGACTGCACCTTTATCTAACAGGGTCTTCTCAGGTTTAAATTATTAGTGCAAAGTAGTACTCCCTTCTAAGGTTGTCTGGAGTAGATCGCTAATCAGCGATAAAACCGCATGTTATTTACCCGGGTCTTTTAAATTGTGCTATTTTTCTGTAATATTTTTGTTTGGTGGACAATAAAGTGTTTTGTATTGTATTGTTCTATTTGTACTCAGTACCGTCCAGGTTATGTAATCTACTCATAAATAAACCTCGTGAACTAAGTAAGTAATAAGTGAAATAAGTACACTTGCTTTTTTAATAATAATTTATTGTTCCTCGTTCACGCGTTATTCTTGACTGTTATCTTCAAAGTCACTAGAAACTCGATTCTGACTTTCCTTTTAGACACTTTCGACTTTCCACACGATGGTACGGACACTGGTAGCCGTTTTTGGCGCAGATGTTTTCTATGTTAATTCTATTGTTTTTTTGTTAATTTTATGCCTTTTTCTTGCTCGATTTATTTCGTTTGGCCGTTTGATTCAGGCTCGACGCTAAATGTAGCGCGAGTGGATGGCGATTTTTCTTTGTTCCAGAAATGTCTGATAAGTTTTTGTTTTCAATCTATTTTGCTAACAATTTTCTCTGCCAACTCTTAAATTGAACCAATTATAGTTAGTAGTTGAATTACAGTGTTGAAGAACGAATACAAATACTTTGAACACGTAATTTCATGCTCAATTATGCCAAGTGGACTTTATTACTAAGCCTTCCCGTTCGTCAGTCTGTCTTACGGACTTACTTTTTTATCCTTAATAATTATGTCCGTTAATAACTAAATCAAATATAGGTGCTTTAGGAGGTAGTATGTACATCTGCATATGCGGTTGGTTAGCTGTTCTCGTCACCTTCTTTTACCGATATGTATGTTCGTACAGTTCTAAGTTCTTTTGTAGACTCTCTACCGATGGTCCAATTTAGACAAGTGAGTTGTCGTTACATTTCTTAAGCGTCGCGAGTATGTATTAACGTACATGATATATTATATAACGTCGGTTTAATAAAGCTTGCTTGCTTCGCAAGACTTGTTTGTCGTTATGTTACAAATCGATTCAATTTGCATCATTTCGTGATCACGGGTAATGAACGGCGTATTTAAAAAGTACAACGCATTAACATTTTCGCGTAGCCGCCCTCCAATGGCATTTCTTTCGCTGATTAAAATAAAAATGGGGTCGACAAAAACCGTATACTTATTCTCAACCATTTGTTTCGTTTTATGGAAATTGATCCAATGCTACTTCCATTAAGCATTTCAATAAACTTTTGTGCCATCAGCGAGGAAAAAAAAGTAATCCTAAGCGACATTTTTCCATCGCAAAAGCATTCGGAAAGATGACAACCGCACAGATAATGCCTCCCTGCGCCCCCACGAAATCCATTTCGAGAATTAACGTTCATAAAAAAAACTTGCATAAATATGTCGAAAAATGTTGGGACGCTCCGGGACTAGGGTTCGAAATTTGAAATGTCCGTTTGTTTCTCGATTAGAATTCGCTTCGGCTAATTTCGAGTTGTGGCCAGGATTTTGAGATCTGTGGTTGAAGGGCATGTACCTGATGGCATGGCTGAGGATTTTCACACAATAGTAACGCACATGGGAATATCTAATAAATCGTATTTGTTATAATTCCGAATTGAACTTATAATTGAATAGAATAGATTATTCTAGCATATTATTGTGGCCATGGATCTAATTTTTGTGTCACACCTAAAATCAACCAAAGGATCTTTATACTAAAGCTAGTCTTCCTAGAAAACTGATAATCTGCAAACAATTAAAAAAATACTGCGATGTTACCCAGGTCCCACACTCTGGCCACACATGTAGACAATATATCAAATTAAAAAATCATAATAGTCTAAACCAAAATGACGACTCTTTTCCTTTTACGAAATAATGCTAATAAATCCTTTTCAAAATGTTCACTTCTGTAAGTGCTATTTATCGATCAAATGACAGGTCAATAGGTTGCATGTAACTATGCAACTATCAAGTAATATCCTAATGCGTCCCAAAATATTTGTATGGATACTTTCTTTTTTGTTATCAGAGAAGAATTTTAGTAACATAGAAGGAAATTCCCACGCAAATATTTTGAGACACATTTGATGACCCTTCGATTGTTTAAGGGAAAGAACGAATTTATGAAGAACAAATGCTTGCAAACCTTATGTGTCTCGCTATACTGGTTCAGGAATGTGGGGGCTAATTTTTTTAACTGTCATTAATTTGAGCAACCCCCCCTGGGATCGGGAGCATTAAACTGTGTTTAACGCCACCCCCAAATATAAAAAGTAGCTAATCAGTCGGATTGGTTGAGATTTTTTGAGTGTTTTGCTCCAGGGCTTTTAGTTACTGAATTCGCTTTAAAAATGACATGTCCTTTTACAAAGAAACTGATTTAGAAATAAATTTGTTTTTTTTTTGGAATAAATTCGTGGTAGTTTTCGATAGGTTAATATTTGGCGTTACTTAAAGGTGCATCAAGAATGGAGTTTGGTGTTTTTCCGCGGACGAAGTCGAGGACATTAAGCTAGTTATAACATTAGGCTTGGTAGCAATCGATTCAGGATAAGTAAAGATATGCTGACATTTTAGCAAGTTGATAATGGTTGTGTTCGTAGAAACGTGGGTAGTATCAGGGCATAACCCAACGATATAAATGTGTATCTAGGGACACTAAACTGCTATACTTAATATCCTTCAAAGGTTTTTCAAATTCAAGGTTAAGAAAAACCGGACAAGAGCATGTCGGACCATGCTTAGTATAGGGTTCCGAAGCCGTTAAGTACGACAAACATAAAAATCAACAAGTAATAACTAATTTTCTATTTAAAGTCAATTGGTGCCGTCTTAGATGATTTTAGTAGGTATAAAACTTTAATCGCCTCTCAAAAACCAACGATGTCTACTTACTCGTGATAGTTTTCTTTTAAAATTCGTTATATGCTCTTTCATTTAAGTTTTTTTTCAGATTTTTTGTAATTGTAGTTTTGGCTGCAGGGGGCAGGACTCTTGAGTGTAACAAAAATTAGCGCTTTGAAGCTTAATATTTCATAAACGGATTACTTAATCGAAAAAGTGTTTTCACAAACCCGTAATATTTTTGAAAGCCCTATCCAACGAAACCCCAAACAATAAGGTAGACGAGAAAAAAAATTACATCCCCACGTTACGTGGGGAGGTACCCTAAATACATTTTTTTTTAATTTTTATTGTACCACTTTGTTGGCGTGACTAATATGCACATTCATGCCAAATTACAGCTTTCTAGTACTAAGAGTCTCTGCGCTAGGCTGCGGACGGACATGGCGAAACTACAAGGGTTCCTAGTTTGAATACAGAACCCTAAAAAAAGGGCTGGATACTGGAATTAATACAAGTAAAAGTAACTTAAGATTTTAAGTAATCTTTTCATTTTATATCATTTAAGCTGATTGAAATAAGGATAGTAATGGTTGATTTTCTAAAAACCGTTTAATTTAGTTTCCTTTTTAAAGCAAGGCTAGATAGATTTGGTCACATGCGGTTGAAATTTAAATTTTCAATTATTATGTTTTTGCCTTTTGCCTTTTTTGTTTTTCTACTTTTTATTTTATATATAGTGCGATAAATCATAAATTAGCTTTCTGGTTTGTTCTTCTCTCTTTTACGGTCTTATTGGAGTCTTACTGAATCGACCTAAACCGAGAGACTTTATAATTAATCTTGCGCTGTATTCTAATAGTAGTAATAAGAAGTATTTCAAATAGAACTTATTTTAACTAATGCAGATGAGATTAGACGAAGGTGGCACCTAAAGATCAGCCCCCTAGCTTCATCTCTGGATGTAATGAAGTGTACAATTGGCAATCAATATTAATATTAATGCTGTGCGTAATCAACGATCCTCGACGCGAATGAAAAAATTAAATTTGCCAAGTCGATTTCATTTTTCATTAATTCTTCTTCAAGGGTCGTCGGCGAGGAGTTGTAAGGTCTGGAAGAGATAATAAAGTATTGGTATAAATAGATAAGGACTTGATTGTTATTTCAATTAGAATACGGGTTATTCATTGACACGATCCATGTGCGTGCCCAATATTGAAGGTGCCTACGTATTCTCTCGTGGATATACTACAATAGGGGGCTTACAACTTTAAACCTTCTATGAAATTTTGATGAGGTTATATTTGTACTTATTGAAAAAAGGTTGTGCTTTGTATTTTGTGCACTCACGTGTAGAGTGTACTTCGAAATGTATCATATACAGAGCACGCATGGTGAACATGTTTTCTAACAATAAATTTATAATTGTATGATGTTTGAATCACCAAAATGTTGGTTACCTGTCCAGCATGACGAGTACATTCCTAAAGATGATGATTGAAAATATATATAAGAAAATGGAGAAAAGGGAGACTAAGAAGAACTTACCTAGAACAGTTTAAAAGAAAAAGCAGACGTTGTGCCGTATCAGTGTGTCACAGAGAAGGTTCGGAATAGGAAATAATGGAAGTTACTCCACCGACAAGAGCACATCTCTTAAGTAAATAATGATGATCTTTAAATCAAGAGTAAGGTGCGCCTCAGTGTTACCTTACTCGTACGTTACTAGGGAAATGAGAAAACGAAATGCCGTTAAATCAGCTATATAATTGTAACACTGGCTACAATCGAATTTGCAAAAAAAAATCTAAGTGTGTTTAATTATGTTTACATAACATCAATAATTGTTAAAATGTCAGCTTAGCATTTGATACTGATTCTGTTCATTTATCAAATCCTTTTGCAACTTTTTTTACCAAACGTCTAGCGCGTTTACTGTCACCTTGTTAAGTACATCTCGCCACCCTAGATGTACAAGCAATAAAAAAGTTACAACTTGTTTTGTTCTTGCGGCATATCTAGAACGCATTCATCCTCGAGTCCCCAGTCGATAGACCGAGTTCCTATATAAAATTTCCCTCAGGGTTGCCAACGGAAAAATACATCTTTTTTTCTTTTACATTCTATTTAACCCTCAAATGGTGGCTAATTTCAAACGAGAAGGCTGTTTAATTATTGATGGTCCTCTTGCGGGTCGATCCGACTGTTTGTCTTTCATGTTAATTCTCTACGTTTTTTAATCCCCTTCGTTTTAAATATTTTATTGGAGATGATTTTATTGTCAGTATTTTTAAAGAGAGTTTGATAATTTTGTATTGGGGCGTGTTTATAAGTCAAGTTATAAGGCTTGGCTTAAGTAGTTGGCATTATATTTGTATATAAGCTGAAAGCTGTAGGCCTGTTTTCATAAGACTTAGGATACTTGCGCTGGCTTCATTGTACATCTTTGAAATATGTAAGTTTGTGAAATAAAATGTAAATTATTTAATAATTCAAGGGATAATTGTTTTAGACCCCACACTCTTAGGAGACGAAACAAATTAATGAGCTCTTTCACCAACTTACATATATAGTTAACTCTGGTACACACTATATGGCAGTAAAAATGTATAATAATGTACCTGTAGAAATAAAAAAAATAGAAAAGGTTATTATTTTTGGAATAAATTGAAGGATTTCCTAATTTTAAATTGCTTTTACAGCCTTCAAGAGTATTTTAGTTTTAATGATAATGTATGACTGAGTAAGAATATTGTGTGATTTAGGTTAGATTGTAGAACAAGTTTTGTCTTGCTGTGCCCTAGCAGGGTTCATGGTGGGACGTATTGTATGCTTAGATATTAAGATCTTGTAAAACCCATAACTGCAATAAATAAATGAATTATGAATTATGAAAATATAGATATGATAAAAATAATATAATGGAATTGACATACATTAATTTTTATAAGTATCAAATCAGTTTTAAAGAAATCATAATGACGCTTTATTGTGCTTTCTTTACGTATTTTTTAATTTATATAAAAACTTCAAAGTGTTTAAGTGTGTTTGGAGAATAATATACTTAACTCTGTTGTCAAGAATTTAATAAATGTAATTATTTGGCAACATAACTTAAATTAAAAAGTGTTATTAGTTACAGCAATAAACTAAATTTTACTAATATTTAAAAATGAGTTTTCAATACTAAATTGAAATCTTATTTTTACTATCTGAACTAATGTTATTTTAGTCCAAAACTTAACAAGCACAACCAAGAAACTCAAGCCAAAAATAGAAGAATTTTGTTTATTTTGTGTGTTGGATAAGCGCCACCAAAATCTGTTAAGCGGTTTAGTGTAAGCAACACACAAACACGCAATTTTGTATTAACAACATAAGTAGGGATAGTAGAAATGATTTTAAAGGCAAATAAAGTACTAGGGTTTTCCATCCTAGGGAGCCAATTTGCTAATTAACAGTAGGTACGGGATACTTTCTCAAGTTAAATATTAACGCATTTAAACTAATTTTAATTTAAAAAAAATTATTACGTAAATATCTTTAGAATAATAAATAGGGCTGGAACCCGATTTTGTTTTAAAATAGTGAAAATAGTAGTTTACTAAATACTTACTCAAAATTTGAAATATTTTGTCAGTAAATTGACCACATGAGGGCTCGAATACACGTCGATAGGTGAATCTTCTTACGTTAGGTTTTATAAAACCTAACCTACGTATAGCAATTAAACTATGCATTTAATCTAAAATAGCTCCAGTATAACATAGCATTCGGAAAAAAAAAATCAGACAAATATATTTTTTAAAAGAAAACTGAGTCGTTGCTAGAGGGTGATTTTGAAATTTCAGTATTTTATTTCCTTTATCATTTGTTATTTTATATTAGTAATTTATTAATGAATGAGAGTTTAACTCCATTACCTAATGAGACTTAAATAAGGTCAATAGTGTGTGTTCAAGTGAATATAAAAAAATATTGAACGTAGTTAAGAAATTAATCAAAAAGAAATCGCTTAGTCAAAATATTTATATTTTTAATTTTCGTTCCGTTATAGACAAAGTTAGCGTTTTAAATTAAATCTTTAACTAAAACGACATAAATATGAACCTGCTTGAAATCCACCCAGCTACATAGCTTAATTCTAAGCTCGGTTTCTCTTAGAGTTAGATACTATTGAATATAGGCACGTTGTATTCAAATCCGGAAGCATAGACAACCAGCCAAGCGGAGCAGCGACAATAGACAAGCGACATAGACCACAGACAATGAGTGTCGCGTGACATGGCGACAATCACTCTGACCTACACGCTATAGGCTGATCCTATTATTTAAAAAAAAATTTCTTTATAACCACAAAAAATATAGATAGTGCCTTAAAATAAAATAAAAAAGTAGACTTTAGTCTTAGTATGCCTATGTTACTAAGTGATAATGTAATATGCTAATGGTGAAATAATTTTTGAAATCAGTCCAGTAGTTTTTGAGTTTATTCGTTACAAAAAAAAATCTTTCCTATTTATAATATTAGTGTAGATGTAGATGTAGGTAATAAAAAGGTTTCCTAAGTAATTTTTCATTTGAAGACTTTTTTACATTTGGCTATGGTTCTTTTTACGGTTCTATTTTCGTAAAAGAAAAACCCTTCTTCATTTACCTGACACCATTTCAAATCAGTTTCGTTCAAGAAAATTCATTTAAAACTAGCAAATTTAAAAGCACATAAATTATTTGACAAAAGCCGTCTGTTTTAACGAAACCCTCAAATGAAGCTTATAAGAAATATTTCAAATAAACATCACCCCGTATACCAAGTGTAGGCAGCAATCTAGGCGTCCATTCAATACAACAAAGCACACCGTATCGGTCATACATCGGTGCCTACATTCATACACTCATACAAACGGAGACAAAACACGCTATTGGGTTTCTTTAAAGACATTTAGGTCAGTCACTGTGTGTGTATGCGCATCTAGCATCACCCTTTATGTATTATTAATCACACTAGAATTATATTTTATGAATTATGATAATTAGTGGAATCCTACTAATATTTAATAAGAAATGCGAAAGTATGTGCGTTAGTTTATTACTCCCTCACGCTGCAACAGCTGAACAGATTTGGATGAAATTTGAAATGGAGATACCTTATACCCTGGATTAACACATAGGCAAAGACGTATATATTTCTCTATATAAGTAAGTTTATCGTTATCTAGTACACACGAAGACACTATTAACTGACCACCCGTAGACTTTAATACGTTGCGATAAGGTTTATGTTCGTTTGTAAATGTACAGTTAACAGTGTCTTCGACAGTGTCTTTAACAAATACAAAGAAAAACATAGTTGGTGTGTCTTCGTATAATGCGGAGGCGCTAGGCACCTGCAGCGCTGATTTTCAGCCAGCACCGAGTGTGACAGACGGACGGAACGTTGTACAACTAGTAAATAAATGAAATGTAATTACTTATTATTAAACAAATAATACTCATAAAGAGATATATTAAGGGAATTAAATAGAACCTTTACATAAACATATTCTAAACAGAAAAGGTACCTACTTAGCAACATACGCTGTTTTATTTTTCTACATAGGCTATGTTTTGTTTTAACAGCTAATGGCTAGTTAAAGAACACGTCACTATCATTAAATAAACTCGCTTTTATAGTCTGTACTTTTAGGTATTTAAAAAGTGTAAACAAAAAAAACCACGTGACATTGACAGATGACAGTTTGTCAGCCAATAGGAGCACAACACTGATACGTCAAAGCTCGACCAAGCAGCTTGAATTGGTTGATGAGCAGAGCCACGTGGTTTGGTTTGTTTACACTTTTTTAAATACCTAAAAGTACAGACTATAAATCTAACCCGTTATTTTTACCCGCCAATGTAAACTATACACTATTAAAGTAAAATGGTAAAATGTACCGTAACCGAGCCCGATTGTGTACCAAATTGCTTCATACGCTATCAAAACCCTATCCCGTTTGGACGGGTAAAAATGTTCCAACGGTCCACAATCAATTTGGACAGAAAGGGGCTATTTCTCTCATTTTTCGGTACTTTAGAGGGCTTAGATGTACCGGTTTTTAAAAGTACCAAAGAAAAAAGCGGTACATTGCGATTCTGTGTAATTTTTGCAGGGTATTAAAAAATATTTAAGTAGAACCTAACTAGACCTAACTAAGTAACTGGGCTGTGCTTCTATATTAATTAATTGTTTAATTACGCAAGTCTATAAAAAGTATTTTTAGGATCAATTGATTAAGCAGCTTCCCAACAATTCCACGAGAAAAAATGATATTTTGCATTGTTATTGTTATTTCACTAGTACGAGTATTAGAGGGCGGTATAAAGATCTAGGGGAATAAATAACAAAAATTTGGGACATTCTCGCACATACTGGCCTATTAAGAAATAGATCCTTCGATTTATGGAAAACATTGAAGACTCAGAACTAAAATGATTTGTCCTTACACGGGAGATCATTTCGTAGGCAGGATCCTAACTAAGCGAACCACGTCGTCTAACTTTCTCCTTAATTTGTTCAAATCGATGTACCACTTCCCAAACCGGTACACATCGGACCCTAACTTTGGCTTGTAAGTTTTTCTCCTTGGCTAACATTGTTAGTCCGACCACGAATCTCCCACGGGTCAGATTTTTCCCATAAATTGGCTCAGTAAGTGATTCTCCCCTTTCAATCTTTCAATGCCCTGTTGGATATTTTTTACGGGCTTAGAGGTGATTTTTTTTCTCCATAATTTAGTTGTTTCGAACCTTGTTGGTTTAAGTTGATAAGCGGGGGAAGTGAAGTCATCAATTGCATTTTTTAATTTTTTTTATCCTGCCAATAATACATTTATGCAAATTTAGTGGTGGTAGGTGCAGGGTCCGTCCGGATCGCTACCACCATCTTATCCATTAACCACCGGCCAAGCAACAGTGTTCGCATTGTTGTGTTCCGGTGTGGGGATAAGACAACCGGTGAAATTACTAGCATAGAGGCATTCCATCTTAGTCCTCAGGGTTGGCAACGCATTTGAGGTCTTAGGATTATAGTCTTGACAATTCAAATGTCTATGAGTCTCAGATTTCACTTACCATCAGGTGGCCTGAGTGGTCGTGTGCCTTCTCCTTAACATAAAATATATATATATATATATATATATATATATATATATATATGACGCGGTAATTTCGTTGACATGTTCTAGACGTAAGAAATATATATTTATTATGCCAAGCAACAAAATAAATACATAAAATTCAATTTGCGTTTAAACAATACTTCTTTCTGTGGTCACTGTATTAAATCCAGATATGATGTCAAATTCTAATCTACCCCCAGACGTGTGTCTGACCCAGGTCAGACACACTCTTAAAAACAAAAGTTGTCTTTCCTCTGGTCAGTAGTTAAGAGCTTGTGTGCATATAAGTTATGTTTTTATATGATAGGTCTAAAGCAGTCCTGACGCTGTTTATGCGGTAATGGGCTTAGCCAGGAAATTTGGACTTCAAAGCCACTGCCTTAGTACCTATTGATCCATATCATAAACCTTTAATTATCTTTATGAAATATATTGTCATTGACTCGCTGCCATTAGCTCCTCAAGTAAAACATCTTTATAATAAAGGTGACTATGAGTCTATTAATTCTCAATTATTAAATATAGAGTGGGAGGAAGAGTTTTCTCGGCGTAGCTTGGACCAATCGCTTGATTTTTTCTATGATACGTTTACTATACTAGAAAGGTTTAGGTACTTAACTAAAAGTAAACAAACGAAACCACGTGGCTCTGTTCAGCAGCCAATAGAAGCAGAATACTGATACGTGCGATACGTCATAGGTCGACAAAACAGTCTTGATTGGCTGTTGAACAGAGCCACGTGGTTTTGTTTGTTTACTTTTAGTTAAGTACCTAAACCGTTCTAGTATAGGCTAAGAGATAAATTTGTGCCTTGCAGAATGGTTAAGACCGACTCGTACCCTGCATGGTACTCGTTTCCACTTAAAAGGGCACAAAAAGAGAAATATAAGTATTTAAAGAAGTATAAAACTTATAACAATAAATACGATTTAATTTCTTATAATGTATTGAGAGATAGAGTGCGTAAATTGGAGAGGGAATGTTTTGATAGGTATATGGGTCACATTGAAAGCAGCATCGCAAAGAATCCAAAGCAATTCTGGTCTTTTATTAAATCGCGTTCCACCTCCCATGGTATACCTAGCAGTCTCAAATATGACAATAGATTAGTCAATACTGGCTCAGATATTTGTAATGCTTTTTCTGACTATTTTGCTTCTACTTTTTCAACTTCGATTGTTGCTAGAAATACTACGTCGTTTAATACTATTCCTGATTCAACGGCTAATTTGAACAATATTGAAGTAAATCATGAAATGGTTATTAATATTTTAAGGAAACTGGACCCATCAAAGTCGGCCGGTCCCGACAAGCTGCCAGCCCTGTTCCTAATCCGATGTGCTGAGACCTTGGCGGCACCGATCGTCCTGTTATTCAAGCGATCTTTCTCTGAGTGTTTCGTACCGCCAATTTGGAAATCTGCGTTTATTACCCCAGTTTTTAAAAAGGGACTTAAAACCGATATAGTTAATTACAGACCTATCTCCAAGTTGTGTATTTTGTCCAAAGTACTTGAAAAAATTGTGTATAACCAAGTCTATGAAGTTCTAAAAAAATCCTTCATATTTAATCAGCACGGTTTTTTGCGGCATAGGTCCACAGTATCCAATCTTGTGCTATTGAATGAGTATGTTACCGAGGCAATGGATAGTGGCTATCAGGTAGATGTCATATATACTGATTACAGCAAGGCATTCGATAGAATAGATCACAGATTGTTGGAGTCAAAATTGTATGGTGTAGGAATTAATGGCGATTTGTTGAGATGGTTTTCATCCTACATTGACAATAGATCCCAGGCAGTTGTTGTCAACAATTACATGTCAGGGTGGGTAACGGTTCCAAGTGGTGTCCCTCAAGGGTCCCTTCTTGGGCCATTGCTATTTAATATTTTTGTTAATGACATTGATAAATGTTTCATCCACTCCAAACTTCTTTGCTTTGCAGATGACATGAAAATTTTTACTATAATACGATCTAATCATGATTCAGTACTATTGCAGTCAGATCTCAAGCGTCTTGATGAGTATTGTCTAACTAATGGGTTAGATTTAAACCCGTCTAAGTGCTTTTCAATGACTTTTTCGCGTCAACATAAATTGATTCCTACTTGCTATACCCTTAAAGGCCAGCATTTACTTAAGGTGCCGTTTATGAAAGATCTCGGTGTTGTCCATGACTCAAAACTTCTTTTTGATAAGCATGTCGATAATATCGTAGGTGGTGCATGTAGAGCACTAGGTTTCATAATGCGTAGTTCCACCCATTTCACTCAAGCTAAGACATTAAAGGTGCTATTTTGCTCTTACGTTAGGAGTAAACTTGAGTATGCTTCTCAAATATGGAATCCTTGTTATGCTACTTATGTCGACCGAATAGAGCGTGTGCAGCAAAAATTTATTAGGTTTCTTTGTTTCAAGCTTAAATGTCCATATATTTCTTCTAATTATTTCAACATGTGTAAAAAACACCATCTTCTCCCATTGGCCAAGCGTCGCGAAATAGCCGATATTACTTTTATTTTAAGTATTACCAGCGGCATCGTAGATTCTCCTGAGTTGCTGTCCAAGCTCGCATTTAATGCCCCCTCTCGGAACAAGAGACATTACCCCCCCATATCTCTTAATTTTGCATCCTCTAAATATAGAAAAAATAGTTTTTTAACCCGTGCGAGCAGAGACTTGAATGTTTTGGTAAAAGAAATTGATTTAGATATATTTAATTGTAAGATCCCTTCTGTGAGGCGAAGTCTGACAGCGAAATGTTTTAATTGAGCGTGCTTTATTTATTTAGGTGTAGTGTTATTGTGCTTTTTATCTTGCTACCGTTACAGGATGCTATACAGCAGAAATAAATCCTTTTTCACTATTTTTCACTCCTGGTGCATTTGCTTCTGTGTCGGTGTGTGGCACTTAGTAGTTTTAAGTTCAACTTTAATAAGTGTTCAATTACTATATGTGAGATCCTTTAATTGGTTCTGTATTTCTTAATCCTTTGCTCTATTCTGTAACTGCAACTGTTGGATTTCCTTTAATAAATAAATAAATAAATAAATAAATAAAACGTTAACTACTGACGTGTCCACAGAAAAGACGATAACCTAAATCTGTGTATGACCCATCTGTGGCAACTGTTAAATTTTAACCCGAAGTTACTTGGGCGAGTTGTTTGATCAGTAGTTAACTGAACTACTTAATGGTTAGAATTCGAAAATTTTACACATTTCCTTGAGGTTTAACCATTAGTTACGATTTTTAACAATTAATTAGTTTAACTACTGATCAAACAACTGTAGATTGAACACCTTGAACCTTTTGTTTTTCTGTCTTTTTGTCAGTTATTTTCCCGTTTGTACAATAAATACATAATTATATTACATACATAAGAGTCAGTTGTTTAAAATCATAAGTGTCTTTTATAAGATGAAGTAAACTGACCATGCATGTATGTTTTATTTCAAAAATATCAATTTTACCTGTTTTTTTGACATATTTTTTGTTAACTTTTGCCAAAATGATGACTCAAAAATTAGGTCCCTATTCTACTGGGTAAAACACGACTCCTTTAACATGTTATAGTATCATTTTTTTTCGGCCGCCATTATTGTCAACTAAATAGGAGCTATCGTAGCGTGGACAATACGATAACAAGTCAAAGGTCCGAGAAAAAAAGGTTTCTCGGACCACTTCTTTATAATAGATTGAATGCCAAACTTACCATATAAATTCTTAATTACAATAAGACTAAAAATTATAGAAAGTTAGTTATTACTTGTTGTAACGGCTCCGGAACCCTACACTGAGAATGGTCCGACATGCTCTTTCCCGGTTTTAGTTTAGGAATTCAGTGTATATACGGTGAGAGAGCTGTGTATCTGCTATAGCTCTGTCCTTTACACTCATGCTAAACTGAATTGCTTAGGCATGTCATGGTAACCCCCCTGACCACTGCTCACATAAAAATACAAAAACTCTCAAACTATAAAATTAAATGAAAATGTACTATCACACCGAAATAGAATAGCAACAAATCAAACAGCCGTAACGGCGAATGACCTGCCAAACATAAACCGGCCTAAACGCGCAATACGGTCGCGATCTCCTTATCGGACGGGCCAGGATAAATATACAGATAAAAATAAAGTTATTTTTCCGAACGTCGAATAAACAGGGCGGCTGTCACACCGTGGTGTAACGTGATTACTAGTTGGCACGTTTTAAGTTCGTTCAAAAACTATTTGTAGTTTTGGCTTTTAATAATATACGAGAAGGTTAACATAATTCTGGATTATTTAAGGTAATTGTGATGGATCAACAAAGTAAAAAAAATAGCTTTTTCCTTTTCTAGTGTAAAATACCCTATACATTTTGATTCCGTTGAGAGTACGTGTATCGAAATATACTTTTTTAGCGGCATAAGAGGCCATATCTTTTTCCAACGTCAACGTGGAATTTTGTTTTTTTTTCACAGGGAGAATCCCTTGAATCTGTGAAAAAGTAGACCTGAGTACATGGTTTTAATTTCAATTCGATACCTCTACGAGTTCCCGAGATCAAGGGTCTTGACAGTCAGACGGACGGACAACAAAGTAATCCTATAAGCGTTCCGTTTTTTCCTTTTGAGGTACGGAACCCTAAAAACTACAAATACTAAGTTACGCTCGCGCTGATTCGATTTAAAATGGAAAAACAAAGTTTTGTTAATTTTTGTCCTTAACGATGTACATTTTTTTTGAAAACCGCACAATAATTGTGCATGAGTATGACTCGGAGATGACCGGCTTTTTTTAATTCTAATTAAATTGTTTTAATAATATCTCGTTCCTGCATTCTTTACAAAATGTTTTTGCGTCCAACGTCTCAATATTACGCAACACTCTAATGTCTCCCATGAAGTGCGGATGGCCGGGGGCAAGTGGGTTAAAATGGAACGTGCAATAAAACACCCCTTCTGACCATAAATATCCGGGTTCGGAAGTCGGTCTGTTAGTGGTCGGAGTTTTTTCCGTCCAATTTTATTTATCGAAGAATCTGCGGGGCGTCGCGAGGCCTTTCAGGACAAATTGTCGATGGCAATAAACTTTTGAAGAGATATGTTTATTTGAGAATAGGAAGGTTAAAATGTCTTTTTATGACGATTTCAGGGCTATTTCACATTCAAAATGTAGTCATCAAGTACTCATTTAGTATTGAGTTATGCTGGTAGGATTTTGTTACTATGGACTTTTACGTTATAAATTATTACTGAAATAATTACTTATTGTGACGGAGGGAAAACAGTACTTAATGCCAATTTACATGGTGTTAAAAAAAGTATGCCCTTTGAGTTTCATTGAATGAAAATTGGACTATAATTGTAGGCTAGAAGTATTATATAGTTGTGTACTTTCACGGTATTTAAGTTGAGAATGTAATTGGAATTCAGCCTTGGATTAATTGATTAAAAAGAAGTTAGTTGTTCAAATATAATATTCCTACACCTCAGTTTCCAACAAATTGCAATTTTGTTATCACGAAACTATCCTCTATTTTCATATTATACGTAACCATATTTCCTTACCCATAAAGAATCTAAGATCACAATAAAGATATAAAACATCCATAAGCCTCTCGCCCTGGGCAGCACGTAAATCTGTTGCCAGGAATAGGAAAAGAATCGCCGTTTAACCCTCTCCGCCCCCTTCGGTGTTGCCAGTTTACCAAATAAATGTAGCCATATTTCTCAGTCCCTTGATATAAAAAGAACTAACAAGCAGTCAATAAATATAAAAGTTTGGGATACTTTCAGGGTGGTGTTCGATGCGGTCGAAAAGGTTTGCGGGAAGAGTTTATTTTAGTTAGATTTTGTTACATATTTTAAAAAATGAGGTTGTAAATAAAGTAACTTTGTGCTTATAATTAACGATTCACGAATAATTTCAATTCCTTTACATCGTTTATTTACTTAGTATGTCAATAGCAGATATATGTAAAGAATATATATTGATTGAAGTAGCGAACAATGATTATAGCCAATAATTCAGATGACTTTGTCGTGTTTTCAATCTCAAACCGAGATTTCGTGTATGATTGATAATATGAAAAACCAACCCCAAGCGAAAACTAGTCCTAACAAGAATACACACTTTATATAGAAACGAAAAAACCTGACTGCGGAAGTATTATAAATAAATGCAGACCACAAAGCAATATAGCACAACTCCAATATCTCATGAAAACTCAAATTGCCATTTCGCTATCAATCATGCCCATTCTACAATCTATAGCTACGTATAAACGTATTTCAGCTATCAAATAAGACCGCAATTCCAGAAAACGCATTAGAGCACCAATAAAGTACCGTCAAACGAGTGAAGAATGTTCGCAATTTAAATTTTTGATTCCGACTTCAATGGAACGCTTCTGACCCCAAAGCGCTTCCACCGCTTCTCGAAAATAAAATCGTTAGACGTTTGAATTTCTCAAGCGATTGACGCTGTTAATAGAGGAGGCGGAAGTCATAAAGCAAGAATGAACTTGATTGAGTGAGAGATGAGAATTTGGTTAAAGTAATTAGGATGGGTATTGGGAAAAATTGCTAATGTAACGGACTTCAATATAAAGCAGAATTAATGCCCTCTCCATCTTGATTGTGGACAGTCACTTTTAAAGTTAATTACTTCGCTAGCCGATTTTTGAAAGGGTTTTTAATTTCGACTGTTAATCGTTGAAATCATTTCAATTTGAGTTTTATGGACTTTTAAGTAAATGTTAAATTGACATTGAGGTGACAAATGACAACTTACATGGCATGGCATGGCATGTCAAAGTGCGTTTATTTCGGAACATTTTTTAATCAATTATTTACAAAATTGGCCATCCCTTTTATTAAGTTTTAACCATATCCAAAATACCGTATAAGGAAAATATAAAATTTGCAATATTTTATGCGTATAATCAATGTCTATCCAAAAGGTGGGCCTGCTCGTAGATTTAATCTTTGCACTAATTGATTTTAAAGTCGTTTTTCGTAGGTGAGATTCAAAAATCGCACCTCAGTTTTGGAATCTTAGAAATTAATCAAAACTTATGTATAGCTTCTTGGGAATTTAAAATGTAGGAAATAATTCTTGTCCAAAAGTATTTCACCCAAACGGTAAGCTTTCATAGGTATAAAGATATACGAGTAAATAATAATTAATATGCGACCATAATTAACGTCAACAAATGAAACTGAAATTGTAATTGTTTAGAAATGATTTCAATCACAATCATTCATCGAAAGTAATAAACTATGTCTAATGTTATATGAATTATAAACCTCTTATAACATGATAGGCGACATGTTTTTAAAAGATTTAACGTAATTAGCACACAAACGCGTTAAATATACTAAACAGGAAAAGATAACCCAACATCCCCATACCCAGGTAAGCAAAACAAAATTACATTTTAAACACGAAAAAAATCGAATCAAGTTACGCTCATAAAGGCTTGCTTTTATAAAATTAAAAACGGGACACAAGTAATGATATTAAAATTCAACGCTTAAGGCAAACATAATATTTGTTTTAAGCAGAGTTTCTCGTAAACTTAATAAAATATTTCTCGCCATATTTAATTAGTGCTGTGCCATTTGTGCCGAGCTTGCTCAGGTGTTTGTGCTAAAAGAGTATTTTTTTATTCCCTTTTTTATTTAGAATTTTTGTATTAATTGTTTTTATTTAACCAATGTAGGTACAGGCGGTTTGGATTAGAGTTTACTACTAAGTGTATTTAAGGAGATTGTTTTTGAAATTACTGTGTGGTTTTGAAAGAATTTGCAGTAGAAACAGAAATTAAAAATAACTTTATTTTGTCAAAAACAATCACATGGTTATAACCCTGTAATTATATACACTAACTGTGACCTCTACACTAGGCTTGCCTGTCTCGTGTGGCCGTTTACATGCATTTACAAGTATTTATTACCCATTATTCTTTACCTCCTTGTATAATATCTAAGTTCTAACTTTAATTTAAATTAACAGTCTAATAATTAAGGATTATTAACAAATTTAAAGAAGCGTGAGTCAGCTGTCTACCCTTAAAATATTAATCGTTTCTTGGTAGTTCAGACTTAAAAGTCATCTAAATACCTTAATCTTAACTTCTTTAACCTGGCATATTTTTATTACAGTGTATATTAACTTAATTATACAAATATGGGTGAAGAATCGTTGGAAGCTCTAATACAACGAAAGGTTTTGATTGATAGGGAATATTGCTTGGGTACCAAAGGGGTGGTACCATGCATATTAGTCACGTCAACAAAGTGGTACATTAAAATATAACGAATTTTAAAAGAAAACTATCACGACTATGTAGACATCATTGGTTCTTGAGATACAGGCGATTTAAGTGTTTAGACCTACTTAAATCATCTAAGACGGCACCCATTATCTTTAAATAGGAAATTAGTTATTAATTGATGATTTTTATGTTTGTAGTACTTAACGGCTTCGGAACCCTACACTGAGCATGGTCAGACATACTCTTGCCTGGTTTTTTCTTACCTACAATGGACCATAGACGTGGTGAAGGACTTTCTTGCTGATGTTACCTACCAAGGAAGGCGGTATTTACTTTGTTTACCAATAGAGTATACATTGCTTCAGCTACTTCTTTGAATTACTCTTCGTGGGAATTAACTATTACGGCATTGGTCGACTATAAATGGCGGCAATCGTAATTGACATTTAATATTACACAAGTACTACATTGTTCGCTGTGTCACATTTAATTTATTAATAATAACAATAAAACTTCAACCCCACGTTAAAAATATAAAGGTTGAAAAAATAGCACCTGCGCTGTTATTATTTCTAAATTTTTCGCCAACGCTGCATACTAATGACGTTTTCATTGGCTACGGTGTGATTGAGGAAGTACTAGCGTATTGCATTTATTTTGATTCCATTTTTGATCTAGAATTCCTTTTTTTTTTCGATTAAAACTTTTTTAATTAGTAATTAAGAACCTTTGTGACAGATGTGATAGACTTGTGGCCATTCGGCTGCATGTATTTTTTAACTACTTATTTGAAAAATTAGATAGTAAAGTATCGTTACTTTAACAAACAGGAAGATCTGACGTTCATATTAGAATTGTACGTACTTAAAGGGTGCTCTTTATGTATAAATACCTACACAACTAATAATTCAGAACAAAGTTGGGTTAGGGTGTACCAAAACAGGACTAAAGGTTGGTAACTCATGACTTCATCCAATGTATCATTTCATTGAAAGCTATTTTCTGCTGAAACCATAATGTTTTCAGGGTATCATAAACATTAATTACGTAGGTTAGGTTAGGTTAGTTGTTTAAGATACCCTGAAAATATTATGGTTTTAGCAGAAAGTAGCGTTCGATGAAATGATACATTCGATGAAAGGTGTTTCATCAAACCCCTAAAAGTTAGGTTAGGTTAGGTTTGGTTACCCTTTTGTACAAACGGATCCAAAGTAGACATGTGTGTCTACTAGACACACACACTCGAACTTGTAATATTGATTGTTACACACTTTTACAAACGCACGGCTTCATATTTGGCTTCAGAATGTCTAAACATAGCCCCTCTTTTGAAAAATTCGTCACTTAAGTGAAAAATGAAGCCAGAAATACTTAACATAACTTAAAAACAAAATTCCCCGGGTCCTTATTAAAAACTCATCAAAGATCAAGGTGGTAGCAGATTGGGAGCAAACTTAAATAAATGGGCTTAGAATTTAAAATTATAATGGGATTGTATCCGGTGACACAAATGTGTGGAGTTTGTTGCAAACGACTTCAGCGGGAGACGCTTAGCGGCGGAACAGGGGAGCCATGAAGACGGCTTTATTAAGTGTTATTTATATTGTATTTTCGGGCGTAGAAAGGCCCATGAAGGAAAACCTATGGGTGCTACTCCACTAATCGATCGATGCCATTAATCGACGGTTGATCGATAGTTTATCGACCGGCATCCATCAGCAAAAGCTACCACACGGTAGGTGTGATAGGATCCTATCAGAACATGATATCAAAAGAACAGTTGACCTAAACAGAAACCAAGCACCAGGACAGGAGATAATTGGGCATCTTTGGAGGAGGCCTTCACCTATTGCTTAATTAAACGACTCGTACTAAAAGAAATAAATATTACTGAACACTATAAATAATAACTAGAGTCCATATGACAAAGTATGAAAACTAAAAAGGTTTTAGGTTCTTCTTAGTTGGTGCACTCTTATCAGTGTGGTGATCATCAATTGTTGTCACGATGAGTGACCTGGCAATGCGGCGCCCTTTTTTAGGGTTCCGTAGTCAAACTAGGAACCCTTTGACGACACGCTAGCCTAGTTGGGAGTGACCTTGCCTTCGAAGCTAGGGGTCCTGGGTTCCAATCCCGGTAAGGGCAGATATTTGTGTGATGAGAAATAAGTAAATAAACAAATGAGCGCGAGTATTTGTTCCTGAGTCTTTGATGTTTTCTATGTATTTAAGTATTATATTTCTCTATCTAAGTATGTTTATCGTTGTCTAGTACCCATAGTAAAAGCCTAGAGCTTAGTTTAAAACTAGGTCAATTTTTGTGAGATTGTCTTCTGACGTTTATTATTTTTTATTATATTTTTGCAAAAAAAGTGCAATTGTCAACAAAAACTTGTCCCAAAAATTATTTCTTGATATTATTTATTTTTCAACCTAAGTCCTCTCCACCCCTCTCTCGGTGGTATAGTTTTACCTGCGGCAACTAATTGTGAGTGCGGATAAAGTATGGCGTCTAAGGTGGCCTTAGTAACGCGATTGCATCACCGACCGTGTGGAAGCACCCTTATGCACTCCTTGCTCGCATTGAGACACTGGCGTACAAGTTATATTTAAAGAACAAAATAAATATAAAGTGAGTATTTTTCATATTGATTAAATCCCAAAATAGGCTGGCACTAAACAACGATATAAACTTAATGACATGTCTTTTTCAAAGAATGATTTTTTTTATTAACATTTTGTTATCCGTGAGTTTAATGGCAACAATTGCACTCACTTTTACATTCTGCGTCTACCTAACAACTAATTGACACCTTATCCTCCTAAAGCCTCTCGTACAAAAAAATGTACATATTACGTTCATTAGAAAATAGACCAATTGCAAAGGAAATAAAATAGGTTTTCCTTTGTATTTATGAGGGACAATCAAACTAGAAAATTGACTCTATTGCATTTGCAATAGGTTCATAGTCCATTGGCAAATTTCGTTGTATGGTGGGTCTTGAGGTTATACCTAGTTGGTTTGCCAAACACGTCAAACATGGACTTATGGCATAAAAAATATTTACTTAATCCATTAAAAGAAAATATTCTAATGTATAACACAAGAAATAGAAACGAACTCATACTTATTATAATTCAAAAGTACCTATAGCCATGACGTCTCAAGCTATGTAGAAAAAATCATCAAGTTACAGGTTGTTTCACTTTATATCAGTTTATAAATAGGGCCATTTAATTTTGTTATGTTTCGTGATAACCAATGTTGCCAGTTTATATTAAAAAGGAAACTTGTTTCATGGAAAAGTTTTTAAAAACTCGATCGGAGTGTATTGGAAACATGATCCAATTTTTACTAAATCAGAAAAAGTACTAAATCAGTTTGATTCTGATCATTAGTCGAATCATTATTTTATTACCGTTATTAAGTACGTCTTTTTAAAAACATTTTAATCGCTTAATTAATAGCAACCTTTACTTTAAGAGCTGATATATTTTAAACGCCTCGAGCAATTATCTTTTTATAAAAATATACATACATACTTACATACTATCACGCCTTCATTCCCAGGGTGGGATAGGCAGAGCTACAAAAATACAAACAACTACAAAAATAATTGTTGGTAATTCTGTAACCACATTTTGTACAAACAGGCTAAGATGTTTTCCAGTGTATTAGTGACAGTTTGCAAGCCCATCGCCTAACAGTACTTCAAGCCCTCATTCCCTTATAAAGATTATCAAATATAATAATGTTATAAGGTTCAAATTTTGCACATCCTCTAAAACCAACTATCTATGATATTATATCTAAATGTTTCCATTTCTATCAATTGAAAGTTATCTTAGCATCTATAGATTATGTTACATGCAGCACAAGCAGTAATGCCTGAGGATTCTGAACCCATCTTGGAGTAGTTATAATCCGTGTGTAGATAAAATAACGTAAGCAACACTCGTGTTTTAAGGCCACTTATTATGTATCAGTTACATAAACTACTATAACGCCTCTTTTGTATGCAACGGGAGTTAAAATAGGACCCATAATGTGAACAACGTCGTACGTCAAAGACATAGGTACAACACCGCCAGACTTAAAACACGCATCCAGCGCTAAGCAAGAAATATGTAATCGCTGTTCCAACTTTTACTGCGCAACTGGTTGTCCATGGAAAAACGCCTTATCTTACGTGCCTATGCTTTAATTTAAAAGAGCTGCATCCAGGGCATTGAATGTATCGGTTGTAGGGCTTTTTGTGCTCGAAAGGGTTATAATTAGGGGATGATGCAGTCTTAAGATTGTAGTGTGATAATGAAAATGTCTATGGGCTCATCAGATGTCAATTAAAATTTGGTAAAAGTGTAAAACGAAATGGATCATACATACAAAACATCACGCCCACATTCCCAGAGGTACAGAAATACCAACAACTCTAAAAAGACTTGTTTATAATTCTGTAACTACATTTTGCACAAGAAGTTTACCAGTGTATTAGTGACAGGTTGCAAGCCCATCGCCTAACAGTACCACAAGCCTTTATTCCTTTAGTCGCCTCTTACGACATCCACGGGAAGACATGGAGTGGCACTATTCTAACCCGGCCACCACACGGCCACTATTCAACGTTTTTTTCTTAATTATATGTAGTTGTAAATCGTTTTTATACTGTCACATTTTTTTTTTTTTATAATAAAAACGCCATGCCGACTTACTTTGTACGTCTCAGTTATATTATACTACTTCACTACATAGTATAAAACAAAGTCGCTTTTTCTGTCCCTACATCCCTATGTATGCTTAAATCTTTAAAACTACGCAACGGATTTTGATGCGGTTTTTTTAAATAGATAGTTTGATTAAAGAGGAAGGTTTATATTGTTATGGGTTGAGGTGACAATAAATAAATTACGTCTTCATAAAGCGGTACAGAGTTTAATGTACAAATAATAACTAAACTACCTATCCTATGCAGATGCTGTTTAACTTAACTAATGTTGGACTAGCTAATTCTTATTCTAATGTTACTATCTAATTCCTAAGCTAATGTTGAGCGCCAGGAGGGTTTAATAATAAACGGGTCCCCTGCCAACCCTTGATGCCACCGGCTAACGACGGTGCTCCCAATAACGATGTACTAGTACTCTTCCCACGAAGGGCATAACCGTAGGCCCTTCGTCGTGGCAAAACAAAACACAATAACAAACTCAGGATTACGATAATTACGTAAATGTCCTTATTAAAATCTCACAATTGTCACATATTCTTATGGTGGTGGGTACTTTTGATCATCCAACACTACCACGGGTGTGCATTCCTTAGAAACACAAGCTGGAATCTCTCGCTTATGCAAATTCGCCGACATTTTAACTTGAAATAAACTTAATTTAAAAACACAAAAAGATCAACCAACATCGCGTGGGCTCGAACCAGCGTCCCTCGACTCCATAGCCCTAAGCTACACCTCTAGTGCCACCGAGACAACTAGCAGAGGCATTGAATTTGGCGAACGGTTACTAAGGAGTGTTATGGTAACGGTTTACGTTACCATTACGTCAACACATAACATACCCCGTCCCTCCTACAAAATAAATAAATTACCATTTATTTATTTTTTTATTGTATGTCTTTAAGTCTTTTACGTGCCACATGCCTATGTTTTTTCCGTACGCGTTATTTAGTCGAAGAATGTTGTCCGAAACCTTTTGTACGACAATCGCCTTTTCAAATTTAGGAGCTAACTTGGCCATAAATTTATTGTTAGCGTTAGACAAATATTTTGTTTTCTTCCAGACGGTATCACCTACTTGAAATGTTCCTAATCTCCTCTTACTGTTGTATTGCCGGCTGCTGTCGTAATGCGCTTTTACAATATTTTCCTTAACTGTTTTGAAAATTTGTTCCCTATCCTTTATGTTTTCTACACACGACGCCGTATTAACCTGACCTGTTAAGGCTAAATTTAAAGCCGGATGGTCTAGTGCCGGTAAGGAGAGATTAGGGACTGTAGTTTCCCTACCATAAAAAAGATATGAGGGGGTGTAACCCGTGGACTCATGCACGGCAGATCTAATAGCATGGCCAATTTCATCCAAGTTAGCATCCCATTCGTTATGTTTTTTTGATTTGACATATGCCGAAATCATTGTACCAATCACTCGATTAACACGCTCTGTCGGGTTGCTCTGCGGGTGATAGTGTGGCGTATAGAGTATTCTAGAGTTAAATGTGGTTGCTAAATCCTTAAACAAATGTGAAACAAACTGTTTACCATTATCACATATAATAGTCCTAGGTGCACCATACAAAAGAAATTGTTTACCTATTATCTCGCAGATTTTATCGGCTTTGCCAGTTCTGAGAGGAAACAGCACGGTAAATTTGCTAAATAAGCACGTTAACACTAACAGCATCGTATTACACTTCTTGCTTTTAGGGAAGGGACCCATCAAGTCCAGAGCCACCACTTGCCAAGGCAGAGTAACTTCCCTATGATGCCCCATATGGCCCAGAGGTACTTTTTGCGAGACTTTGTGACTGGCGCAACATTCACAACTGTTCACATACTGCTTAACGTCTTTAAACATGTTTGGCCAGTAAAAATTTTGTCTGATCTTAAAGTAGGTCTTCCTTATACCTAAATGACCCGCGGATGGAATATCATGACATTCTCGAAATACTTGAAGACGTAGGCTTTCTGGAACAAATAGTTTCCACATATCGTCTTTGTTGGGGAATTGTTTCATGGGAATTTTCTTATAAAGAAGACCTTCAACAACTGCCCAGTCTCCTTTCTTACTTTGAGAAGAAATCTCTGCGACTTTTTTCTTGTACAAACTGTCCTTATGACTTTCAGTAATTTCTATAGGGTTTATTTCCAGCATAGCAACACCTGTGTTCCGAGACAAAGCGTCGGGAACCACGTGGCATTTTCCCGGCCTATGTATTATATCGAAATCAAATTGTTGCAGTTTCATGGCCCACCGCGCCAGTCGGCCATGTGGATCCTTCATTTTGTGAAGCCAAAGTAATGCACTATGATCCGTCACTACTGTAAAGTGTACTCCATCTATGTAAGACCTAAACTTTTCAATAGCGTAGACAACGCTTAACAACTCTCTCTCTGACGTTGAGTATTTTGATTCTCGGTCATTAAGCTTACGACTTAGATAAGCAACGGGTTGTTCTGTGCCATTTACTTCCTGACAGAGTACTGCGCCTATGCCTTTATTTGACGCATCGCATTGAATTATGAACGGTTTTGCATAATCTGGACAGGTTACCACTGGTGTCGATGTTAATAGGGTTTTCAATCTCAAAAAGGCCACCTCGGCTTCTTCCGACCATACCAACTTCTTTGACTTCTTTCCTTTAGTCAAATCATGCAAAGGAGCCGACACCACCGAAAAATCCTTCACAAACCTTCTGTACCAACTTGCAAGACCAATGAAGCGTTTGAGCTCGGTGAAGGTTTTTGGTCGTGCAAAGTTGATTATTGCCTCAACCTTTTCAGGATCCGTTCTTAGACCATCCTTATCAATAATATATCCTAAGTAGCGAAGACTGGATCTCGCAAACTTACATTTATTGACGTTAATTGTCAGGTTGGCCGTCTTAAGAATGTTTAGCACTTTCTTTAATAAACGGATATGTTCCTCGAAATCAGCCGAACAAATTACAATATCATCAAGATAAGCCCAAACTTTGTCCTCTTCAGCACTGAATAAAATGTCCATAAGCCGCTGCTGAGTTTGTGACGCATTGACTAGTCCAAATGGCATTACCTTAAAGTGGAATAGTCCTCTGCCTGGAATAGCAAATGCTGTCTTTTCTTTGCTGCTATCTTCCAGTTCAATTTGCCAGAAAGCCGATTTCAGATCTATCGTACTCAAGAATTTAGCGTTGCGCAGATTGTTGATAACATTTGCTACCCTGGGCAAAGGATAAGTATCGCGTTTGGTAACGCGGTTTAATTGTCTACTATCCAAGCAAAGCCGATTTTCTCCATTTGCTTTCTTGACGACTAATACCGGTGAACACCATGCACTATACGAGGGCTCAACTACATCCTTTGCCAACATCTCATCTAATTCTGTTTCTATGGCCTTTTTAACTACTGGAGAAAAATTATATTGTTTCTGGTGTACCGGCTTATTGTCCGCAGTTTCTATGCTATGCCTTAAAATACTAGTCCTCCCGAGTCCAACACCAACAGTCTCTTTCATTTCTTCTATTAATTTCGACAGTTGTTGCTCCTCCTCAATACCAAGTCCTCCCCTATCAATTATTGCCGGATCTCTTGATGATAAAGTGTTTAACTGCAGGCTGTTATCCCACGTCCGGTCACTCTTAAAAAACAAGGCCACGCCAAATGCGTCAAAGAAGTCTTTTCCTAATACTAATTGCTGCGTCAAATTTGTCATGACCATAACGGGAAAGACCCTAAATTGGTTGTCGAAACTTATGGGCACATCAATTATTTCTCTAATATTGTGCGTGAACCCATCCGCAGTTGAAATACCAATTGGAGGCATGGTCATGGCCTTGAGCCCTAGTGATTGTAAAGTGTTTGCAAAATTTGCGTTAATCACCGTGCGATTTGCCCCGGAGTCCAACAAACCTTCACACTCGAAACCCATGATACTTAAAATTACATAAGACCTGTTATCATTGTCTTTATTAACAATTAACGGACATAAATCCCCATCACTACGTACAAAAAAATCCCTAACTGTGCATAGCCATTTCTGCCATTCATCACTGTCACGGCTGAGGGAGAAATTTAGCTGGCAGGACTCGAACTTCCCCCTTCTCCGTTTCCCTTACAGGTGCAATCCTTTGTCGTTACTCCAAAACGTCCACATTTATAGCAAAATAGGCGCTGTTTTGGAGTGTTGCACTCTCTGAATAAGTGGCCACCTTCACGACAATTCCAGCATCTTTTCACGGAATTCTGTGCCAGCTTGATTTCTGCTAATTCCGCCACTTCCTTATTCTCTTTACCGGATGATTCTCCTGTTAGTTTGTAAGCGAGGTCTGGCTCTAGCATTTTCTTGTCCACCTTTGGTTGCTGGAAATTGTCACAATTAACCTTAGTTCTCTCTATTATTCTTAGAACATTTATTAAATCTGGGATCGAACTAAATTCATCCCTGCATACTGCTCTCTGATAGTAAGGTTGTAGGTTTTTCAAAAGGATGAGTATCTTCTCCTTCTCCGTGATTTTATTAGGCAATCTCTTGAACATGTTTTGCATGACAGAAATGTAAATCAATACCGACTCTTGTGTTCCTTGAGTCCTCGCATTTATTTCTAGGAGAAGTTCTTCTTGGTAAAATGGCTTCTGAAACGTTCGTCTTAACAAAATTACTAAATCTTCCCAGTTGCTAGCATATTCCTTGTTGGCCCGGTACCAAATAAGTGCGTCCCCTTCGAAAAAGTCGATGGCGTAACGCCACAAGTCAAACTCCGTAGCATTCCTAGCATCTTTCAGTTCAGATACGCGTTCTAAAAATGCATTCACGCTCATGCTGTTTCCTCCTGAGAACTTAAGACCCCACTGATAAATCGGTACTAACTTACGTTTAGGATAATCGTCCTCGACTGTCGAAGTACGAAGTAACCTTGGCCTGCTACTACTGTTTAACCTGTCAATGTCCCATTTGCCAGTGACAAAACTAACATTTCGGCTATGTCCAGCAATCCCCTCTCTACCTTCATCATTTTTTCTACACGCATCAAGTGCGCTTTTAGCCGAATCCTCTATTTTTTGTATTATCTTACGTCCTAAATCACCTAACGTCTCCTGTAGCACTTCTTTGTCCTGACTTGTTAAGTTCTCATCCTCCACTTCATCGTCCTGACCTTCTAATTTCTCTAACAAAAGGCGACATTGCTGTAGAAGTCCGTCTTTACGAATTGTTTCATCTTCTTTACATTGTTGCACTAAATTCAGCCTATTCTCAACGTGATAAAGCCTGGACACTAACCGTTTAAACAAGGAAATATCTGGTTTCCCCACTAATTCCGAAATATAATTGGCGAGGATATTTAACTTTGCAGAACACAGTTCTAACTCAAATTCAATGCCCCGGGAACCTAACTGCGGTGCTTTTACTTCCTGCACAAGACCCTCGGTCTGTTCATTAAGCAATAATTCCTTTAGCAACTTTTTTAAAACCGGGACAGTGCTCCTTAACTTAATTCCCCGGCTCGCGAGCTCGTATTCCAACTCGTCTTTCAGTAAGAAATTTGGATCCATAATTAAAAAAAAATAAGTACCTATCACGAATAAAAGCTAAATTTAAAAAAAACCTGAACACCAAAAATTAATAAAATATCCTTATCATGTAGTTAAACAAATATTTTCACCTTACTATCACTAAGCAGGTACCCTTCTTCTACAACATAAGCCCAGAAACCACCAGTAAACCAATGTACTATGATTTAATTTAAACTAAAAACTCGAAAAGAAACTACACATAGCAATTTATAAATAAATGACAGTAAATCTCAAAACACCTTAAAACTGCTACACTTTAAAATAAGCTAAGACGCATTTAAACGATTATACTAACAATTAACAATTATCAACTGTAACTACGCATTGTCCTCTACCCGTTTGAATTATTTTTTACGTTGGGCGCTATTTGTTATGGGTTGAGGTGACAATAAATAAATTACGTCTTCATAAAGCGGTACAGAGTTTAATGTACAAATAATAACTAAACTACCTATCCTATGCAGATGCTGTTTAACTTAACTAATGTTGGACTAACTAATTCTTATTCTAATGTTACTATCTAATTCCTAAGCTAATGTTGAGCGCCAGGAGGGTTTAATAATAAACGGGTCCCCTGCCAACCCTTGATGCCACCGGCTAACGACGGTGCTCCCAATAACGATGTACTAGTACTCTTCCCACGAAGGGCATAACCGTAGGCCCTTCGTCGTGGCAAAACAAAACACAATAACAAACTCAGGATTACGATAATTACGTAAATGTCCTTATTAAAATCTCACAATTGTCACATTCTTATGGTGGTGGGTACTTTTGATCATCCAACACTACCACGGGTGTGCATTCCTTAGAAACACAAGCTGGAATCTCTCGCTTATGCAAATTCGCCGACATTTTAACTTGAAATAAACTTAATTTAAAAACACAAAAAGATCAACCAACATCGCGTGGGCTCGAACCAGCGTCCCTCGACTCCATAGCCCTAAGCTACACCTCTAGTGCCACCGAGACAACTAGCAGAGGCATTGAATTTGGCGAACGGTTACTAAGGAGTGTTATGGTAACGGTTTACGTTACCATTACGTCAACACATAACAATATGTATAATTAATTATTCGGAGCGAAGCGAGGGCGGGTCGCTAGTTAATTATAAATACTACCACCGACATATTATTATTTAATTTTATTTTATACTCATATTATAAATAACAAAAGTTTGGATGTTTAGATGTTTGTTACTCAGTGTATTAGTGACAGGTTGCAAGCCCAGTGCCTAACAGTACCACAAGCCTTTATTCCCTTAGTCGCCTCTTACGACATTCACGGGAAGATATGGAGTGGCACCATTCTAACCCGGCAACCACACAGGAATAACCTACGGGACCAATTTTCTTTTCAACGCTAGATCGGGCAATTAACTATCAGGTCACTTGATGTGAAGTGATCACCGCTGCCAATGAACACCATATTTTATCATTAACGTATTTTGCAATAATTTATTCACTTGATCTTAATGATACGTTATTTTAAAGAAAGACACGTTTAAAGAGGGGTAATGTGTCAATCAGCACTAATTTGTTTACATTATTGGCCATTTCATTTGACACAAACTATGCCTTCTATTCACCATAAAAATATCATTATATTCGTATATGAAAGACTTTATACATGACTCTATAAAACTTTAATTAAGAGATTTTGCTATTGCTTCAGGGAACTGTACATCCCTGTAATGGGTCTATATTGCCCGCTATAATTATTTTTTTACATAATATTTAAAAAAAATGCATTATGACTTAAAGTTTCATATATTATTATTATTATTATTATTTATTTCATAGAGTCGGTTTTCTTTAACGAAAGCTTGTGCAGATATGGGAAAGTGCCTACGTACAGTATAAAGATTTTCTTTATTATTGTCTTGTTTAAAAAACTGTCCCTTATCAGTTTTTTTGTCGCTTAACTCTAAGTCACACAGACACGTTTTGTATGTATGTATAAAACACTTCATTTATATATTTAGTTAATCTTTGTTACACATAAATACAATTTTGACTACATAAGGTGAATAAAATGCCTTATGGCATTTGGCGATGGCTCCACCAGTTGACACTTGGGAAAATCAAAAAAGTGTTGACTAAATTGTACCTTCACTGTACTAAAACAACATTACCAGAATATTCAAATTACAAAAATAAAAGTAGTATAAAGGCGAACTTATCCCTTTAAATGATAACATCTTCTAGTTAACCTTTAAGCGTGTGAGTAAAAATAAATGTAGACAAATACTAAAGTACATGCACAAGACAAATACTAAAGTACATGCACAAGACAAATACTAAAGTACATGCACAAGACAAATACTAAAGTACATGCACAAGACAAATACTAAAGTACATGCACAAGACAAATACTAAAGTACATGTAAAGTATATGCACGAGAGGAAACAATGGAAACTAATAACTTATAATAAGCACATAAATACAAAGTTATAAATATATACGAAATACAAGTTTGTTTTTTTTGACCTTGTTTTCTTCATTTTAACAATTTTCATAATCCTGTTACCACCTTCTGACTCCATCACCAGTTCAGATCTTTGACACTTGAATGCCAAACAAAATAAACAAACAAACAATCGACCAATCACGGGTAACAAGCATTCCTTGCGGCCCTCGATCGAAGCTGTATTTAATTAAATGCGAATCAAATTATCTGCAAGACGACCGTCTTAGACGTTTCCGAATTATATAACATAGAGCAGATAAACTCGCATTTGTAGCTTTTGCCCGCGAATTCATCCTCGTCGAATAAGTAATTCACTCCATGCTAAGGGATGTAAGGGCATAGTCAAAATGCATAACGCTAGCGATTTTCGAAAATCGAAGTTTTGTAAGCGTGGGATAAAAGCTTAATCATTGTTTGTCCTATACTGTAATTCTATGGAACTTGCTAACTATGTAAACAAACAATATATTGAAATTGACATCTAATGTCAATTTTAGTATGGCGGCTTGTTTACATAGTTAGCAAGTTCCATAGAATGACACTTTACGAGTATTGATTGTTCAGACTAAAATATTTTCGCCTCATATCATTTTAGGTGAAATTACAGAATTTTTAATCCGCTGTTGTGTAAGTTAGTTCAGTTAGGTTATGCTAGTTTAGTAATAATAATTAAAAAATCTTTCATTCATAAAAACTGTTCGATCAAACGATTTTCGACCAGACAATTATTAGAACAAAGATGATTATGTTACTCGATATAGACCTGTAAGGCATCGTGTTACCCTTTCTTAATCCGGGTAGGATACCATTTTATTAAACATCAGCCCCCTATTTCACCATCTTGACAATGACACGTAATAGATGACAATTCGGTATACATTGCAAAGTTAACACGTTTATACATCACTGTGTTTAATATCAGCTGTGCCATGTGCACTGAAATATCACCTGTCACTGTCAGGATGGTGAAATAGTGGGCATCCAAAAGTGACCTTGCATTAGCTCAGTTTCAAGCGGGTACCAAAAGCTATTAGAAATGCTCTTCAACTTCACGTGTGTGGTTCTTCGTTGAAAAGAGTACACAAACAATGGTCAAACATGTATGGAATGTATCCGCCCCAATGTAAATAACTTATACAGGGTGTTAGGTAATGAGTGGATTTTCCTTGAACTACGGATAAAGGGCACTTAGGACGTTATGAAAAAGCTAAAATAGGTCGTGTAAAAGTCGCACGGTTTTCGAGATATTTGTACTTTTAATCGGATTTTTTGTCATTTTTCCTTATGTCCATGTTACGAAAAACCCTTAATTTCATGTATTAACACATATTTTAAGTTACTTTTTCCATACTAAGAAATCCCCGCGTTTGTTTTTCACGTAGTATGGAAAAACAAACTTTGTGCGTTTACTCAAAAAGTTGTCATGAAAAAAAACTGGGCATGTAGCTTTAAAAACTTCCTTAGTTCATAGTGATTCTAACCATGCAAGAAACAACGAAAAAAATTTGAATTAATACATGAACTTAGGGGTTTTTCGTAACACGGACATAAGGAAAAATGACAAAAAATCCGATTAAAATGACCAATATCTCGAAAACCGTGCGACTTTTACTAGACCTATTTTAGCTTTTTCATAACGTCCTAAGTGCCCTCTATCCGTAGTTCAAGGATTATCCACTCATTACCTAACACCCTGTATACCAATGGAAAGGTATTTTTATGCAGAGCAAAGATAACTAGGCCACATAATTATCTCTATTGCCTGTCCCTATTTGTATGACCTATTAAACGAAACCACCATGATTGAAATAAGGCGGGTACCAAAATGCTATTGTCCTTTGAATACCAGGGTTTCTGGGTCACTCTATGTCAGACAACAACGACATTGAGGGAGATCGCAGGGCCTCTATTCTACTGCGTTATAACGATATCGCTTTTGACGTGTTTTAGAATCGTTTATGTCACAGTCGCCATTATTATAAATGACATAAGAGTTATCAAAACGTTGACAATACGGAAATACGTCAAAGACGATATCGTTTTTAACGTGTATAATCTCGGCCCAGGGCACTGTGAGTGCGCTGCAATATCTCGTCGGGATCCTGTCATTTCATAACGAACGTTTCACAAATGATTCATTTTACAAACATATCATTTGACAACATGCGTTTTTTTCCGAAACTGTAAATAATTCTGGATTTATTTCAAGACTATTGTTACTATACAGGTTAGGTTAGGTTAGTTTTACAAAAATTCTGAAATATTTGTAGTTACAGAAAAAAAGCGGGTTGGCAAATGAATAGGTTGCGAAACGATGCATTTGTCAAAGATTTGTCGGCGAAAAGGCAGAGGATAATGTTTTCTAATCAGGGGCCCTAGCCAAGATGCAAACGCTCCTAACGTTTTTCTTTTCTATCGCTCAAAATGTATGGAATGACAGTCGACCACGTGGTTTATCGAAACGCACGAGAATGTCATCCCATACATTTTGAGCGATAGGTAGAAAAGAAAAACGTTAGGAACGTTTGCATCTTGGCTAGGGCCCAAGAGAACACCGTCAGAATACGGTGATGTATGAAGGTGAAACAATAGACAAAACAACAATTGCAGTTTCTGGGTCGTAATAGAAGTACTTTTGATCTATTATTGGTCGATATAACGACTAACGGATATAATTCGTTTTTGGTTAACTATGTTTGGCATATTCTGATATGAACTTACTATAATTACGTATAATGAAATTGTAATATAACAACTATAAATATAACAATACGAGTATATGTATAACGGTATACCTTATATGTGATATAACTGTGTTCGATATAACGCTCAGTGGGTATATTTAACTACGAGTATTAAAATAACCTACCTATTCTTCGTTAAGGCAGATCAGCGTTAAGTACGACGACGAGCGAAGCGAGGAGGATTGTTAGGAACTATTATTATAATTACCTACCTATTCTACCATAAGCCAGGTTCCTGTTAGGTACGACGACAAGCGAGAGACGAAGAAAACCAAAACATGTGCAGTTATTTAACTTTATACGTTTCTACGCATGATCCCTTCCCTAAAAACGTCAACGTATACAGATGTATATTTTTATATCATATAAATAAATAAATAAATATCAGGGGACAATCTCACACCAATTTACCTAGTCCCTAACTAAGCTCTAGGCTTAGTTTGGGACAAAACATCCAAGACTCAGGAACAAATATTCGCGCTCATCAAACAAATATCTGCCCTTACCGGGATTTTAACCCAGGACCGCTGGCTCCGGAGGCAGGGTCACTCCCAACTTTTAGGGTTCCGTAGTTAAACTAGGAACCCTTATAGTTTTGACATGTCCGTCTGTCCGTCCGCAGCCTAGCGCTGAGAGTCTTAGTACTAGAAAGCTGTAATTTGGCATGAATATGCATATTAGTCACGCCAACAAAGTGGTACAAAAAAAGTAAAAAAAAAGGGGAACCAAATACCGAATTAAATTAAAGAAAACATAACGAATTTTTAAGGAAAACTATCACGACTAAGTAGACATCATTGGTTCTACTGAAATCATCTAAGACGGCACCAATTGACTTTAAATAGGAAATTAGTTATTACTTGTTGATTTTTATATTTATGGTACGTAGCATGGTCCGACATGCTCTTGCCCGGTTTTTTTTAATTAATTGACGAATAAACCACCAATAAACTAAAGTTGGCCCACGCTTTTCCCGCACGTAAAGAAGATTTACTCACCTAAGCCTTTGGCCGAGTTGCTTCGTCACAAAACCAACCAAATTCAAAATACACGCACTAAAATCTTAACAATGCTCTCATGGGACAACTAAAGGTGATCCCTCTCTGGGAGCATTTCAACTCAAAACTTAAAACATTTATTAAAATTATCTGTGGTGAGCTTAAGAGAGCGCCGAGCGTCTAGTGGCATCCTCATTACTAGTAGGTATTGTGTTTTCTTATAAACTAAAGTAGGTATTGTCTTGAAATCGAAGGATGGTTTTTTGATGTACAGTCGAGTTCAGTTCTTTAGTACCTTGTCACTTTAATCGCTGTGACAATTCATGTATGGTAGTTCGAGCATGACATTAATTAGAGAAGGTACTAAAATGAACACATCACTCGGCGCTCTCGTGAATCAAATACAAAACGCAACGTCACTATCGCAAATAAGTTAGTGCAACTCGGTCACCACCAGTTGATATAAGTTTTTGGTGTTCAGAGGCACGTTCTTAGAATGTTTTAAAAGAGTTTATTCGCATCAAATGCAACGCTTTGGGTACCACCATTACATCAGTGAGTGAGGAGAACCGAGCATAATACACATTAGAGTCAGTGAGGCAGTATCGTCTTGCAATCAAAATTGAATCTTGAATATAACATTCCATGCAAATACTCCTGATAATCATCGCTCATATATTTCTTTAAGAATCTACTAGCAGGGGTATTAACCCCTCTCAGTGATTCCACAGGGTTCGATCGGAGTACCCGTCAATCACATCGTCGGCACCTACGGAACGCGTTCAATTTGAATTCGACGCGGATGGCCGGGGATTACCGAGACGTTTACCGTTTGACAGATTGCCGCCGATACCATATTGTAATACGCAGTCGGGATAAATTTAACCCCAAAGTTTGTCAGTGAAATTTGCTCATGTAGTTTTTTTAACGGACGAACGGAGATTAATGCACTTTTTTTCGAAAGTTAGTTAAATCAGTCCTTCACAAATTATAAAGTCTAAAAGTAGAGGACGCAATCAAAATGATTTTTTTTACAATTTTTGTATTGATATATTTTTTCATTTTAATTCCAAAGAATAATTCGAAAGTAACAATTTTCAGATCCAGTTGTCTCTATTTTATTTGTTCATTTTGCATTTGACAATTTAATCTTTGTAATAATCGTTAAAAATGGCTTGTAGTGCGATGGACTTAATAGGCGATGGGCTTGCAACCTGTCACTAGGTATTACACTAAGTTAGTAAACATCTTAGCTTGTTTGTGCAAAATATGGTTACAGAATTATCAACAAATCTTTCTATCCACCGAACCCTAAAATGAAAATGGTCTTTTGACGTGTGTATGTTACAGCTCACCCACATGAACTGTATACGCAAATCAAACAAACTGAAAGAGCTAAGATTGAACGTTATTCTAAAGTTTAATCAAACATTTGCCGATAACAAGCTGCACAACTCGTAAAATCTACATTTCAGAATTTCCTTCGAGTTTCAGATGCCGCGTGCTCCGGTGCGGTCCGGTAAATTACTACATTACCTCTTTAACGACATGTTAAAACTGCTATTTAAATTATCTACAACGTTACAACGAGAAGGTACTAAAATGTATACCTATAGTCATAATGCCGCACACTGTCAACAAAAATTAAGTTTTTTTTTCGTAATCTTTGCATTTGTTTACTCGGTAAATTGTAATGCATATTATTTACATTATGATGACTTTGACATTTTTAAACAATAATAACCTGAGGGTGTAGCCAAAATGCAAACGCTGTTCTCGTTTTTGTTTTCTATCGACTCAAAATGTATGGAGTTGACATAAACGGTCGACGCCATCAGTCATCAGCTTACGTCAAACCTATAAAAATACATTTAGTTTTTTTCGAAAATCACTAAGTTAACGTTACGTATCTTGATTAGGCAATGGTGTTTTTCAAGTGTTTTTTTTTATCAAACTGAAATAATATACACTAATATTATACGTTTGTAACGAATAAACTCTTAAACGTATGATATGTTTTAATTTTTTACGCAGACGGAGTCGCGGGCAACAGCTATCTAAAATACATACGTACATAGAATCACGACCTTATTCCCAGAGTGAGAGAGGTGAACCTACAGAAATGCCAACAACTAAAAAAAAAGTTGCTTATAATTCTGTAACCACATTTTGCACAAATAAGATGTTTACCAGTGTATTAGTGACAGGTTGCAAGCCCATCGCCTAACAGTACTACAAACCCTTATTTCCTTAGTCGCCTCTTAAAATATCCACGGGAAGACATGGACCACTCCATGTCTTCACGAGGATGTCGTAAGAGGCGACTAAGGGCATAAGGGCTTGTAGTACTGTTAGGCGATGGGCTTGCAACCTGTCACTAATACACTAGTAAACATCTTAGCCTGATTGTACAAAATGTGGTTACAGAATTATAAACAAATGTTTTTAGAGTTGTTGGTATATCTGTGGCTCTGCACTACCCCACGCTGGGAAAGGCGTGATGTTATGTGTGTATGTAAGTATTTTCTACACAAATTTTATTTAGGTTAATAAATCGTAGCGTGGGTGCGACTGGCGATCCGTTAACAGAGCAAACCCTTTCCAGAACTTTCCTAAGTTATAATAAAGTCTTATATGCAGCCTTTGATGGAGTATTGAAAACCCCTAGCCAGGAAGAAATTAATTGAGCGAGAGCCTTTTAAGATTGCACGCCGAATGCAAGCTAAACTTTCGGGTAAAAGATTCCTTTGCGACGCCCTTTCATTGCATTTAAAGGGTGCATTCAAGGTTGAGAAAGACTAACTTTTGGTGAAATGCACTAGTACTTTATGTAACTGATACAGAATGAGGGGACTTAAAAGACGAGTGTGGTTTTATAATTATACAGCGTGAAGCCCGTGTGGTGGCCGGGTTAGAATTGTGCCACTCCATGTCTTCCCGTGGATGTCGTAAGAGGCGACTAAGGGAATAAGGGCTTATAGTATTGTTTGGCGGTGGGCTTGCAACCTGTCACTAATACACTAGTAAACTTCTTGGCCATAATATAAGTCCGTGAGAGTAGGATCAACAACTCGACATCGGCCAAATACATCTTAAAAGGAGTGACAGCAATTAATTAAAATGGGAATTAGAAGAAGTAGAAGTGTCAAACAATTGTTTTATAATTAGACCCCGATATCGGAGGTGCAATGTGGTAGCTGGACGTTCTTTTAGGCATGGGTAAAAATATTTATCATGTCGATATCGATACTCTTAGTTTTTCTTTACAATTTTTTTTATATACAATTTTCAAGACAAATATTTTATTTTTATTTTGTATTCCATGATAATCAATGTCATCAAAAGCAGAATCCGCTCTCAGTAGATCAAAAACACTATGGTTGCTTTTCACAATTATTCAAAGTTACAATATAACTTTTTTTTTATGTTTCGGGGTGTAGGCCAGTGCTGGAAATAAACAAAATAAACGCGTTTAATTTTTGTCTTAGGCAATAATTATGGTATTTATAATGTTACTGTGACTCCGTTTTATGGTGTGACCCACCATAAAACGGAGTCACAGTAACAACCGAGACCCATTTTTTTATAATTAGGAGAAGGCACATGGCCACTCGGCCACCTGATGGTATGTAAAATCTGAGACCCTTAGACATTTGAATTCTCAAGACTATAATCTTGAGACTGTCATCCTAAGACTTCAAATGGGTTGCCAACCCTGAGGAATAATATGGAATGCCTTTATGCTAGTTATTTCTCCGGTTGTCTCATAAAATGGTGGTAGCGATCCGGACGGACCCTGCGCAGGGTCCTACCACCACTAAAACCACCACCATGGGTCTGGTAAAATCAATTAACACGGCTTGTTTTGAGTCGAAGGAGCGTTTCACAAAAAGCCCAACTGGCTGTTCACATTGGAGTGTTGGCCCCTACTCTGATGTATGGTAGTGAATGTTGGGTGTGGCAGGATAAGCATGAAAGTCGCATCAATGCAGTAGAAATGTGCTCTTTGCGTAGTATGTGTGGTGTGAAACTGTGTGATAGAGTAAGGAATGAAAACATCAGAGAGAAGTGTGGTCTGAAAGAAGATGTAGTGACTAAAATTGAAAAGGGCATGCTTTGATGGTTCGGTCATTAGAAAGTGTGCGATGATTACGCTGTTGATGGTGATCTCTACGAGAACCGCCGGCGGCGGGTTCGAAGCGTCGTTCTGCAGCTCTCGTAGGTGTTGCTGTTGACCTCGTCGGAAGCTCGTGCTTTGGTGTTGGGGGTTATGTGGTGTTGAAATAATATGACCGCTGACTTGATTATGACATAGACTTTAATATACTATCACAATCTGTGTTATTCCTTAAGTATACTAATAGCTTATTCTAGATGAAAACTTGGCTGATTATCAACTGATGAATTTTGCACGTCCGTTCGCTGTCCGAGCGTGATTAGGAGAGAGCGAATGAAGTAAGAGTGAATGAACTATAAGCTAAACAGTTTCACATTGAATGATCGTTGGTCTATGATTATAAAGGTCTGACAGACGACCCTACTGATTTTAAAGGTCCTAATATTGAAGCCTACGGTAACAAGTAAAATATTGAAAACATGTTAATTTTCGATTAACAGAAAAGATGGATGAAAAAAGATTGACGAAAGAAATATACAGTGCTAAAGTGAGTGGAAGGGTCGGAAGGGGGCACCCTAGGCGTACTTTTTTGAATTAAATCGGGGAAATACTGGAAAAGGGCCAAATTTTAAGTACCCGAAACCGACGTGCATGACTCGATGTATGATGTATGAATGTGCAAGAAGCGAAAGAGCTTTGTCAGGATCGTAGCAGGTGGAAAGAAGTGGTCTCTGCCTACCCCTCTGGGAAACAGGCGTGATTTATGTATGTATGTATGTATGTATGTATGTTTACAAAATAAATCTATTTTATTGGAATGGTTCAACTAGGTTTGAGATACACAGCTACACTTATTTAACTAACAAAACACCTCTTTTTCGTGGGGGAAAAATATTTTTTGATTTGTTTTATTACTCCTAAACTCCTTAATCTTTTCCCCCGTTTCTCCATCGAGGGATGCCGCGCGTATTAACTAGTGAAGTAGATATGAATCTTTAATTTTCCAAATTTATTAAACCGCTAAACGAAACCGACGTTCAAACAGCAATATTTTTAACGACGGAGGTTAGCTAGTGATGGGACAAGTTATCGACTTGCTTACGATATCGATAAAAATGATGCGCTGTAATTTTTTGGAGTTAAATTTACAAGCTTACTAAGTTTTCGCAACTCCGCCCGCTTAAAAATAATTAACTTCATTGTTTCTTTGGAAACTGTTCTAATCAAATAATAAAAGAATGAAGAAAAAAATATCGATTTCAGATTACTTAATTCGATTATTTTGTCTGATTGCGTTATGGTAAGAGAATATTGTAAAAAAACTGATAAATAAACTGAAATGTGTCCTGTTATATTTTTACACGTCATGTTATCTTTATGGCATGAAGAAAGCAAATGAGTACACAGGTCAGATAGCATGTGGGTTTTTTTTTTTTTTTATGACGAGGAAAAGGCACACGATTACACAGGCCACCTGATGGTAAGTGGAATCTGAGACCCATAGGCATTTGAATTCTCAAGTCTATAATCCTAAGACCTCAAATGGTTGCCAACCCTGAGGACTAAGATAGAATGCCTCTATGCTAGTAATTTCACCAGTTGTCTTATCCCCACACCGGAACACAACAATGCGAACACTATTGCTTGGCGGGTGGTTAATGGATAAGATGGTGGTAGCGATCCGGACGGACCCTGCACAGGGTCCTACCACCACTAAAAAATCAGTGGTACATAGACATATGCATTCTCAAGACCGCGGCCTAAGACGGAATGCCTCTAAGCTAGTAATTTCACCGGTTGACAACTTTGTTTCACTATCTCTGATAATGTGTTCCCAAAACATTCAAGATAACAAATAAAGTAAAAAGGCAAAAAGGTAAAAAGGCAAAAGGCATCAGTGATATGAATAGTACTGAAACGTTGACCATAGCAATAAATTTGTCCCACTACTTAATCATACACATTGACCCAGCCATCGACAATCATGAAAGGATCAACTGTTATCAAAATGCCTCACAAATCTACGCGCCATAAACAAATCAGCTGTAATTCGCCGTCAATGATTAAATCAAGGCAATGACACGCTCACTCAACAATGTAGAGTGAATGCATAAAATGTGTGCAATACAATTCAATCAATTATCATTGGTTCGATAGTAGCTTAAACTATTATGCTAAGAACAGTAAGCAATTCAAATTCAAAACTATATATGTTGGTCATACACACTCTTAAAAACAAAAGTTGTGTCTCCTGTGATCAATAGTTAAATAGCTTGTGTGCATATAAGTTATGTTTTTATATGATAGGTCCAAAGCAGTCCTGACGGCGTTTTTGCGGGAATGGGCTTAGCTAGAAAATTAGGCCTTTAAAACGTTAACTTTCGGTGTGTCCACAGGAATGACGGTAACCTAAATCTGTGTATGACCCATTTAAGGTTTCTTCATATTATTGACATCGTTAACGGTATCCTAATACCTCCCAGTAACGTAACTAAAGCGTTAATACTTTACTACGAGTATAAGGGGCGTTGCTAGTGCAATAACTGTTCTTTTATAATCATTATAGTATTGTTATTACCATGGTTATGGTCGTTCCGGAAATCTGTCTTCGCGTTTAGTGTACACCTGGCCCCTATCCCACAAAACTTTACAAGTGTACAAGTTGACAATATTGACAACTTTTTCTATGGAAAACCTTACAAATTTGTCAAATTGTACACTTGTAAAGTGTTGTGGGATAGGGGGCAGACCTCCTAATTTGTGCATTAAATCGTAAACATAATTTAAATATATTTTAAATTATATCGTTATAAAATCACTAAAAAAGATGAATACTATTCATTAGACTTACAATTGGTTACCATGGTTCCGCTTGATAGGATGTCAACAATCATCGACTTTGTTATTACTTGAACTATCTCGGCCTCGAGAAAAATTGGCCTTTTACCTATTTTTGTTAAAGTATGCAAAGTCGAGTTCCTTGTTCACAGTGCTTTTATTAAGCGGCACCATGTAGTTCTTCGTCAGCTTTGGTTGCTTGTCATCATCAGTATTGCTTTTTGGCTAATGGCTTACTGATTCTAGCACGAACACTGCGCACGCGGCTCAGACTGAGTTCATTATGGTGATGTCATCGTTTGTTCGATAGACGCGTCCTACATTCTTGATCTTCAAACCGTTGTTTATTGCCAGACGATACACTATTACGTAATCATTTAAAGTTTCAATATTTCCCCTTTCTTTTAGTACCTCTTCATTTACTGAACTGAATTTTTCTTAGTATTTAGTTATAGTATCCTGTAAGAATAAAAACAAGAGAAAAGCTCTTCAAGAATTGTGTTTGTTGAATGAGAACATTTGCACAACATTATGTCATTCTCTTAAATACATTAAAAATAACAAAACGAGAGTCAAGATAAGTTAAAAAAAGATAGTCACGCCAATCAATACAATACAAAACACTTTATTGTAGATCAAACAAAAACATCACAGAGAAACAGCACAGTTAAAAATAACACAGGTAAACAACAGCCGGTCTTATCGCTGATTAGTGATCTTTTCCAGACAACCTTAGAAGGAATATAGTGTGTCAATTCCAAACCCAAACCCAAACCCAAATTTACTATTTATATTAGTAGTAAAAACCTTACGGTTTAATTAAAAACCTATGACAGACGGACGTACGCAAAACTGATCTTATAAGCGTTCCATTGTTCCTTTTAAGATTGGGAACCCTAAAACAATATCATCGATACGATAACTTCACCATCACCCCATCCCTAAAGCAGTACGCGATAGGAAATTAAAATTTTCCTCTTCATTTAAAAAGAAGCACTGCCCGCGGCTAACTCGTTAATGTGGCTACATCTATTCGAGATGTTCCCGGGTTTATTTATCGATGTAACTAGAATTTATGTTTGCTATGTATGATCGTACATTAATAAAGACATTCCATCTTAGTCCTCAGGGTCGGCAACACATTTGCGGTCTTAGGATTGCAGTGTTAAGATTGTACTCTTGAGAATGCGGATAACCTATGAGTCACAGACTACACTTACCACCAGGCCCGTGTGTTCGCTTGCCTTGAGCGAGAAAAAAATGTCTGTTACGGGTTAATATGAAAATTACCGAAAGTCATATTTGATATACCGTATCAGTCAGCAGGGGGTGATTCTCTCAACACAGCGCTGCGTCGATCTCAAAAGTAAAGTTTAATCCGGCAAGTTTAAGAAGTCCCGTCGGAGCGTACAAATCACATTTAGCACGTGCCTTCTCAATTAAGCAGCAGGCAGGTGAGTCGAGTTCAGTGTCGTATAAAGCTGCCGGATAAAACTTCACCTTTGAGATCGACGCAGCGCTGTGGTTAGGAAATCACTCCCCAGGTTGTATCTCATGAACCGTAGTAATTTGACACTTGAAATTTTACAAAGTATATGTCTATAGCTGATATCACAATAAATAATGAAAATATAATGAACAAAATAAAGTACCGATGTAATTTTTTGGGATCCATGCTTTTGACCGAAAGTACGTGTGTTTGGAAAACGTAATATTCATTTCCAATCCGATTGAAATTCTCCCCTAGCGTCCTAAGTCCGAGGTCGGCCCAATAGGAGCGCCCTTAGGCATGCTAGTGTAAAAACCCTTTACCGCGTGGACTACAATCAGGAGTCCGCCCTCTCTCCGGCAAAGTAGTCAAGCCATCAGAGGCTAACTACGTAGGTCCCTCAAAAAAAAAAAAAATTACAAACTTTCATGTCGCAAACAAGTAATTGTGCTTAAATCATTACATAGTACATATTTTAAATGACCTTATTAAATATGTTAGGTTAGGTTAGATGTTACTTCTTTTTTCGAAATGAAAGTTTGTAATGATAATAGTTTGCCAAATGATAGATTAGCGCTAGTAGTTTCACTTCATAACCGACGCGTAAAAAAGCCCTATGGTGGCCTCTTTACGAATAAACATTTTGATTTTATTTGATGATTAGGTAGTTAAATCAGTTTAAACGGCAACTGTTAAAAAACGCTAAAAAACTCAAATACTACTTTAAAATTCGTAAACAAATGAAAAGTTAGACATCTTTTAAAGTGTCTGCGAGCTACTGCAATGTTTTTCTTATTTATCCGCCGGGGTGTCCGAAGCACCCTCCTTAAATTCGTTAGTGTTAATGAAAAATCAATTTCAAAATGGCGGCCGTCTTAAAAACGCAATCGTTTTTCTTAATGCCTTGAACCCCGCTTGCCGGCTTACGTACAAACGTTTTACAATTTGTTTTTAGGTTGTGTGGCCTATTTCATTTATTTGTTCTTGACATTTTCGGGAGGTAGGACCTTATACGACCTTAATGCAGCCGGCGAAATAACTAGAGGCATTCCATCTTAGTCCTCAGGGTTGGCAACGCATTTGCAGTCTTAGGATTGCAGTCTTGTGAATGCTAATGGCTATGGGTCACAATTTCCACTTACCATCAGGTGGTCTGTGTGCTCGTTTGCCTTCTCAATGCATTAAATAAAAATAAAAAAAAATCTATGCCATAAAAAACATCCTGAATATTCTAAAGAGTGTATTTTATATTGTAACTTGCGACGTTTGTATGAACCGCCTTTTTTGCGTCTTCATACTTGCCTCGTAAATCGAACGCCCATGTTGATTGCTTCATTTGATATTTATTTTTAATTAGCAAAGCGATCTCGTAGCTAATTATTTTCTTCGGTTTATCTCTCGCTTGATTTATTCCTTTTTTTTAATGAAGATAGACTTTCCAGCGATCTATGGAGGGCTGATTTATGCGTTAATTACTTTATCTTCCTTTAATTTAATAAAAACGGGGATGTTTTTTATCAGTTTCAAGTTTTTTTTTCATTAAACTGATCCTTTTTAGGTGATTACACGCTGTACATGAAATGTAAAATAATCATGTGGTTGCTAGTAATAATGTAAGTAATAGGTACTTATTATAATACGTTAAGAAATCCTAAGATACGTCAGAAATAACAGTTTTCCAAGACTCGACGTAAGTAAATCAACTTATGATAGAAATGGAAAATATATTTATTTGATTTTGCTTATATAATATTACATACTATAGCAGCTGTTTTCCGCGACGCCGTACGTATAGAAGTCGTTTATCACTATTCCCTCAGGAACCGTTCAAACTTTCGGGATAAAAACTACCCTAAGTACTGTCCTTTCAACTACCCTACTAAATTTCATCCAAATTGGTTTAGTGGTTTATCTGTGAAAGCGTAACAAACAGACAGACAGACATGAATTACTTCCACATTTGTAATATAGGTATTTGTATAGATAACATCCATGGCCGAGATCGCCTTTTACTCGTAAGTAATAAACAGTCTTAAAAAATGTACACTACTATCTACAAAACTACTACAGAAAAATATCATTACTGTGTTGAGAGCTGGGGCTGGTTTCATGAAAGCTTACAAGCGGACATCTCTTTTTAATAAAATGCATCGAAAGGAGACTTCCATTGTGATACAAGTAACAAGCTTTCGTGAAACGGGCCACTTATTAATAACTTCATAAAGATTTTCAAATTTCGAACATTTTCGGAACTCAAACTTCGCTTATACTTAAAAAAAGAAATGCAGGGGCGCTCAAACGCCGGGTCGTAGGCGTTAATTAAAACGACAAAACAAATAACCGTTGACTTCAGTTGCAGTCAAAATTCACACTATCCCAATGCGAGAATTAATTAAACAGTGGCTTGCAACATGCAGTTAGATATACTGGAAGTGTAATACTTCCGAAATAAGCGTCACTAGGGTAGTAACTGAAGACTGCTAAACTCTTTTCCCTTAAGTATATTTACTTTTATATTAAGAATCGGATAAAAAGTTACTTTAAGTTTACTTAGTTTAGCTTGAATATTTCATGAAAAAAATACAGTGTAAGTTCGCATTAAAATAACCCATCCATTTATAAAAATAAGTACTTACCTTACAATACATATATTCTTTATTGAAGACCAAAAAATACAGAACACGGAACAGTACATTTAAATCATAGGTATGGAACAGTACTTACTCAGTCTTTTGGTAGTACTTGGTCAGTTAAGTTCCTTAGTATTTAGTAGGAAATAAATAATAGTTCCATTATATTCTGATATCCAAATCATTTTGTCATTTTTGACAATATGTGAGTACAAAGGTGTTTTTACATCTATGTTTATTTTTTTTACACCGGATAATTAGATCAATTACTTACACAAAAATAACCATAGCAAATCGTTCACGGATGACGTTAACTTATCACTGTACCTACTTAACTACGATCGATTAATCTTTTTATAATAGATAGTTCCATATTTGTATACCTACCAAAGTTGTACTAACAATAATAGCCATTTCCAGAACTACCCGCTCTTTGCCGCCGGCCGGTAGACAGTACGGCCCATAAATTGAGCAGCCCTGTCAATTGCACGCGCCCGCCAATAGTTGCGGTCGCACCGTTGCCAACATGCGACTGTTGCTTTTTGAAATTCGAACGCTTTTTGTTTTAAATTTTTTGGCGCTGGTCGAAATTTATTTTTGGCCAGTTGTTATTGGGTTGGCTATGGGCGATTATGGCGGTTGGTGAATGAAGTGGTTTTTTTTGGTTGCGGAATTTGTTTTCGTCCTGCCCATTTTACAGGACATGCATATACTACTAAAATAATTATGATATTCCTAGCTACAAGTTGCATCACCCAAAGCTTTTAAAAATAAACCAAAAAATAAGCTTTTTTTTTATTGCAAAGGAAAACCTACCCAGTAAGGAACTAGCGGAAGCTAAACGCCTATTTCGCCCGTTACATCATCGCCTCGGTAGCGCAGTAGGCAGCGCGTAAGTCTCATAATCTTAAGGTCGTGAGTTCGATCCTCACCCGGGGCATAGCTTTTTGCTTTTTGTTTTTATTATTTTTCAGCTGATTTAGTTATTTAATAAAGACGTGACGAAATTAAATAAAGTGTTTAATTAAACAACAAATAAAAAAAAAAGAATTACTAATTTATATTACCAGTAAACTCAATAGGTACATATTTGTTCTGTTTTCATTGCAAATTTGCGATCGCAAATCTACCTGTTATCATTGTTATTGACATAAAAATGATACATTTATCGCATTAAAACGATAAAAATGTCGTTTTCCTTAGGTAGATACTCATTAATATTATAAATAAAAGCGAAAGTGTTTGTCTCGATTTAAATCGATGTTATTTTTCAAGAGTTATGGTATCTACAGAAATAGTTTATGTAGCCCGGGAATGGACAATAAGGAGTTTTTTTAGTGGTAAATTGTACAGTTTAAATAATTGTGGTAGACGTCGCGGGCAAAAGGTTAGTAAGTAACCTAGTAGTCCAGTCGTTAACCTAGTACTACAGCCAAAACTGCAAATACTAAAAAATCAGAAAAAAGTCTTAGATAAAAGAGCATTAATATAACGAATTTTAAAGAAAAACTATCACGACTAAGTGGACATCATTGGTTCTTGAGATACAGGCGATTAAAGTGTTTATACCTACTAAAATCATCTAAGACGGCACCAATCTTTAAATAGAAAATTAGTTATTACTTGTGTTTTTTTGATGTATGTAGTACATAACGGCTTCGGAACCCTACACTGAGCATGGTCCGACATGTTTTTGCCCGGTCTTTTTTTTATCGAAATCGGACGTAAAAATAGCTCTTACACTGGCCTGAAACTGCCAAAGAACCTCTTTGAATTCGGAATTCCCAAAATAGCACGCTAATTATTAGTGTCCACACACATTCTGTATTTATTTATCACTTAAAGAAAAGAAACGCGAACGTAGGGTTCCGTACAACATTATTATGTTATTATATAACCTTTCACCTGCCCCGGTGTCGTTTGTAACGGCAAAAAATCACGTTTGTCGCATGGGAAAATATTTATTAAATTTTAATTTCATTATTAATTTTTAAATTATATATTTAATTAAACACGACGACACGCTAGCCTAGTTGGTAGTGACCCTGCCTTCGAAGCTAGGGGTCCTGGGTTCAAATCCCGTTAAGGGCAGATATTTGTGTCATGAGCACGAGTATTTTATTCTGAGTTTTGGATGTGTTCTATTTATATAAGTAAGTGTATCGTTGTCTAGTTCCCATAGTACAAGCCTAGAGCTTAGTTTGGGACTAGGTCAATTTGTGTGACATTATCTCAGATATTTATATTTATTATTATGTAAAGATTTCTAGCGTCTACCTGTTACCGTTATTAATCGAGCCAAAAACGGCAAAAAAACACTTTTGTTGCATACAAAAAAAGTGTTTTTTTGCCGTTTTTGGCTCACCGCTGGAGCACCACTTAACTATTTAATTTTTTACTTTTAGTATTTGTTGTTGTAGCGGCCACAGAAATACATCATCTGTGAATATTTCCACTGTCTGGCTATCACGGTTCAAAAGATAGAGCCTGGTGACAGCCTACGCTACGGTAGATACGGAATAAGATCTTAGCCTCAGGGTTGGCAATGCATTTGCAGTCTTAGGATTGCAGTCTTGTGAATGCGAATGTCTATGGGTCACAGTTTCCACTTACCATCAGGTGGCCTGTGTGCTCGTTTGCCTTCTCAATGCCATAAAAAAAAAGATAGACGGTATGATAGGCTACGGTAACCCCTTACCATCAGGCGGGCCGTTAGCTTGTTTGCCACCGTCGTGGTATAAAAAAAGCAGACAGACAGTGGAGTCTTAGTAATAGGGTCCCGTTTTAGCCATTTGGGTTTAGAACCCTAGAAACGTGCTAAAGAAAAAGAGGGTAGAAAAGGGTGACCCAAATTTGAACCACTCTATGAGAAAACGGGAAACTAGAGAAATTAAAAACGTGGTGACCGCCTTAAAGCAAAACATGTTGATCTTCAATATTTATTTAAAAACACTTGTATAGAGAGATGAGGTCACGCACATATCAACACTGGGGCCCTAGCCAAGATGCAAACGCTCCTAACGTTTTTCTTTTCTATCGCTCAAAATGTATGGGATGACATTCTCGTGCGTTTCGATAAAGCACGTGGTCGACTGTCATCCCATACATTTTGAGCGATAGAAAATAAAAACGTTAGGAGCGTTTGCATCTTGGCTAGGGCCTTGTCATGTAATGACAGCGGGATTTTGGAATTACTGTTCCTATAATTATCAGTACTTCATGCTGTGTGTGTAATCATTCACCTCAACTCTAGTGGAACTACCTACACCTGGGTAACGGAGCTTTACTTGCATGTAGTTGACGACACTATTCAATCACAATTTGATAGTTTCATCTATAATGTCAAATACATTGGAACCCAATTTTTCGGCGGACCCCGATTTTTCCCGAAGATCACGACTTGATACATCGATTTTTTGACCCGAATAACCCCTATTCCGATATGAAAAAGGGTGATGGAAGAAATAAAATAAAGACTTGTTATCATTAACAACGCATTAGTACAAGCCTAGAGCTTAGTTTGGGACTAGGTCAATATGTGTGAGATTGTCCCCTGATATTTATTTATTTATTTTATTTATTAGCTATGCATAAGCTATGCTAGCAGTTATAGTGCCCATTACATGGACAATCTAGATCGATCAATGATCGTGATGAATCGATCTCGATCCGGATTCACTTTATAACGTGTTGGAGTGACGGATCGCGACATCGGATCATTTATTTATTCAATAACTTAAATCTACCATTACAGGCATTTTTATTACCTAATGCGACGGACAAGTGACCAATAATAATTCAAAGTAGGTATGTATTATTCAAATATATATATACTAGCGACCCGCCAGCGGCTTTACCCGCTGCAACTTTTTTTTTGTCAATTTTACTTTTATTTTTGTAAAAAAAAAAAAAAAAAAGTATCCTATGTTACTTTTACCTTAGTTCCTCCCAGAATATGTGTACAAAGTTTCAGGATGATTCGTCTAGTTGTTTTTGCGTTAAAACGTAACAAACATCCACGCTTTCCCATTTATAATATTAGTAAGGATATATACATTATAAGAGGTTTGTGAGTTTGTGAGGTTCTTGGATATCTCTGGATCTACTGAACCGATTTAGATGAAATTTGGTATGGAGAAAAATAAGGTCCCGGGGAAAACAAAGGATACTTAAGATCCCGGAAAATGAATAAACGAGGTATTAGACATATATAGACGACACTATCATAATGTATAAACACTAGTAAGAGAGATAGCTATCGTCGACTCGCTTGGCGTAAACAGAGTGACAGTGGTCAATTGGGTCTTTTATGAATCATCAACTTGGGCGCGGCAGTAACATATCTATTTCCCAAAAGTTGGTACCTAATATTATTAAAAAAAATCAAGTAACCTACATACATTAAAACAAATTGAGAATCTATTTTTTTACAAGTACGTTAATAAACATGTCCAACTATTAAAAACTGGCCACGACATCGTCGCCTGGCTTATTGTCTGAAATCGAATTATAATCGGGAACGGTGACTCATGCGCATATTGGCCGCGATCGAGCGATTGGTGTGAGAATGGACCCAGCTTATTGATCTTTTTAGAACGGGAGTGTTATTAAGATTTATTAATAACAAACGGACCGACATTAATACTAAGACTATGACCAAAATCTCTAAATTCTGTGTCAATTGAACTTGGGAGAGATACAAACATATTAGAACTGTTAGACTGCTCCAATATTCATTAAACGTGTTTTTTAATAGGTGCACAAATTTTTATATTTGCTTCGCCATTGTTAATCAATAACACGTGTTGTGTTATTTTTACTCTACCTTAAAAAATATTAGAGATATTGCCGATTCAATGATTCCACTAACTTAACGATATTCATGGACCCTCTAATGCTGGGGTGCGAGGAGAGGGGAGTGTTGTTAATTAAGTTAATAAATGAAATTTCAAATTAAGAATATCAATACAGTGTATCGCATACCTACAGCTTGACAACCCATGTCATCTTTTCTAGTGTGACTTTGTGTCCACACGAGAAGGTAAAAGAGAGATAATTTGCAGCAAGAAAAAAATATTTTAACTCGTTTTATTGTCGTAATATATTATATTAACGATACAAAATCATATGTTAAATTTTTGCATTGATAAAAAAAATACCCTGTATTACAAATAACGTATAATGAACACTTATTTCATCCTAACAGGTTGTATACGAAATTTTGCCAATTTCGCTGATTTACGTGATTTTACAGACGTAATTTTACAGTTGAGATACTTTACTTCTACTTTAATGCGCAACACGAAAGATAATTTCATTTTTCAACGAATGTATGAGCTACTTCTTTGTTTTTATAATTTAATTTTTATTAATCGACCTGTGAGGCTAGACAAGTTGCATTCGACAATCGTTAGCGATTATTTTTCGATTGAAAAATACTATATGTAATTGACGTTAGTCACCGAAATAGTACCACATGACCATCTCGGTGGCTTACGTTATTTCCATACATTTGTCTATCGAAACATAATCGCTAACGATTGTCGAATGCAACTAGTCTAGCCCCACTGAAACCGACGACTGTTTAATGAATTTTGCTGTAAGGGGTTTAAAATATCGCATTTGGAATCGTTTTGACGTCTAAAAGGTATTAAAAAATACAATTTATTGCTGTAAAAGTCGTCTTAACAATGTGTAAATTACTTTTTACCACCATTATATAAATTATTTGTGCAAAAAAATAATTACCTTGGCAAAATTTTATAAAAAATGAGCAAAAAAAATTTTTAATTTCGGCTCCTTCAAATTCTCGTTCATAAAATTAAAACAACAGTAATAAACTTCAGTTCAAAATCAATCCATTACCATAAAAACCCCAAAAAATATCAATAAATAATGTTTTTAAACCACCTAATTCTCGCATTACTCGGCCTCTTAAACTTATAATGAAAATAATGATTATGAAAAACAAAAAAACCACCTTAACAACTGCAAAAAATAACTTTCTTTACAATTGTAGGCACTTACCTATTAGGTTAGTCCCACTACTCCACTACAGTAATCCATTATTGAAATATTAAGCTTTAAAGCGCTATTTTTTGTAAGACTCAAGTGTCGACCCCCCACCCTCCACCACCCAAAACTACAAATACTATAAATCTAAAAAAAAATGAGAGCACATATTATTATAAGGAAAACTATCATGACTAAATAAACAATATTGGTTCTTGAGATACAGGCGATTAAAGTGTTTATACCTACTAAAATCATCTAAGACGGCACCAGTTGACTTTAAATAGAAAATTTGGTATTACTAGTTGATTTTTATGTTTGTAGTACCTACTGAACGTCTTCGGAACCCTACACTGAGCATGGTCCGACATGCTCTTGCCCGGTTTTTTATACGTACGTGTGTCTTATGGTTAGTGCATAAATGTCTTTATTCTTCTTAGCACTCACTTACTTTCACGTGACCTGTGTGCTCACTGGTATCTCCGTTCTATACCAAAACAGTTAATAACGCTAACCACTTTAGGACGAGAACAATATGTACCTATCCGGTGTCCAAGAAAAACCAAATAGGTTTCAACCAATACCCAAAATTTAGCCAATAAACGGCTCCCATTCCTAACAAATGCGTGACATCATCCAATCACGATCGCTGATCGCCATCAATCGATCCATTAGCGAACGGTCACCGCTATATTTAGAATCGCCAATGGACATATTAGAAAATGCATCAAGTCACGCGGTGAGCACGTGGTTCTATCCCCGTTAGGACATATGGCTATTGGTTGCGAAGAACTTCTGAAATAATCGCCGAAAGAATATAAACACCAAAAGAATTTATTTGGTGTTTGATTCCGACTGCCTTACATGCTACCAATTTAATTATACTGATTGATCCGCTTTTTGATGTTGTTTTTCTTTCCCGTGAGCTGGGAGACGGAAGGTGTCCCAAAATTGACGTCAAGCCGGAAATAGGTGTTTTTTTATTTTATTATAAGCTTATGAAAGCTATCGATTTAACTCCCTTGTATGTTTAGCGACTTTTCAATACTTTCGGGGATATTTATCACTTTAATCGAAGTTATTGAAAGAAAGAAAAAAATACATTTATTCGTGACAAACATCAACAAATAATAGAGAAATACGCACCAGAAAAATGTATTCACGAATTGGTTCCAACTTAGCATAACGCTGGCATTTGTCAGCGCTGATCTTCCGTTGGAAACACCAGGTGAGACCACGGAAGGTTACACACACATTTTAAACAAATTGTGCCTAGCTAAGAAAATTAAATTAAATAAGTTAAGTCATATAAAATATAAATTCGCGCGCATCGCCTTTTTATTGCTTATCTTTTTTTTTATGGCTGAAGAAGCAAAGTTCCCTTAGCCTTACCCAAAAACAAAAGAAAGAAAAGAAAAAAAACGGACACAAACAAACGTCACAACAGACATACCCTATCCCTATTAATCACACGCATACGGGTCGTTTTCAAAAAAATTGTACATATTTAAAGGCTTAATGAAAACAAAATCACGATCGCGTCCTTTGTATAACGAAAGTTAGCCATACAACCTGTATGGGTAACTTTCGTCACACAAAGGAATCAATTAGGTAAGTTTTGTTTTAATTAAAGCCCTTAACTATGTACAATTTTTTTGAAAACGACCCACACCCTATCCCTATTATTGTAATTTTTTCTTATGTCCATGTTACGAAATACCCTTGTTGGCTAAAAAGTTACATTTTATCCACGTTTATCCAAAACAATAAACACGTCCTTAAAAAACCTGTTGGGAAACTGAACCTTTCATTAGTAAAAGCAAATACATCACCAACGTACTACTTAAGCTAGAACATAGGAATTGCCAAAAGCGTGGTGTTTGTAGTTTTGTTGTACGATTTATAAAAAAATGACAAGTGCGAGTCGGACTTACGCACCCAGGGTTCCGTACCTTCCGCGCACTAGGTATAATTAAATTCCATTTAGAATTCGCTTTTAAATCGAATCAGGGCGAGCCCATCTCACTTGACACTTGTATCTTTTACCATTTTTACGATAGAACAGAAATAAAAATACGTTGAATAAAAATGTTTCTTGTATGGGAATTTCCTTTATTTTTTAAACATTTTTTTTTGTTTTTTTGGGAGTAAAATATCCATCCGCTATTCTTAACGATTCAAGAGATACAGCTTTTTAAAGCATATGTATTTAACGGAACCCTAAAGAACCGTCTTCAAAAAGCAAGAAATAACTTCTCTTAAAATTATAAGTAATAGGTCAGTCCAACTGAACTCGGCTTTTGGTTAAAAATAAAGTGGGACGCCGACTTCAGTTGGACAGACTAACCTACCTTTTTAAAATAAGATATTAGTTTGCTTTTTGAAGACGTTTTTTAGTTTTTTAAAACATTTATTTTATTCCATAACTTTCAAAAAATCTAAATCAAAATCAAAATATTTATTTAGTAAATAGGCCCCCATGGGGCTCTTTTACACGTCGGTAATATGAAGTGAATTTACTAGCGCTTTAGATAAGACCATCATTGCGGAGAAGAAGCGCCAAGAAATTCCAGCAGAAGGTCATTTTTTCAAACTTTCATACATAATTATATGTCGTCTACGTACAATTATTCTAATTATATTATTTGAGGAGTTCCCTAAATTTCTCCAAGATATCATCATTCGACCTTGACGTGATGGAAATGGGACCAAATAAAAAGAACTCCCAAACGAACAAAAAAATTTTTTTCTTATCGCTGCAGCGTTCTTTTTGCTATCAGGGAACATACATAAAAATCCCCCGACGAATTGTAACCTCCTCCATATTTTGAAGTCGTTTAAAAAAACACGCTAATAGACATTTTGAAGTGATGAGAAGACACCTCAGTAATAAAATAGTGATCTGTACTGAGGTGCATTGAATGAACGGAATTGGTTTAACCTCAATATTGATGCAGACAATGCAATAACGATATATCTTACTGTTTAACAAGATCTATTTATAGTCATACCTATACATAGATCTCACAATGCACTTTGCATTGAAAATTATGGATAGTGTCAAACGAAGTTTAAAAAAAAAACAGCTCTGTCAGAATAATTAAGGTTAAGGTTGTCTGGGAGAGATCGCTATTTATCGGTAAGACCGCCTGTGACCCGACCGCCGACCTATGATTTAAATGTACTGTTCCTTGTTCTTCTGTCTTTGGTGTTCAATAAAGAGTATTTGTATTGTATTGTAATTAATATAAACGTATTGGCTACCTTTTGTCAAAATTTTTAATCATCTATGTTTAAACATTTTGACAAAATATTGGCAATTTTATGCGTAAAAATTGTATGGGTCGAAAAGTGTTTAAGAAAACATATTTATAACCCTAAAACGCATAAAATTACCAATTATCTTCTTCCAAGATAACAATATTTACGACGATTCCAACAAAGCCAAAAATAAACAATAACAAATAAAGATCTCCTCGCAAACTTATCCGATATCCCGGTGGCTCTCGATATATTTCACCCAGGAGATTCCTCCCCTAGCAGATATGAAAATTTTAATTTAAAACACCTTAAAACTTATAGATTTATGGTTTTTGCGACTTTTAATTACCAGGCTGGAGATTGGCGAAGTTTCACAGTAAATATCGGCTATTCCGGCTCGTAGAATAATGATTTTTAATGCCCTTGTTGGCGGAGGTTTAGAAAACAAAATGGTTGGTCATGGAACCAGAGATGAATGAACACTAGCGATGAAAATGGCGAAAGATTCATGTTGTTTCTTTCGAAAGTTTGTATCTTTCCTATAAAATACATGTAACTTTCGAAAAAAACAAAACTGACGTTTGTCTGAAAAATACAATCATACACATATAATACATGTTTGATACTGTGTATTTTACATGTTTATTTAATAATAATGACTTGATTAAATAATTGCCCCATGGTCCCACGATAAAGCAAGACATACAAATAATAATAATAATTTTGTAATTTACTTTTATAAACATATTGTAAAAAGCCTAGCCTATGTAAAAGAGTAAATTAAATAATAATAATTCAATCCAATACATAAGTGTTTCGTCACTCATAATTGATAATTTCAACCTCTTTAGTTAACTGATATCGAGATATAGTCTGAGCAGAATGAAAAGTCACCTGTTTGTATGAGAGCCAATACATTCTGAGTCACTATTCATAATATAATATAATAAATATAATAATGCGAAAAATACAATGTATTTTACTTGTAAAAAACCTAAACTTGCGAAAGATTCAATCGAAGCTCCGCAAGGAAAGATACTGTATTTTACTGAAAAATACAGGGGCCTTTAAAAGATACACGTATCTTTCATGTAATTTTCATCGCTAATGAACACTGACTTATGATGGACACTTGATTTTTATTTTACAGAAGTAAATGGTTATTCATTTGTTTTACAACAATCAATTTATAAGATTATACTTAGTTGTATGGAGAGTTAGTATCCATTATTGGCGCGTGTCAGATTAAATGTGGCCAGCACTGGTACCAGAGAGAAGTGAAGAAATTGCTTGACTAATACTTTACCGCCAAGTGCCTTACTCCAAAAATCCGAAGAATGTTTTGTAATGAAAATATTGAATGGGAAACAATATTGAAGACGTTTGTCGTATTTTTTTGGTTGAACGCTTTCGTTCTGCGTTAGTTTGAAACGTCTAAGAATTCTTGCCAATTAGGATGGCGCGTGGTATAATTTAAATAAAAACCTAGAACTTTACAATCTGATATTATAAATGTTCGTTCGTTATTCCTTATTTGACTACATTATTTTTGCAAAAAATAAACAATAAAAATCAAGTAAAATCTCAACAATTTTTTTAGTTTTCTTTGTAATTACAAGAGCCCGGAATTTTCGTAGCACTTTTGAGCTGTCGTAGGGACTTCTTGTCTATCAACTTCCGATATACATATGTATATCGATAAATACAGATTACATCTTTTTAAATATGATTACGAGTAGAAGTAAACAACATGGAGTCTTATGGCGAATGGGCCAACCAATACCAACTTTTAGAAAATTATACAAAGAAATTAAAATAATAATATTTTATTGTTTCTTATAAATATTCGTGGATTTCTTATGCCTTTTAAACAATTGCAACGAGAATCAATATCGAGCCTAATTATATCATGTTATGTACTCATAGGTCTTTAATCTGATGGATGCCCTTTTTATCTGCATATGCGTCTATGTCAATCACTCGTTGACAATTCTTGTTGCAATTTCCTTTGAGAACAAATTGAAAATACCTCGTAACATTTTCAGCCACTCAAAGCTTATCCAAAAGAAATCGGTCTTTGGCGATAAGGCCGCCTGTTTACCTTTACTTTTAATCTTTATTGATGTGTTGTGTTGTGTTCTATAATGTATCGATAAAATATGTAAATCGGAAGTCGATAAACGAGAAGTCCCTATGACAGCTTAAAATTGCTGCCAAAATTCCGGGCTCTGGTAATTATTTACAGGAATAAACTCGCCCTTTACATCCTTTTATCATCGTCATTGAATTGTTTTTTACAAGGTTTTATTTAACTTGCACTGTACCCTTACCATGAGTTACAGTGACCGTATTCGCTAGAGTCGAATGCTCTGTCCCTCTCATGTATACTGTTGTATTTCAATACTGTGAGGGACAAAGCATTCGACTCATGGTAAGGGTACTGTAATGCAATAAGGTTGCGATAACCTGTGATCGTAAACTTATTGCTTGCTAGGTGTCGCATTTATATTTAAGGTTTCAAAGTCAAGCTAGGAAATGCCTCAGAATGTTTATTTCAGTTTATTTCTATGAAATAACACAGAGTCACCCACGGGCCGTGATGCTGCACGGTCATGTTCTAAGCAGTATCTATAAAGTTAAAATAGAAAGTGTTATCAAGCCACATATTATGTTTTAATTGAAATCCTCTACAGTATTTACTGTTGGTATATGTGTAGTTGTGTACAATTCATTTTTGAACCGGTTCCTGTTAATAGAATGCGCTGAAATGTGAACCATATACTTGTAAAGTAAACCCGATGACAGAAAGAAAAAAGTAACTATAAGTAGTTAAATTCAAAAATTATCAACTTTAATTTTTCCATTACGTCACGAAAATTAATCACATTGTTTTATACTGCCCTCATAAGCCAATAGACGGTATTTCAAATTAAATAAGCATAGCAGATTCAAACCTCACCTGTATTATATATGGTTGAACTTGCTACAGGAGTTTTGTCTGAAATGCCACTATTTCTCTTAAAACAGTAAGAGTTAATTTTCGTGACGTAATGAAAAAGTTACCCTTAAAACAACTAAACAAAGCACAGTAGCTTAGTGGTAGTGGTGGTGGTAGGACCCTGTGCAGGGTCCGTCCGGATCGCTACCACCATCTTATCCATTAACCACCCGCCAAGCAACATTGTTCGCATTGTTTTTTTCCGGTGTGGGGATATTAAGACAACCGGTGAAATTACTACCAGAGAGGCATTCCATCTTCGTCCTCAGGGTTAGCAACGCATTTGAGGTCTTATAGTCTTGACAATTCAAATGTCTATGGGACTCAGATTTCACTTACCATTAAAAAAACAACAACTGGGAAATAAAAAGTACCTAAACTCCATGTTTCAACCTAAAATCTATCAACCCTCCATAGATAGCTCTTAAGTCCTTGACCGAGATGGGTATCAATTGATTACTTTTTTAATCAACTAACTAATGAATTGCGATTAAATTAATCAAAAAATTTAACAAACAATTCTCGATAAAAAATTGGAACACGCACGTTACAAAAATCAAAATGAGTTACAAAGAATACATCAAAATATGAGTAATGAGCTTTGTATGTCTGCTAAACGAAACGGCTCTCTTTAAAAACTAAACACAAAACCTATTCCAATTTCTTTAAGCTGTAGGAATCTGTCAACGTAACTCTAAACATACAAAAGAAACTTATTTATTCCTAATATTAATCGAGGGAAAATTAATCCAATTAATTAATCGATTTAAAATTTTGTCGACGATAAACTTAATCGTGACTAAATTAACTTATTAATTCCTTATATTAATTCAGAGAATACTAATTAAACGATTGAAATTTTTGTCGCTGGTAATTAATTGACGATTAATTTAATCGTGACTAAATTAATCGAAACTCTTACAACTAAGATTAATAAATCGTCATTTTTAATCGTTAATCGCTATTAAGCAGGTTAATCGTAATCGTTAGTCGATCATATTTAGCCCATCACTGGTCCCTGGTTTCTCCCTGACCTCTTCTGGCCATTCAATGTCATTGCTTCAAACTTCGCCGGAACTTTTTTACTAATTTATAACCTTAGGGTAGCGGGTTCGGTTCCCGCTATCTCTCAATGTGCCAGTTCCGTTGTTTAATTAGGTTCAGCAGGAAATTAAAAAACTGGGTGTCTAGGGGATTATAGATCAAAGATTTCTTAATTAAAGTGTACTTTTTGGTGATTACATTTCTAACAGTCCCATTATTTTCTATTTTTTTATAGGTAAGTTTGTATACAAAAAAATACGAGTTTGTGGCCACCTTTGTAAAATTTACCTACTACCAGCAAGTATAACTAAACCCCAAGAAAAGAAACCAAAAAGTATGTCATAGTATTGGATGTTAAGTTTAATGCCATCTAGTGAACAATTACGGAACTAACAATGGGATCACTGAATACATGTAAGTCGTGCGACGCATCGATTAGTTCAAAATAGTGTGACAACATGCCGCTAGATGACACTGAACAATACAAACTAATGGCATGTATTTTTATCTACACTAATATTATGAATGTGAAAGTAACTCGTCTGCCTGCCTATCGGTTTGTTACGCTTTAACAGATAAACCGCTGAACTGATTTAATAGATGAAATTTGGTATGGAGATATTTTGAGTCCCGGGGAAGGACATACATTTTATACCCGAGGGAATAACGATAAACGATTTCAACGAGGACGGAGCCGCGAGAATCAGCTAGTGTAAACATATTTGTAAAAAGTAAGTGAAATGAAACATCTCATACTATAAATCATAAACGCGCAATAACAAAAGTGTAATTTTAATAGTCATTATGGCATTTGAATTTGACAGAAAAGGACAAAGATTATTTTAACTAAAATAATTTAATTTTGCGTTTGTCAATAAGGGGAGCAAATGTTAAGTAAGTAATTTGCACGATATAAATTATTGTATAACAACTCCATCTATCTCCATACAGCCAAACTAGCAGATTAATGATAGTTATTGATTTTGTGGACGATGCACTTTGCAAACGAAAGATGGCGCCAATTTCCAACAAAGACTATTTTACTGAATGTATGTGGTGTTTTTTTATGCTTTTTCCTTGTATATAAATTAATAAAATTACTTATTCAAACAAACGGCGGAATTTCTCAAAATTGGTCAACGTTTTTTTCTCTATACTGTTATTTCGTTGCTGATATAGTTTAATTAGGTGGGTTTATTTGAGACTAAATAGCTTTAAAAATTAGAAAATGCATATCGCTCATTCTGATGTAATTTTTTTTCGTCTACCCTATAGTGTGGCCTGTCGTTGGATAGGTCTTTCAAAAATATTATGCGTTTGTGTAAACGCCCCACCCCAACAGCCAAAACTACAAATACTAAAAATCTGAAAAAAATCTTAAATGAAAGCACATATAACGAATTTATAAGGAAAACTATCACGACTTAGTAAACATCATCCGTTCTTGAGATACAGGCGATTGAAGTATTTATACCTACTAAATCCATCTAACACGGCACCTAAGTATATTGACTTTAAATAGATAATTAGTGATTACTTGTTGATTTTTATGTTTGTAGTACTTAACGGCTTCGGAACCCTACACTGAGCATGGTCCGACATGCTCTTGTCGGGTTTTTTATAACTAGACCCATTATCGGAGGTGTAATTTGGTAGCTTGACGTTCTTAGGCATGGGTCAAATTAATTTTGACATAATTATAGCTATGCGTACATCTCTATTATAATTATTGTCTTAGACAAAAATTAAACGTGTTTGTTTCGTTTATTGTACCATTAATCAGTTGTGAAATAGCAACCAATTTTTGTTCTACTGATAGCAGATTCTGCTTCAGATGACATTGATTATAATGGAATACAAAACAAAATTACAAAAAAACATGATATTTGCAAATAGTGGAATTAGGTTATAGGATCGTAAGTAGGTTTAGGTTATGTTAGATTTATAGCAGGCCCGGAGGGCCAAACCACCCAGAAATAGGAGCTCCGCGGTAGCGGAGCTCCGTCGACACTGTCTAATTGATGTCTTGTTAATAAAAATGATTTGAAAATGTCATGTTTGCGAATATCATGTTTTGCGAATATGCTATTAAACATACTAATTGCTTCAAATATATGTTTATACATGCATAGTTTTTCTTTTCAATAAGTTAATTGTAAAGAAAAACTAAGAGTACTGATATCGACATCATAAATAATTTTATCCATGCCTAACAACTTACAGCAACCAAGTTACACCTCCGGTAACGGGGACTATTTACATCTAATAAAAAATCATTTTAATATTCCATTTTAATTTTATACCATCCCAGCCGAAAGTCTTCCACTGCGGGCCATAGTTCTTTCCCAAGGGTCTTCACGACTGTAGGTTTCCTGCTACTTCAGCCATTGGCTTTCCACGATCTTCTTAAGAAGCCATACTTACATTAATTTTCTGCGATAACATTTTTACATGCATACAGAATGATTAAGACGATGATGATTGGGTATAACTACAGCACTTCAAATAAGACGTAATGTAAAGGTATGTATGTGTATAAAGATAAAAATCAGCCAAGTGCGAGTCGGACTCGCGCACGAAGGGTTCTATACAACCACGGTGTCTGTATTAAGATCGAGCAAAAAACGGCAAAAAATCACGTTTGTTGTATGGAAGCCTCCTTAAATATTAATTTAATAATTTATTTTTTAAAGTGCATATACATCTAAATATTCTGTAAATATTTCAAGTCTCTACCAAAAAACGAGAAAAAAAACACGTTTGTTGTATGAGAGCTCCCCTTAAAAAAATATTTTATGTTGTTTTTAGTCCAAAATTAAGCTCTAGGCTTGTTTATAAGTACTAGAGTACGATAAACTTATTGGTCTGAACAACAAATACTCGCGCTCATCACACAAATATCTGCCCTTGCCTTTTAAAAAAAGATATAATTAATTGTTTCAATATTAAACGCGGAAGTGTTCTATAATGTTACAATAATTTATGACTGTTATCTATTTGTATTAGTTTATCACCAGTTTTACTAGGAATTATCCGGTGTGGGGATAAGACAACCGGTGAAATTACTAGCATATAGGCATTCCATCTTAGTCCTCAGGGTTGGCAGCGCATTTTAGGTCTTAGGATTATAATCTTGAGAATTCAAATGTCTATGGGTCTCAGATTTCACTTACCATCAGGTGGCCTGAGTGCTCGTGTGCCTTCTCCTTAACATAAAAAAAAAAAAGTTTAATCTCGAAATCTAAGTTCTGTTTATCGCATCAGTGTTTCTAGTTGTATCTAATCAGTTGACCGATGGCAACAAAATGATTTTTTTTGTTGGAAAAATCTTAAAACAATCTTGACAGAACGTTTATGTCATATATGTAGGAGGCCTTGGGACTTTATATGTCTAAATTATCTACCAATCCCTATAAGGCTTTATGAAGCGTTTATGAAATCCGTAATTCGCACGGGGTCGGCTACTTTTTATTTTAAACATGTCGGACCATGCTCAGTGTAGGGTTCCGAACCCTTTAAGAACTACAAACATAAAAATAAACAAGTAATAACTAATTTTATATTTAAAGTCATTTGGTGCCGTCTTAGATGATTTTAGTAGGTATAAACACCTTAATCGCCGGTATCTCAAGAACCATTGATGTCTACTTAGTCGTGATAGTTTTCATTTAAAATTCGTTATATTATGCTCTTTAATTTATTTATTTTTTCAGATTTTTAGTAGTGTCTGTAGGGGGGGGGGGACACTTGAGTCTAACACAAAAGGCGCTTTTAAGCTTAATAAACGAATTACTTAATCGAAAAACTGTTTTTACAAACCCATAATATTTTTTAAAAACCTATTTAACGACACGCCACACTATAGGGTAGACGAAATAAAAAAAAAACATCCCCACGTTACGTGTAAGGGAGGTACCCTAGTTTTTTTTTTCATTTTATTATACCACTTTGTTGGCGTGACAAAGTATGACAGCCAAATTACAGCTTTCTAGTAATATGAGTCTCTGCGCTAGGCTGTGGATGGACGGATGGACGGACGAACGGACGGACATGGCAAAACTATAAGGGTTCCTAGTTTGACTACGGAACCCTAAAAACCGGGCAACAGCGGGCAGAACCATGTAAATTATGTACTATACAAACACAAAAAACAAATATATCTAACTGTCTTATAGGATTTCTAGTAGGTATCTATACTAATATTATAATATTCGGCGAGTTAGAATAGTGCTACTCCATGTCTTCCCGTGGATGTCGTAAGGCGCGACTAAGGGAATAAGGGCTTGCAGGCGATGGGCTTGCAACCTGTCACTAATACACTAGTAAACTACTTAGCCTTATTGTGCAAAATGAAGTTACGGAATTATAAACAAGTATTTTTAGAGTTGTTGGTATTTCTGTATCTGCCTACCCCACTCTGAGAATGAAGGCGTGATGTTATGAATGTATGTATATTATAAAGAGGTAAAGTTTGTGAGGCTGTAGGGGGTAATCTGTGGATCTACTGAACCGATTTAGACGAAATTTGGAATGGAGATAACTAAGGTCCGGGGAAAGGACGTGGGATACTTTTTATTCTGAGGTATTTGACATTTAAAGACGACACTATCAAATTGTGATTTATTAGTACACCCGAGTATCCCGGTAGCTAAGGTACTAACTACATATAAAAGAAACAAAACCGACTGGCTGACCGATCAACGCACAGCCGAAACCGCTGGACCTATAGTCTGTACTTTTAGATATTTAAAAAAGTGTAAACAAAAAAACCACGTGACATTGACAGATGACAGTTTGTCAGCCAATAGGAGCAGAACAGTGATAAGTACGTCAAAGCTCGACCAAACAGCTTGGATTGGTTCATGAGCAGAGCCACGTGGTTTGGTTTGTTTACCCTTTTTTAAATACCTAAAAGTACAGACTATAGGGACTTGAAATTAGGAGGGAATATTTCGTGGATATTCTAGGGGTGCACTGAGAATAATTTTTGGAAATTCACCCGCTAAAGGGTTAAAATAGGGATTAAAAAACGAAGTCGCGGGCGTTCTCTAGTATTATACTCGTATGTGCTTTCATTTGAGATATTTTTAGATTTTTAGTACTTTTAGTTCAGACTGAAGGGGTTCGAGAAACCTAACTGTAACGAATCTCATGCGATGTTATATTTTTTTTTTTTTACCTTTGCTTTTTTATACAGTTAACAGCAAAATTCATTTTAGTGATTTATCGCAGTAACGAAACAATACTGCGACAGTTGGGATGTGGCAAAGTAGTGAAAGTGACAAGGTACTAAAATAATCATCTACTTTTGCCTGACTGTACATGTTATAGAGGTGTTCAGTCACCAGCACTGATATATCATCCAACAATGGGTTCATACATATCTGACGTCTATATTACTGGAGTTAGAAGAGCGTGTCAGATATTTTTAGCGCAATGTTGTATAATATACAGGTGTCTCATTTAAATCGGTCAGTATTGGAAATTCTGAAACTATAAGACATACGAAAATCTGTTCTTAGGGACCATGTCATCGATTTTAATAAGAAGAAAAACTGCATTCATACATTTAAAAAAATCTGTACTCAGCTTGGGAATCGAACCCGGTTGTTTTGAAAAAAATTAACTTACATTATTTCTATTTAGATATATCGATTGTGTAAGTTTTAAGTAGTAAATAGCTCTGTGAAACATGATACACATACTTTAATTTAATCTATTTTAGAAACTAATCTGACTGACAAAAGGTTGTAAGTTTATAAATCTATAAGAATGAATTGTCCAAAATTGATCCTTTTTAAATACTGGTGCCATTTTCTTTGACAGGATACGTGTATTAGGGTAAATAAAACAACATATTATCTGTACATGCTCACAAATAGTAGGTATATTAAATAAAAATATCGTCAATCACATAGACAAAAGCGTCAATACTTCAATACCCTGTCAAATTTGACGTACAACATTGTCAATAAAACGGACAATAACTTTGTGCCCCACCAACTTATCTGCCTGTTGTCGTTGAAATTAATTTCATTACAATACATAACGAAGTAAATAATTTAAAAAATACTGCAGCGTAGATCAACAGGATTGTATACTTCGATAAACAAACAAGGTGGGAGAAAGAGTGTGCGTAAATTGTTAGGCTATTTGATAGTAAAGTGGGATCTAAGATCCATTTATATTGGCCAACTAAACATGAGTTCTGCAAATGCGTTGACAACCCTAAGGACTAAGAAGGATGATTTTATGCCAGTCAATTCACCGGTTTTCTTTCCATCACACCAGAACACAACAATGCGAACAGTAATCTGCCCTCAAAAGCCAAAAGGCGGTAAATCAAATATCAATAGCCAAAGCAGATTCAATCCTTTAATGCTAGTAATAAGGTTGTATTTGCTACAAGAGTTTTGTCTGAGATACTTTCATTTATCTTAGGGCAGTAATACCTATTGGCAGGTCAAATAAAGGGCAAGATGACGGTAGTGATTTTGACACATCCTACACGAGGTCCTACTGCCATTTCGATGTGATTTGTTTGCTATGCCAACCCAACTGGTTACGCATCTGAACCGATAAGTTGGTGGGCATTCGTCGTTTACTCCAGACCCTGAATCCCCTTCATCATGACTGCCTCCCGTTGTTGTAGCTGTTCTGCCGGCCCCAAGTAGGAGCTGGTCTGGAGTTGAATGGAGTGACTCCAGTTGGGGAGTGCGGGGGCGTCAGTGGCAGCAGATTGGTTGCTTGGTGCCAGACTCTGGCTGAGAGGGCCATGCCATCTGGAAAGAGCAAATTTTGGTTGAAATAATCGCAGGGATTGTTTTGAGACTTACAATAATATAACCAATAGGGAGCATGCATAAAAACAAGTCATACGCTCTGGAAAGTGTTATGAAAAATAAGGATAACTGTATACGCGAAACAATTGTCGTATTCTTTTTTCAAAAGATCTTTAAAAATCATCAGACCCCTTCCAAATACAGTCTATACCAAATCGACGACGGGAATAAAGTCACAGCTGTTGTTTCATGTTCAAAAATATACGGACCTAATAAATAAATTTGTATCATTAATCAATAATAACATTCAATTAAACTATTATGTCAATAAAATAAGGATGCCGAAAAAACATTCAAAACCTCGAGGTTTTAAAATTTTAACAATAAACGGGTCAAAACTTAGTGCATTGCGTTTAATATTCTTTTTTATATTTTCTCATAAATAGTATCAATGGAACTCTATTCTGTTTTCCATGTGCGTTCCCTATTTAACAATAACCTAGTTGCCAAACGCTCACATGCACTAATTACTCAAAGGCAATCCGAATCAGACTTGGAGAGAGAAGTACTGATTGAGATATACATATATGTATACTTACTACTTGAACTTGAGTACGATTGGCTTGAAGAATATTTGGAGTTTGCTTGTTTGGTAGGAGGCATCGTGGAGTCTGAAACAAGAAATATAAATTGTCATTTTTGAATATAAATGAAGTGAAGTGCTCTTACGTAGTAAACCACTTTTCAAAAGACATTATACAGGTAGATTGCTATTAGGGGTCTGTATCGAGTGGCGTAGTATGGGTTTTTGTGTAGATTAGTTGAAGATTAAGTAATTAACTAATCTACACAAAATATGTTTATTAAATTCTGTAATATCAGCCTCAAAGGATGTTAGACAAAAATAATTTAGTGACAATACAATAGGACAAACTATTTCATGCATTTCAAAGGGATACCAGTTAGAAGCCACCTAAGCCCACACTGCACCACGTTACGATAGGTAAAGTTACATAACGTCACGCCTTCATTCCCAGAGTGGGGTAGACAGAGCTACAGAATACAAACAACTCTAAACTTGTTAGTAATTCTGTAACCACATTTTCACAGTCAGGCTAAGATGTTTACCTGTTTATTAGTGACAGGTTGCAAGCCCATCGCCTAACAGTACTACAAGCCTCAATTTGCAATTTTAATGTTAACCCGTATATCATACGATCTCATATATTTTATTTTAACACACAAAATTTAACTGGTGGCCTCTACTATCTTGAATTGATAAGTTATCGACATGTCAAATAAATAGTTTCCATGTTTTTAAAGAGACCTCAGGTTTGTTGGACGATATCATCTACCATGTAGGTTAAGCTCCAATACAAGCTCATTGAAGGGAAGGTAAACAACAGAACGAGATATCTACAAAATCTTGCCAAGTGCAATCTCGGTATACTAACAGGTATGTTGACTGGATACTGACCGCTCAACAGACCTAACAGTAATGGGTATGAAACAGTACCCCAAATGCCTTCATTGTGGCAAAGAGGAGACAAGCCAAGAAGCCAACACGTCCTCTTGTACTCGTCACTGAGATATCGCACATTGGGGAAGGACGAGGTATCAACGGAAGCACGTAAAAGCATTAACCTACAGTGTGCTTTTCTGTTCTATAAGAAAACAAGAAGATGGGATCCATGCTGGATGAGAACGTCGCTGGACCAGTAACCTACGGCTCAACCAAGGAGAACAGGGCGGAATGATTAGGAGACTGTTCCACGGCATGCCGGTTCCGGCCTTGGGTGTCCCCACCCATCATCATCATCAGGAAGGAGCCTGTATAGCTTGGAGATAGGGCGTTGCCACGATTCACCGACAGTACTGGGTATGAGACCCAGAGCTTTGGCATTAACATTTTTTCTTACACAGAAATACAAGATCAGACGTACGTTTTCGGAATATTTAATTATAAGTTTAAGATAGAACCGGCAACGCAGTAAACTGACCATTTGTGAATCTTGTCTCCGTACAATAAAGCTCACTACTGGTCAGCTTAACTTTAACCTTCAGATAACTGTGAATAAGTACTCGAAACTCTCTCTTTGTCACGTATTTACTTATTATTAAATTCTTATATCAAACCTTTATGTCATGTTAGCAGGAAAAGCGGTGTTCTTAACACAAGTATTTTTTTTACTAAAAAAGAAGCATCTGCTATTACTGTAACCTAGTTGTAAGTATCTCCAACTAATATTAAATATAAATGTTAAGTGTGAGGATATTAGGTATTCTGTTGCTCTGCCTACCCCTCTCTGGGAATAAAGGCGTGACGTTATGTATGTATGTATTTAAGTGTGAGGATTACGGCATGTTTAGATGATGGATGTTTATTCATCTAATCAAACAGATTTCGTTGAAATTTGGAGCACAATTATGAGTATTATGTTTTTTTTGGTGTACTTGATAGTTTCCAAAGGAACACCGTACAAAGGCAATCCACTAAACGCCCGCTCCCCAGATTTTCGCCTTTGCCACAGAACCAAACGCGATTTATTTATCTCGGAACAGTTCATCACATTGATTGGCGTCCCTATCGCGAAGAGATAGACATTAATAATAAATGAATAGCCGGCATTACGTATCTCGGAGCGAGGCTTCGAACCAACGATATATCTTCTCGGTAAAGGTGGCAGTTCGCGGGACGATTTTGCGACGCGTTTGCCATTCTTTTTTTAAAGTTGGTCGGTGCATTGTAATTTATTTCATCGACCAAACACAATGGTTTATCTCTAGTTGGTTTTTTGTGCGTGTATTATAACATTAGCGGACTGGTTACCGTAAAGTCGCAAACGTACTGAAAGCGATGGCGGTGCGGTGCGGTGCTTACCCATGATAGAAAGCGTTTTAAAAGCGTGGTGAAGGCGGTTTCAGTATGGGAACGCGCCACACTGCAATGTTCGTTTCACTTAGTGCGTTTACTGCTTAACTGACGTCTTAAGCTTGTAGTTTATTCTATGAGTTTATTTCAAAGCGTGTTCAAAACATTTAAGTGAGTACATTTTCAATTTTGAAACCAATTAGCTAAAGTAGTACGTAGATAACTCTGAATTTCGTACCTACGAGCGCGCAATTCAATTTAATTCATCCGACTAATAAATCGACAGTATAATGAGCGGAAAGTTAGTTTAAGACAAAACCAACCCCTGTATCTTGAAAATCGCACGATAATCGCACCGTCCATGTCCCCGCACGTTCTTCTACATTTATTAAGCAATTTTTCTCATGAACGATTCGGTCTTAATGCTCCCTTACAACGATAATATACAACGATACTGTATTGATGACAACGACACACAAACGGAAGGACGTACGCGCATAGTGGATTATTGAAAAACGACCTAAACTGAAAGCAGGAGAGTTGAGATTAGGGATATTGGTGACTGTAATAAAGTTATGTTCGATATTTTCACACAGTGCTATCATATTTTGCTGAAAGGAAATCCAAGCTTATATTAAAAAGTAATTCAAAGGATTTTGAACTAAAGCGAACTTGCTTAAAGTTGTTTTTAGGTTGGAGGCAAAAAATAATTATGATGTTATGAATTTTGAACGAAAATTTTATCTCCAACAGATTTTGTGAAAAGGAGGGTATTTGTAAAATTGATTACACGTTCTTTTGATGATTCGGAAGGCAGTGAAAAACGCGAGCGATTGATTTTAATTCAATTCTTAAAGGATGGTAATCCCTTTGATTCCCTTTTTGGGTTTAGTCCCGTGCCGATACACAAAAGGGTGTCTTGTCTTTTTTTGTTTATGAATTTCGAAAACCTTTGACGTTCGGTTCGGATGGGAAGCCGAGATTAAATTGAATAGACTACTAAGTCCTTTGTTAAGCTTGCTAGGAAATCTAGTATGTTTTGTGTAATTACCTGTATTATACATAGTGGAAAAAACGAACGCCACATGGACGGCAACTATTTTCAATATTAGAAATAGCAAATTATATGCAAAGACTTATTTTTGAAAATGTATCTACCTTAAACGGGAATTGAACTGGTCGAATATGACAAAACAATCAATAATTTTGAAAACGTTAAGTTTTTTTTGACGTGACGTTTATTTTGACGTATTTTGAGATAGTCAGCTTTATCTAGGGACTTGACGGAAGCGCGAGGAGTTAACCCCATGTGCTTCTGTTTAGTCCACAAAATAACATACTCTTTAATTAAACAATTGTCAATGGCCAATCAATTGTTATTTTTCTAATTATTCCATGGGAGGGGTCGGTGTCTATAAATAACTCATCATTGGCGTAACAGAAGTGAAACCATTGATAAAAAATAGAATTAGACGTGGCGTTTATTTTGAGTTTTTTTATGTTAAGGAGAAGGCACATGAGCACTCAGGCCACCTGATGGTAAGTGGAACCTGAGACCCATAGACATTTGAATTGTCAAGACTATAATCCTAAGAACTCAAATGCGTTGTCAACCTTGAGGACCAAGATGGAATGCCTCTATACTAGTAATTTCACCGGTTGTCTTATCCCCACATCGGAACACAACAATGCGAACACTGTTTCTTGGCGGTTGGTTAATGGATAAGATAGTGGTAGCGATCCAGACGGACCCTGCGCAGAGTCCTACCACCACTGAAGTTATCTTGAGATGGACATGGTAATCTCAAATCAGTATATCAATACGGCCCTAAGAACATTGTGAACGTCCTCCTTTCATATAAAATATCTTGGAAATTACCGAAAATTCCTCATAAATTATGAAAGTTTCGCAATTTGTGTAATTTCTCGCTAGTACGATTCTAATTGAGACTATAGCATGGAGTACTGGTAACCAGTACCAGTTTTATCAAATAATGGTATATTTCTGTTATTAATACTGTTAAAGGCTTGTTAGGCGATGGGCTTGCAACCTGTCACTAATACACTGGTAAACATCTTAGTGTAGGTACTTGTGCAAAATGTGGTTACAGAATTATCAACAAGTCTTTTTATAGTTGTTGGTATTTCTGTACCTCTGCTTATCCCACTCTATGGGAATCACGGCGTGGTGTTATTTATGTATGTAAGTCTACAGGTAAAGTGTTTAGACTCGTTGGTATTTCTGTAGCTCTGCCTACCCCACTCTGGGAATGAAGGCGTGATGTCATGTATATCATGCCCATGTCAAGACTATTCAAATCGATGGACGATTTTTAGACATGCATTCTTAAGAATATAATCTAAAGACTGCAAATTTAATAAGCTAAACACACTGGAACACTGCTGGATTCCGCTAGGTTAAAGTACGATAGATCAGATTGACATTTTATCGATCTTTATCAATGTCTATCGCGTGCATGATACTATAAACATTTATATAGACGTCATAATCATATTTTATCAAGTAACAGCGTAACTAGGCCACGTTTAGTTGACAAAGCTTAGACGAAAGCTTCGTATAACTCAAGTTTGACTAAATATGGTCAGGTTGAGTTGTAGTTTGTATGTAGGGAGTAAATGTTTGTCGTGTATGTAAAGCTTCATATTGCAGGCGGTATCGGATCGTTCTCACGCTGGAGTTTGCAGTAGTTCGAGCGAAACTGGGCGGTAGCACTAGCGTGGATACGGTGAGATGTTTACCTTTTGATTTACAGTCTATATATCAGTCGCTTATTTTTTGTATTTCTAGCTGTTGCCCCTGACTTCATCGGCTTAGATGTGCGTTATTACTTCGGAAAGTGACGTAGTTTTCGGAATAAATAAATAATCTTACACAAAATGAGAGAAATTAATACGTATGTACATATAATTTCGATTCACAAATAACTTCGAAAGTGGTTGTTTTTTTATATTTTAACTAGCGACCCGCCCTCGCTTCGCTCCGGATTAAAGTATTATACATATAAACCTTCCTCTTCAATGACTCTACCAATTAAAAAAAACCACATCAAAATCCGTTGCGTAGTTTTAAAGATTTAAAGCATACATAGGGATATAGGGACAGAAAAAGCGACTTTGTTTTATACTATGTAGTGATGATATGTTTGGCCTTGCGTTTGTATTTATGGATGTAGACATTGATAGCAAATACTACAATACAATACAATACAATGTTACACAAACCGCCAGAGAGTGCGTCAGTTTTGTTCTGAATCACTTCGAACCATACAGAAGACAAAGACCGCATCTTACGAGTGATTTATCATAAACAAGTTAGGTATGTACTAGCAAAATAAAATATAATTAAATACTTGGTACGTTTATTACCTTAAAGACATTACCTTGTTTATAATGTCCATACTAAAGATCAAATAATTACAAACAAAGAAAACAAGAAAAAAACTGAATGATATGGCACGAATTTGAACACGCACTTCATTACTAAATTGTTCACCTGACAAATCCTTGAGCTCGTGGATATTAAATCGTGCTAGAAGACCAAGACAAAGACATGTACCTTAAGCGCACTGATGTCAGGTTAAGTTACTAGTTTCTTATTTATTTATTCCTTTTTTTCTAGCTAATTTCGACAATTCATAAGTCAAATTTATTGTTTATCATGGTCTTTGTCTCGCTCTGTCTCGTTAGCAGCCATCTTGTTTCGTTTTGTATTTCTTATTATTTTCCTATAATAGTACCTACATTGTATCCGAGGGTAGAAAGTACGCGTTTTACGAAGAATATTTATATTTTGTTTAAAAACGGCCTGCCGGCCTGATGATTTCTGACCTGAAATCAGAGCAAATATGCTCGAATTTCCAAGCAGTGTTGAAAAAAACTATTGTTACTTATTTAACCGAGCAAGGGAGCCTCTTCATAACCAAATAATTAATATAATAAGTCATATCCATGTTACTCTAACACACTGCATTGTGCTCGCGAGTATATATTTATATATTTACTTTTCATCGACGACAGCCATTTTGCTTATCAAGCTACATATAAGTGTGTGTATGTGCGTGTGTGTGTGTGCAAAGACACACAGTGTTTAGAAACTGCACCGACAATTGTGACGGATCCGGCGCTGTGTTGATTTTGATAAAGTTGGGTGCTTGCTATTTATTGTTGAACTTTGAATGAGAAGTTGTTTTTAGTTTATGTAGATATTTAGGATTTTATTAAATATAATTTTAGGGTTACATGGGGACTTATTGTACTTTGCTTTTGTAAGTATTGTTTTTAAATACTGTCAAAGAAATAAGAGAGACCTATTATAAAGATGACAATACGTTAGCAATTAAGCTTAGCCCTAGTAGAATAGAGAAAACTCGAGATTACGATTTGCTCACCAATGCGCCTAATGCTAATAATGAAGGTATCTAACATAGTATTTACAAGTTCGTTTTATAATAACTTTTCAAGGGTCTTATTAGTAAACTAGTCTCGACTCTAATGCTCGTCTGTCACTTTTGACGTATCTTGAAACGAGCATTAGAGTACAGATCAGTTTATTAATACCACCCTAAGGCCCGTATTAATAAACTGATCTCGGTTCAAATGTCCGTCTCAAGATAGTCAAAAATGACAGTTTTCTATGCTTTGACGTTTAATTCGACGTATCTTGCGATGGGCATTTAAACCGAGACGAGTTTATTAATACGGCCCTAAGACAACCAGTAAAATTGCTAGCATAAAAGCATTCGATCGTAGTCCTCAGGGTTTGGCGACGCATTTGAGGTCTTAGGATTGCAGTCTTGAGAATTTAAGTGTCCATGGGTCTTAGATTTCACTTATAAGGTGGCCTGAGTGCTGATATGCCTTTTTCTTCACATAAAAACACAAAGTTATACCTTATTACATCGTATTGAGTATGTCATAACATACGTGTTTGAAAATAATATATCACATTTTTTTAATCACTTAAAATAATGTTAAAATACATTTATAAATTTCTTATCTTATTTCTTAAAGAAAAACACCACTCTAAAATGCATGTCTGTCAAATGAAGGGTTGAAAATAAAAACCACTCAAGCATCAAACCCTCTGATTAGCAGCCCTATCGCGCAAATAATCCCAAAAGGAAACAAAAGAAACGGCAAATATTAAATTACTCAATATTTCATACCGATACTAATTTCGCTATCTTAACCCTTTACCCGGCCACGGAACGACACATAATATTACTAAAAAAAAATTGCCAGGAGAAAAAGTCCCTTAATTGACATTCTTTATGAGCGTCAGTCTTAGCCGGGGATATTTTTTAATTAGATATATTTTATGGGTTTTTTTTCGAAGGGGGAGAAGGGTTAACATTTGTTAGAGGGTGGGGGGGTCAATATTAGCCTTCTTGGTAATCAGCCGGAAAAAAATGGTCGATTAGGCCCCCCTGCGTTAATTTAGGATCGTTCGGAGTACGTGCTCGCGACATTGGGGGCACTTTTTCTTAAGCAATTGTCTTTTTAGTAAATGGGCAACATTAAACGTTGGGGAGGTGAATTTACCTTTCAGTTGGTATTTGGGGGTTAACTGGTAAGTGAAGGTTATTAACGGTTTGATTAAGTTTTAATTAAAAATTGACGTATTTCTTACTATTATTATCAAAGTCGTTTGTTGCGTTTTCACATGTCATATACATTCCTCAACTAACATGGAAAAGTTGATAGTCCTTGACGGACGTACAGCACTTATTATCCCGAGAAATATATCAGTTCCCAACAGACTATGAGTATTTTTATCTCAGGAAATATATCAGTGTCTAATGGACTTGCGATTTTCTATTTCTGCGTGGAAGGAGACGCTGCTTGATGCTTTAGACAGTCTATGTTCGCGACGCGTTAGTCTCGCTGGTAGTGAAACTGCTTCCAAAGCTAGCGGTCTCGGGTTCGATTCCCGTTATGGGCTAAGTTTTGTGTGATTAGCGCGAATAGAGCTTCTTTTGAGACTAGGTCAATTTGTGTGACATTTTCCTTTAATATCTATTTATTTATTTAACCCTTTATTGCATAGGAGCTATACAGGGTGTCTCATTTAAATCGGTCAGTATGGGTAATTCTAAAACTATAGACATACGAAGATCTGTTCTTAGGAACCATGTCATCGATTTTAATAAGAAGAAAAACTGAAACCTGTAGTCAGCTCGGGAATCGAAAAAAAAAACTTACTCTATTTCTAGTATTTAGATATGGATTGTGCAGGTCTTCAGCAGTAAATGGTTCTATGAAAAATGATATCTAAAATGAATAAAATGCTTGGTTTTCACATACTTTAATTTATTTTAGTAGGTGTTCGAAGTGACCACCGTAAAATATTTAACAAGTTCAGGCATGTAAATTGTCTCAAGTATAGTTTCAGTAGAAACACAGGGTGTCATGAATGTTTTATAATTTTAGATGGGTCCTTACCAACCATCAAAAGGACCAGAAAGAGTAAGAAAAACTATACAATATCTTTAAATTTTATTTTTAAACCGTAAAATTTGTAGCTTTGTCAAAATTCAAATATGGAAATGTACTTTAAAGACAGCGTTTCACTTTCGATATGCTATGGATTAAGGAGTTAAATGTGTGCAGGATTCTTCACATATATTATCTTCATCGTAAATATGAGTTTACATATTCAGTGCCGTTTTATTCACTGAACACAACAAGACCCATAAAGAAGTAAAAACAAACACAAAACATTGTATCTATCAAATACATAAATTCTGACACACATGAGTCGACTACAAATTCAATTCCGCACATTATTTCTCTTGGTATGTGGTTTTGCGCTCTTTGGAGACAGAGAATGTTGGATTTGCTCGCAGATAACAGTTGTATGCCGTATAGCATAGGATTCGAGTATATATTAATAACGACCTTCATAGAACTTTACTTTTTTTTTTTTTTATGTTAAGGAGAAGGCACTCGAGCACTCAGGCCACCTGATGGTAAGTGGAATCTGAGACCCATAGACATTTGAATTCTCAAGACTATAATCCCAAGACCTCAAATGCGTTGCCAACCCTGAGGACTAAGATGGAATGCCTCTATGCTAGTAATTTCACCGGTTGTCTTATCCCCACACCGGAACACAACAATGCGAACACTGTTGCTTGGCGGGTGGTTAATGGATAAGATGGTGGTAGCGATCCGGACGGACCCTGCTCAGGGTCCTACCAACACTAAACCACCACTGTTTAATGGATGAAAAATAAGTAGGTTGATTAAAAATAAAATGTTTTATAGGATTCCGTAGTCAAAGTAGGAACCCTTATAGTTTCGCCATGTCCGTCCGACCATCCGCAGCGTAACTCAGAAACTCTTAGTGCTAGAAAAGTGTAATTTGGCATGAATATACATATTAGTCACGCCAACAAATTAGTACAATAAAACCTTGAAAAAAAATGTGTAATGAGTAAAATGGTTCTACCCATGAGAATAAAGCCTCAGCTGTGGCTCAAGAAAAAATACATAACGCTAACGTAAACGAAATTATAAAACTGTCAAAATGTATAGAAATGACATAACGTTGGTGACACTTCAATACTGCGTAACCAACAAATTGAATAAGGTGCAAAATACACCTTAACAAGTACGTCAGTATAGTATATTTTACAAGTTATTGAATTTGCTAGTTACGCGGTATTGTAGTTTCACCGTTCGTCAGCTTAACTCAACCCTGTACAATTGCTAGAATGCATTTTGTCTTAGGCTTTTCTCATCTTATCTTAAGATCTTTCGGATACACTTCGACGCCTTTAAAATCGTTTATGCAATTACCTTCTTACATAGTCAGCTGTTCAAATGTGTAGGTTTCCTCACGATGTTTTTCCTTTACCGTAAGAAGATTTTAATGTATATAACGCACTTTAAGAATTATAGTAACCTAATGCAAACATCTTCCTCTTTCGATTTCAAGTCATAAATTTAGTACTATAAAGACCTAAGTCGAAATTCAAAATACGTGGATTAGGTCACTATAATTCTAAAGATAAGTTAAAAATACGATTTGGTACATGGTCACCGCAGGGATTTGACCTCGGTAACATAGTGGGAACTTTTTTAAATGCCGGAATCCCTAGAGGATTCTCTCGAGTGGATTCCGATATTTTATAAAATTCCTACTATATCTTACTATTACAAGTCAACTTAGTCTAAGGCTTCTGTTCGGTTATTATCAGAGATCGGACAAATGGGTGTCATTACTCGCAATAATGTGGACATGACTCCAATTTTAATTAAACAAATTAAATTATATTAATTTATTTCTCACCTGAACTTTAATCTTAATCCTTTGCAGGATAGTTATAAATAATCAACAGGAGTGGCCATTGATATTATATTAATTTAAGTACATAAGTTTGCTCCATTAACATCCCTGGTTTGCGAAAGGAACTTTAACCTCATAAGTTTATTTTAGCCGTTAAAAATAATAAAATAACCACGGAATAATTATTAAAATACCTGTTTATTTGCTTTAATAAATATACACAATAACAAAACTTTGTATCATTTATTTATTAATTATTACTGCCTTGCAAAGGATCAAAACTATTTTTAGGGTAAGTAATCATTGAATGTAATTTAATTTGTTTCATTAAAATATATGGAGTCATGTCCACATTATTGCGAGTAATGACGCCCATTTGTCCGATCTCTGGTTATTATTAATTTCAGTCAAAATACGTAATTAATTAGTAGGCGAGTTATTTATAAACGTAATACAAGATTTCCTGTTTGTCAACCGCGAACGATTAAAACCTGCCATTAGTACGGTAGGGAAGTAAAAGCGTTTTTTTTTTCACTTCAGACCGTCTCAAGAAACCTCTTGGATTCTCGTCTTAAATCGCTTTAGAGTTAAAAAAGTTATAAAAGAAAAATAACAGTTTTAAATCCAAGACTAAGTTTTAAAATGCAGATTAATATTAAATATCTAGGCTTGATAATTTCTGAAGAAACTAAATAAGTATAACACAATCTTCGCAGAAACAAATGTATAAATCAGTGTCAAAGAGAAATACAGGTAGTCGGCCATTTTGAAAAATGCCGCCATTTTTTAAACACTTTTCCTCGAACGAGTGCGTTTGTCTGCTAACTCAATCTGTAAATGTATCGCGCTTAGCCAGAGCGAGAGGGAAAGCATCGAAGTAAATAGCAACGTGAAATATCTTTATTAAATCCTGGGTTGGTAAATTGGTTCATTTGCCGCGTTTTTTTAGAAGCGGGTAGGTAGAGGAAGTAAATCTACCTTTATATCGAATGAGTTTTTTTATCATTTTTATAAAAGGTGTTTAGTAAATATGAAATTTTAATTTTAATACATTTAATAGCAGAATAAATAGCAAAATTGCGAGACAAAAATAATAAACTACCTTGCAGTTATATTTATTCGCTATCTGTAGTCACTCAAACCTTTTTCTATAAATTAAAATTAAATGTCCGAATTCATTTAATATTTCCACGATATCTATAATCATTATTACAAAGGTAATCAACAATAAAAGGTTTTAAACAACGGCGTTTCTGTAATAATAAGATTACGAATATTTCAGTTTGTAAAAAATATAGAACTTGTTTATCGTCATTTCCCGTTCACATGGTGCTATGCTATCTGCTATAGCTACATTTTTTAGGACAAAAAGTAAACTGTGTTCTTCCTCGGGGCTCAACCTTTTTCATACCAAAGTTTCATCAAAATAGGATAATCTATTTAGGCATGAAAGTAACAGGCACACATTAAAACATGTTTTTTTTCTAAATTTACTTCAACAATAACTTTTATCAAATAGCGCCCTTCTATCTCCGTAATCTGTACCTATTCGACTGCCGTCTGCCACCTAACATTTTTTTTGTGAATTAGTAAACATTCTTGCCGATTTGTATGGCTCAAGGGTAATTAGTTGTCTCCCCGAATTAACGCTATTGGTCGAATTAAGTTTTTCCCGGCTAACGAAGCTCTTTAGAAATCTAAAGCTCACATCAATTTGTTTATTTCTTTGAAGCTTTTACTTTTTTTTGGGGAAAACGAATGGATATAATTAATCGCGTTAATGTTAGGATTTGTAAGAAATTAATGAAAGTGTATCTAAAAAGTAGCTACAGGATGATCACGGCAATCGAGTTGTCTAAATACCAAACTTAGCTCTAGGCCTGTAGATACTATACAGTGATAAACATACTAATAAATAAAAACCGGGCAAGAGCATGTCAGACCATGCTCAGTGTAGGGTTTTGAAGGCGTTAATTACTACAAACATTAAAATTAACAAGTAATCACTTATTTTCTATTTAAAGTCAATTTGTGCCGTCTTAGATGATTTTAGTAGGTATAAACACTTTAATCACATGTAACTCATTAGCTAACGATGTCTACTTAGTCGTGATAATTTTCCTTTAAATTTCGTTATATGCCCTTTCATTATCACTATAGGGTAGATGAGAAAACAAAATACATCCCCAAGTTAAGTGTAGGGGAGGTACCCTAAAAAAAATATTTTTTTTTACATTTTATTGTACCACTTTGTTGGCGTGACTAATATGCATGTTCATGCCAAATTACAGTTTTCTAGTACTAATAGTCTTTGCGCTAGGCTGCGGACAGAAGGACGGACGGACGGACGGACATGGCATAGTTTGACTATGGAACCCTAAAAAACTGGACTCCATTCTTGTACAAGTAGACTTAGACTTTTACTAATGGATACTAGATATTGACCCACTTATTCAGAGAAATTAATACTTCAAAACCTAGTAAGTTTAAGAAGCAAATATTCGTGCTGATCACACAAAATATTTACCCATAATATGCATCACATTTCTGACCCGGGACCGCTGGCTTCATAAACAGGGTCACGAACTATGCTAGTACGTAAATTTGTTAAAAACATAAGTCTCCTTCTTGGTTTGTCACATAAAAAACTGTATTTCCCCGAAACAGCACCCATCTACTTTCTCTTTTGCAACTATTGGATTAATCATTTATCATTGCGGAATTCTGTCCTTGCTTTCTCCACGGTCAGGCAACTTGAAGGTTAGTCAGGTGAAAGTAGCTACATTATTAACAAATTAGTAACGAGTATTTATTAAAATGACGTCAAAATTTCATCATGTATATACGACCGAACGTTGACTGTTGGACAGACTTTAACAGGATAAAGAGAATTTTAAAGACAAAACAGTAATATAGACATACATGTACATATAGACGACACGTTGGCCTAGTTGGGAGTGACCCTGCTTCCGAAGCCAGCGGTGCTGGGTTCAAATCCCGATTAGGGGAGATATTTGTGTGATAAGCGCGAATATTTGTTCCTGAGTCTTAGATGTTTTCTATGTATGTATTACTAGCATAAAGGCATTCCATCTTAGTCCTCAGGGTTGGCAACGCATTTGAGGTCTGGGGATTATAGTCTTGAGAATTCAAATGTCTATGGTTCTCAGATTCCACTTACCATCAGGTGGTCTGAGTGCTCGTGTGCCTTCTCCTTAACATAAAAAAAATGTATTTAAGTATGTATTTCTCTATATAAGTGTGTATATCGTTGTCTAGTACCCATAGTACAAGCCTAGAGCTTAGTTTGGGACTAGGTCAATTTGTGTGACATTGTCCCGTGATATTAATATAGATGTTTTGTCTCTTATTATATTTACCTTGTTGGACAAAATCTAGGCAATTTAGTTTCAACTAAATTTTAACGAGCGTAAAGTTCATTTTAGTTTGTTTCAAAATATAAATGCTATTTAAGAGCAAAGATCCGTCGTAATTTAAAATGAGAATACTCATTTTTTTATATATCGAATAAAATGAAATCGTGTTCTTGGATTCGAATTTCAAACCACTACCCTTACCATGGGTTCGCAGTGACCGTACTCGCTAGCGAGTCTAAAGCTCTGTCCCTCTCTAATAAAATACTATGAAGGTACTATTTTCAACCTATTTCAAAAAAGGAAGTCAAATCCGGATGTTTTTTTTTTGTATATGTTACTCCATTTGTCCGCCAATTATCTACCGATTTTAATGATTATTTTTTCATAAGTAGGTTATTATCTCAGGTGTAGTTCTATTTAAAATCCTGTAAGATCTGGACATGAGATCTATGAAGACAATGGAACTCCTGGAGCCGATTCCTGGTTAATTAAACATTTTATTAAATACACATGTATACTTTATTTTGCCCAATAACTGCCATCAATTCATGTCAGTTTTTGTGGAAGTGAATGTCTCCGTCCTCCTTGTCTGGGGCGACTAGATTTGGGTATCGCTTTTGCAATCTACTTCTACTTCTTATTCAAATTGAAATTGGAAAAAAAACCGACACCCTATCGGGTCTCCCAACAGACGAGAGATTAGCAATCCCAAAAAGGCCGTAAGCATAAAAATATTGCGTAACTTATTCTTGTTTGACTAACCAATCTGTGGCTCTTGCGTTTTTTTAACGATGTGTCATACCAATGTTTGCAAAGAGTTTAAAGACCGGTATTTTTATTTATATCTGATTCACCGTTACAAACGAGCAGACGGGTTTCTTATGAAAATATTAAACGGTTTTTATGCGACTATGTTAAAAAGTAGGGCAGTGTGTTTGGCAATTAAGTGTGTATTGGCTCGATGTTTAGTATCATTTTAGAGTCTTGTATAAGTCATTAAGTTAAGTATATGACCTGTTGTATGCAGGTATGTGTACAAAGGTAATATCGTCGGTGAAAGTGCACTACCGCGTAACTAACAAACTCAATAAGAAGAGCCCGGCATTTTCGTAGCACTTTTGAGCTGCTGTCATAGGGACTTCTCGTTTATCGACTTCCGATATACATGTGTATATCAATAAATACAGAATACATTTGTACCACGGCCCTACCAGTAAGACTTACTAGACATCCTACTGGTAAGACCGTGGTACGCTCTGATTACACAAGCACAATAACTCAAAAAGTAAGTTTTTTAAGTACTTCGGTCTGAATGAGTATAAAACAATAGTACTACTGGTAGGACTACGGGCCGTATACTACATGCTGAATTTTTCGTTGGGCTTTAGGCGGTTATTACATTTTAATAGTCGTTTTTAGGGTACCGTACCCGAAGGGTACCAACGGGACCGTATTACTAAACAACTGTCCGTGTGTTTATCTGTTCTTAATAATAAAATAAAAATATAAAATACTGGCTGGCTGTTATTTTTTAATTTAATGAATGTTACCAAATTTAATGATTTATTTTTACCCCAATGCATCGAGGGGAGTGTTTTATAACATTGTAAAAGTTTACCAAGTGTATCAATCTATGTCTGTCTGTCTGTGACATTTTAGCTCTGCCCTCTGCCAAAAGGTGGTATCTCAAATACATAAGCCAAAGAAGATTCAATCCTTTTTTGTTAGTGATAACGTTCCTTTTGCTAAGAGAGTTTTGTCTGAGATACCGCCATTTGTCTTAGCATAGCAGAGGTCCAAAACGGATAGACAGCTTTTAAAATATCACACAGGACAATGTCACACAAATTGACCTAGTCCCAAACTAAGCTCTAGGCTTGTACTATGGGTACTAGACAACGATAAACTTACTTATATAGAAAAATATATTCTTAAATACATAGAAAATATCCAAGACTCAGGAATAAATACTGGTGCTCATCACACAAATATCTGCCCTTACCGGGATTTGAGCCCAGGACCCCTAGCTCCCAAGGTAGGGTCACTACCAACTAGGCTAGCGTGTCTCTGTGTGTTTTTTTAGAGAAATCTTGATTAATCGGAATATGACTCGTCTCTACACGACTTGACCATAAATCGTGTACTTTCTACCCTCGATAACAATGTATTATTGCTGACCGTACATTGCAAAACTGACGTTGATTTACATTGATGTATGAGCATCCGTATTCCATTGACCTACAATAAGTTTAAATAATTTAATTAATTGTGAATTTAATTGACCGATTGACCTAGTTCATTTTTTAAATGATAACTTGATTGGAATTTAATTTATTTACATGCTAATGATAATGTTTTTTTTCGCTATTTTCTATTTGTAACAGAACCGTGACTAATCCTACTAATAATATTATAAATGCGAAAGTTTGTGTGAACGTTTGGATGCTTGTGTTACATGGATTTGAATGTAATTAAGCACAAATTTAGGCTTTTTTGTGGATGGACACATATTTAAAATAAATTCATTCTACATTATCACCATACTTTTTACGTCCATGGCGTCCTTGTTTTAATGGGGCTTAAAAACCGTTAGTGTCATTCCACTATTTTGTGTGTCAATGCGTCATGTCCTTGTACCGTTGCGCGATAATGGATGCGTAGGCGCAATGAGACAGCATTCTTTGTACGGCTTACCTTTTTACTCTACTGTGACAGTTAAACTTTATATTATGTTAAAACATTTCATTAGAATGCAATTTTGGTGTTTTATTTTTTATTAAGACGTTTAAAGATTCCGTTACAAAACCCTAAGAGGTTCTCTCTAGTTTTGTCCATGACAGCTATCTGTTGTCTTCAGGCGTTTTTCAATTTAAAATATCGTGAATCTTGCCCCGCCCCATGGTTAACATAAAAAGGAGCCTCATTTATTTATTTATTAAGTTTACTTGGGACATCAACAGCGATACATTGAAATAGCTACTTGAGATATGGATACATTTGAGTAAGCAAATGACCACAAGAAATACAAAAATACGAAAAAAAAAACATGTGACAAAACCTTGCTTACGCTGCCTACGTGGGGAACAAGAACATTATTTACGAAAGGGCGTCCCATAACATTAAAACACTCAAAAGCTGGAATGAATCAATTGTTGCTACAGCATACCCAAACCCACGGAAAATTCATGCCGTGGCTAAATATACAAATACTAGCTATTGTAAAGCTAGACAAGGTCGAAAGCAAGCCGTCAGTATTTGTTTCAATAAATACCATATACTTACATACATACAGAACATTACGCCTTCATTGCCAGAGTGGGGTAGGCAGAGCTACAGAAATACCAACAACTACAAAAAAAAAACTTGTTTATTCTATGACCACATTTTGCACAATCAGGCCAAGAAGTTTACTAGCGTATTAGTGACAGGTTGCAAGCCTATCGCCTAACAGTACTACAAGCCCTTATTCCCTTAGTCGCCTCTTACGACATCCACGGGAAGACATGGAGTGGCACTATTTTACAACTATACCACAAACGTAAACGTAAACGTAGTGTAGAACGCCCTCAGGCTAGGTGGGGCGACGATCTTCGCAAGGAGGCTGGCAGGGCTAGGAACCGGTTAAAAAAATACCGGATAATACCGGTTTATTTCGGTTTTGCTTCGAACTTTACTAGGGAACGCGAACGTTTTGAGAACTTTATTTTAACCTTAATTATCCGTTTTCATCCACGAGTAAAAAAGCTAACTTGTTTATTGTGTTTATAGCTCGAGCCCGGTTAGTTCGAAAATAACTTTATATTATAGGCTCCTTAATAAACCGGGTTATGCGAACGAAACCGAAATGAAAAGGTTTTGCGTCAAGTACATAATAACGGTTGGAAAAATTAACCGGTATCCGAGCCCTGGTGGCTGGCAAGAGCTGCATGAGAGTGCCTATGAATCGTGCTCGTTGGCGTGCATGGGCTGAGGACGATGAACCATACCACATACTTAATTATGAACCTCCCTGTGTACACTCCAATGGTCACAAGCTCGGTATATTGGATTATGTAATTATGTACCGAGTATAGGTACATAATCGTGAGTGAGGTTCCCTATTTCTGCCATAAACCCACTACTAGAACACGTCATCGCTGCTGATGGAATTTTAATGATACGATAGTTTGACATAAGACGTAAATTCCCATGGAAAATGGTGACCCGTGAACATTCTAATTCCTCGTAAGTACATTAAAAGAACAAAGAATCAACCGTCAATCCGGTAACCTACAGATTGAGGCAAGGGCAAATGATTCATCGCTTTCTACCAGTTACTGAATCATCTAACGAGATCATTCTTGATGGGAGGCCGAAAGAAGCTTGAATGTTTGTAAGGGCTTCCGTTCTATAAGAACTTTGCTATTGTCTGCCATAATTATTTTAGTAGTAAATAAATAAATTTCATTTATTAAAAGAAACATAGTACATATATAAAAACATCTTTACTAGTAGTCCCACACTATTATCGCAAGTTATGACGTATTTCTTAAGAGACTGATACTTATTCACGATTTTTATAAATCAAATAGGTTTAACCTAACCTAACCTTGTCTAGACGTTAAAAAATCTGAAAAGTTAAAAGTTACAGCGATTTAAAAATTATGTTTATCAATAATTATGTCAACATTGAAATTATGACAAAAAATAATATGCGAAACAATAGACTCCCATTTTGCTGATTTAGCTGCCAAAAGTCAACGCAGAAAATATGAGTATGTTTATCGATGTCTAGTATCCATTGTCAAGTACTTCTATTTTGTTAATGTCTCTCGGCTGTTCAAAAAGGTGATGCGTGCGCGCATGATGTAGAAGTCTGGGCTTCCACAAACATGGTCAAGGCACTGCAGTGACTATCTCTTTAGTCTTCTTCTTCTTCTTTTTTAATTATGGCGGTCCACACATCTCTTTAGTCATAAAAATAAAAAAGTTAAAATAATTGCTAAGAAGTCAATACACAGAAAACACAGCATGTCCCTAGATATATGAATAAATAGGGAAGAAACTAGATGCAATTTCACCGCCAAAAAAAATACAAAAGAATTCGGCGTCTTTGTTTTTAATCATTGATTGCTGTCAATCCTATCGGAACAAAGTGAAATATCTCGCCTTTTATGAGGTCTATTGAGATGAAATAAACGGTTTTGAACCCGAGAGCATTTTTTGTGACAATCAAATAAAAAATAAAAACCATACGCCAAACAAAAAAAAAAACACAAAAAGGACGGAAGGATGTTTTAGCACTTTTAGCATTTTAGACACGTTAACTACACTACAATTTGTTTGGCGGTAGGTTATAGGATAAGATTGTGTTAGCGATTGAGACGACCAGGGGGCCTAACATGTGGTTTTTCAAAAATCGTAATCTGAAGAGGAGTTACCGTGTTATTGTTGAATTATTGATAAATATAATGTATGTAGAAGAGAAAATTTTGCTGTATAAAGAAATGACCTAACTTTGGATACCTATGGATTTTTTGAACCTCGGCAAAAAAATAAACTTCTGCTGATGAAAAGGGGATAAGACAGCCCGTGAAATAACTAGCATAGAGGCATTCCATCTTAGTCCTCAGGGTTGGCAACGCATTTGCAGTCTTAGGATTGCAGTCTTGTGAATGCGAATTTCTATGGGTCACAGTTTCCACTTAACATCTGGTGTGTGCTCGTTTGCCTTCTCAAAGCCATAAAAAAAATGAATTGATACATTCTATGAGAATGTCGATGTAAATAAGGATAAAATATTTATACCCCAGACAGATCAGATAACTTTGGTGATACTGCAATGTGGTATTACTGTGAAACTAACAAATTCAATAAGTTGCAAAATGTACCTTACAGATGTTCTTGTTAAGGTGTATTTTTCACCTTGTCTTTTTTGGTCGTTATGCGTTATTGCATGTATTACTCCTTTAGCTCCATCGTTTTACTGACTGGAACATGGCAGGTTTTACCAATTTAAGGAATTGGTCTGCTGTAATTACAGTGTACAGAACTTACTCAGGCAAACTTAAAAAAAACAATTGAACGAGCATTATGTTGGGGTTAACCCAGTTCTTTTGTTTTACATCATTCAATAATGTTTCAATGTAATAGACGTGGAATAAATTTTTAAATAATAACAATTTTAATAATTAATTAAATAAAGCTTCGTCATTGTAATATGACTTACAGTTTCATACAAACAGTGACGAAGGATTATTTTATCCTAGGAATCATAAATAGGTCAATGACGGGTATCCCTTGGGATATAAGTTTCGACAAACGAATCATTTTTTTATGTCAATGAGAAGGCACACGAGCACTCAGGCCACCTGATGGTAAGTGGAATCCGAGACCCGTAGACATTTGAATTCTCAAGACTATAATCCTAAGACCTCAAATGCGTTGCCAACCCTGAGGACTAAGATGGATTGCTTCTATGCTAGTCATTTCACCGGTTGTCTTATCCCCATACCGGAACACTGTTGCTTGGCAGGTGGTTAATGGTTAAGATGGTGGTAGCGATCCGGACGGACCCTGCACAGGGTTCTACTACCACCAGAATTCATTAAGCAGAATTCTTATACTATCAGAATAGGTACTTACAAAATTATAATTAATAAGAAACCCCGTACCTGCATTCCAGTTAATTTATTTATTTATTTATTTATTTTGGAACAAACAGTCATTCAAATACAATACAATTACAAATAGATATTACAAAATAGACCTATAGTTCCCAAAGTTAAACATAAAACATAGTTACAACAATGCAAGCAAAAATGTATACAAAAATACGATTATTTTTTACCTAAATACTTATATATCTATTCTGTGCCTCGATTCAAAAGATATATAAAAAGCAAAAACAAAAAACGGTGACTCTACACACAACATAAAAAATCAGAGTATACCTACTTATCCATGTTACTTTCCAAAAACACTTTTTATTGAGCCAATAGTACAGTTGAATATGTCTATATTTATAAGTCTCTTATCATTGTTATATAGCGAACACACACGCTTGATAAATATGTTCTTAGAGTAATTGGTTCTACTACGAGGTATGGAGAAAAGATGTTTATATTTGTCACGACATTGGCGTTCTCTTGTACCCGGAACTCTAAATTGAACGTCTTTTAGCAGACTAGGGGCATCAATGTGATTATTGAGTATCTTATATAGCAGAACTGAGTCAACGCAATCTCTACGACACTCAAGGGATTGCATATTATGACGATTTAATGATTCTATATAATCTTTGTATTCATTGCCACATTTAAAGTCAAGGGATTTTAGGAATTTTTTCTGTAGTCTCTCTATCCTGTCAATTAAATATGAACTTTATAATGAGGCTTCCATACTTCACATGCAAACTCCAGCCAACTACGTACATAACTATAATAAAGTATTTTAAGTGTTAAAGTATTCCTAAAAGGTTTACCAATTCGCAGTATCATACCTAATTGCTTAAAGGATGTACCTAAGATGTAGTCGATATGGGGTACAAATGATAATCTAATCTAAGAACTCAATCGTTCCAAGTATACTACGTTTATAGCTATGGATAAATGAAGAAACCGGGCAAGAGCATGTCGGACCATGCTCAGTGTAGGGTTCCGAAACCTTTAAGTACTACAAACATAAAATATCATCAAGTAATCACTAATTTTCTATTTTAAGTAAATTGGTGCCGTCGTAGATGACTTTAGTAGGTATAAACACTTTAATCGCCTTTATCTCAAGAAACAATGATGTCTACTTAGTCGTGATAGTTTTCCTTTAAAATTGGTTATATGTTTAATATTTCATAAACGGATTACTTAATAAAAAAACTGTTTTCACAAACCCATAATATTTTTGAAAGACCTATCCAACGACACCCCACACTATAGGGTAGAGGGAGTGTAGGGAAGGTACACTAAAAAAAAATATTTTTTTTACTTTTTATTGTACCACTTTCTTGGCGTGACTAATATGCATTCATGCCAAATTGCAGCTTTCTTGTACTAATATTTTTTGCACTATCTGTGGACGTACGGACATGGCGAAACTAGAAGGGTTCCTAGTTTGACTACGGAACCCTAGAAAAGCATTCGTCACTTCCACACTTATATCCTTGTCAGAAAGTGACGGATGTCTCAGCCACATTTATTTTAAGGGGCCCTGGGCCAGGGGCGTTAACGTGCGATTTTCTCACATTTTCCTTAATATCTTTTAAACGAAACATAATATGAAACAAAATGACCAATAGTTTTATAGAAGATTAGCGACCCACCCTCGCTTCGCTCCGGATTAAAGTATTATACATATAAACCTTCCTCTTCAATCACTCTATACATAACATACACAACATCACGCCTTCATTCCCACAGTGGGGTAGGCAGAGCTACACAAACACCAACACAAAACAGCTTGTTAATAATTCTGTAACCACATTTTGCACAATCAGGCCAAGAAGTTTTCTAGTGTATCAGTGACAGGTTGCAAGCCCATCGCCTAACAGTACTACAAGCCCTTATTCCCTTATTCGCCTCTTACGACACCCACGGGAAGACATGGAGTGGCACTATTCTAACCCGGCAACCACACAGCAAAACCGCATCAAAATCCGTTGCGTAGTTTTAAAGATTTAAGCATACATAGGGATATAGGGACAGAAAAAGCGACTTTGTTTTATACTATGTAGTGATGACTTACTTGGTTCATTGTATATTTTTTTTAAATTTAAGAGTTATTTTCGGAGGAAATTCAATAAGACTGCAATTTGCAAATGACTTCCTTGTTACTTGTGCAAAAATGTACATAAAATCCAGTATTTTTTTTCCAATTACCGGTAATTTTCTTCATATTGCGTTCCGTTTGAAAGATGTTAATCAAAATGTAAGAAATCACGCGTCATAGCCGTTGGACCAGGGTAGCCCCTCAACACGACCATATCAAGGTTGTTTGGAAGAGATCGCTATTTAGCGTTAAAACCGCCTGTTGTATACCGCAGCATTTCCGCTGCAAAGTTAAACCTTTTTGCACCGTCGTATTGTTACCTCCTTGTTCCGGTTAGTGATGTTATTCTTTGGTCGCTTGTCATGTATGTTTTTAAATTTTTAGCTTTGAACTTTCGAATTTTTCCTGCCGTTCTCCGCTCGCTTGTTCTCGGTATTCGGAGCTGACATATTGATGGTGACAAAAAAGGTTTAACTTTGCAGCGGTAATGCTGCACTATGATTTAAATCTACTGTTCCGTGTTGTTTTTTTTTTGGTGTCCAATAAAGAGTATTTGTATTGTATTGTATTACTGCCCTCCTAAGCCTAAAAGCAGTATCTCAAATTCAATGGCCAAAGCAATTTCAATCCTATATGTTTAAAAATAAGGTGTCATTTGCCATATGAGTTTTGTCTGAGATACAGCTATTTGAGTTTGCAGGGCAGTTAAGCCCCGCTTTGAGTCGTATTGGACAATAGGTGCATTTGTTTTTGTAAATAAATTGATAGCAAAGCTTAAACAGATTATGATACCTATTTACAAATATATGAGTCAACCTCGATTATAATTGATATCCATATATGTTGAAGACGTCAAGCGGTCTGCATTCGTTTATCAAACATAGGTTTGCGGTAGCATTCATATATCTTATCAGTACAATGCCGACAACATGTACATGCCGAATGCTACATACTATGTCGTATCAACTGTTGATATTACAACTTAGGGCGTTTTTCGTCACGCTATCACAATTTGAGTACTTCTGTTGTGGGTGATAATGTTTATCTAATATCCGCTGTCAAAGTGGAATGCAAGGTCGATATTGTTTTTTTAATGATTCACAAAAGTGTGTAGCATGTTTTACTTTCATATTCATAAATAAGTATGGACAGCCAACCATTAATAATAATAATATCACAGGACAAAGTCACACAATATGACTGAGCAAAAAAAAAACAAAGCTCTAGGCTTGTACTATGGGTACACAACGATAAACTTACATAGAGAAATATATAATTAAATACATAGAAAACATCCAAGACTCAGCAACAAAATACTCGCGCTCATCACACAAAATTAAAAATCAGGACCGCTGGCTTCGGATTCAAGGTGACTCCTAACTAGGCTAACGTGTCGTCAAATGTCATTGAATGGTTATCCTTTGACCTACCACCAAGCAGCATTCAGCTTAGTGTGTGGATAAGACAACCGTTGTTATTGTTGCATGGAGGCATACCACTTTACGAGTAGTTCTAAGGGTTCAGGGCAACGTGTGTGCATCAATTGTATTTTGATTCACTGGTTTGTTTTAATGGAGTCCGCTCGGTTGACCAAAAGTACTGGAACATTAATTAGGTTATGCTGCAGGGAAGTTTCGATAAATTAATTTATTAAATATTGATTTAGTTAAAGTTTTTGTACCTAATTGGATCTTACAATGCTATACGAGTGCATGCAATTCCGTGAATGACTGGATGACCGATAACGCACAGGCAAAACCTCTGGACCTTGGGTAAGGGATTTTTCCAAAGTCGACCTCCATGAAGAAAGGAGCAAAGTTAAGGTCAAATGTTTACTGCATAGCAGCGGAAAACTAACTATCAAGACGTATTTTACTCAATGACGTGATAATAAGATAACTTCCGCCACTTTCACCGGCATTCCCATATCGCTATGCAATTTTAATCCGCGTTCTTTGTATGTATCGGTAAAACCAAACTTACAGTGATTCATAGCTCGAGCACGATCATCTCAAGCATATATCACGTTTATGAATTGTAAAATAAATGCACTATTTATTAAATAGTATGTCTTTGGATTATATAGAGGACGCCCACGACCCTTTGGGGATGAATGTCCAAAAATCCTTTCTTGGTGCATCCCTAGGACATCCAAGGAATATTCCCTCCTAATTTCAAGACCCTAGGTCCAGCGGTTTTGGCTGTGCGTTGATCGATCAGCCAGTCAGTTTCTTTTTAATAAATTATAATGAATTTTTTGCTGTTTCACCATGTAAGTTAGTTTAGTTATTGCATTGACCAGGCTGGAATTCTACACGATAATAACGATATCGTCTTTGACCTGTTTCCGTATTGTCGCCGTTTTGATAACTTTTATGTCATTTACAATAATGGCGACTGTGACATAAACGATTCTAAAACACGTCAAACGCGATATCGTTATAACGCAGTAGAATTGAGGCCCAGATATATAAAAATGGCGGTAAAAGGAGGTTAACGTCATTCCGGTTGTAACATTGTCTCGAGAGAATGGTCTGAAATACAAGTCATGGTATTAAGTAAAAGTAAAATTGAATATCATTCAGTGTTCGCATTGTTGTGTTCCGGTGTGGGGATAAGACTACCGGTGAAATTACTAGCATAGAGGCATTCCATTTTTGTCCTCAGGGTTGGCGACGCATTTGAGGTCTTAGAATTATAGTCTTGAGAATTCGAATGTCTATGGGTCTCAGATTCCACTTACAATCAGGTGGCCTGAGTGCTCGGGTGCCTTCCGCTAAAAAAAAATAATAATAAAAAAAAAACATTGTGTCATCGAGGATACATGCAAGGCCGAATCGCTTTATCTACGATTTTAAATGCAACGTATTTGTTATTATCTGCATCTATATATTACTAATTGACAGTAAATATTATCAGCGGAAGACAATAACACGTTGTTAAGATAACAATTGTCACGATCGATATCTCCTGACTCTTATGAACTATTTGGATTAAACACGGATTTATTACAATTAAAAAAAGGAATTGGCACGTTTCGTTGCATCGTCACGTTGCCACATTCATGAGTCAATTTTAGCAATGATGCTGTTTTTAAAAACATCGCGACTTTCCTTTTCAATAATAATGCTAAATATACTAATGGGAACTTCAATTGAAATGATTTTAGTTAAGTACAATAAAGTTTCATGTTCTTTAAACTATTTCCATTGCATTCTTTGACCATGACATGTGAGTTGTATGAGAAGATGATGCTTTCGATGCGAACTTTTTAGCATGTCAACAATGGTGTTGTACATTTTTGCTGTAATAAAACCGGGAAGTTATTCATCTACTACTTTGAAATATGAAATGTTTTAAGAACAATGGATCGACGACTCCTAATCACAATTGGTGAAGATATCGTGATATTTGAATTTCTGTATTTAGTAGTCAAAAAAGTAATCACAAGACTTCCCTTAAAAAATACCCTACTCATGAAAAAAGAACAATTGAAATCGGTTGATAATTGTTGCAGAAATAGAGTAAGAGGACCATCTTTCTTCAGTCGGTTAAGGTTCTTAACTGCAGGCAAAAGTAGGTAGGTAGGTACTTAGTTTTTTAACAAACACGAATCAAAACGGCGACCATTCTGAGTCACTAACAAGTTTATTAATGTAAGTTCTCAGCGGCTTGCTAAATCACTTTCGTTTTATCGATCAGCGTTGGGAATACCTGTGAGGCTAGACAACTTGCATTCGACAATTAGCGATTATGTTTGATTGAAATATGTATGGAATCGACGTATGCCACCGAGACAGTAACACGTGACTATCTCGGTGGCGTATGACAATTCCATACATTTGTCCATCGAAACATACTCGCTAACGATTGTCAAATGCAATTTGTCCAGCACTCCTAAAGTTTAGTTTTGTGGAATATAACGGGTCCGTTTACTTTTTTTGTAGGTACACATTATACTTACTGCGTCATGTGTCAGTACATAGCTAAATCATATTTTACAACACACACACACGTCTACACACCTGTGAAGTGATAAGAAAATAATCCTTGGTACGCCGTATTTTATAAATCAAAGCCTGTGTTTCTTGTTAATCAATAAAATTAATGTTAAGGTTACAACAAGTTTTTTTAGAGTACTACCCTACTCTGGGAATGAAGGCGTGATGTTATGTAACATGTATGTAATGTTATGGCAATATTTAGGGAAGGGAAATCAAACCCATTTTTATAAAAGTACATAATGCAAAAATAAAAAAAACAAGCTGATACCCGCGACTCCGTCCATCGCTGTAGAAGTCGTTTAGCGCTGCTCGCGGGTAAAACATGACCTGTCCTTTCTCTGGTTTTAGTTGTCTTCATACCAATTTTCATTGTAATCGGTTTAGCAGTTTAGTCAAACAAACTCACATTTATCATTTTAGTACAGCTATAGAAGGAGCGTCAAATTCAAATAACCGCCTTTCAAACAATTATTAAAAACATGGTTCACTTTGATTAATAAGTTAGAGTTGTGACAAACAATTTGACCTAGTCCCAAACCAAGTTCTTGGCTTGTACGGTCTAGGACTTTAATTGTTATGCCACTATGGAACCCTGTCATAATGGCAGCGTTAATCATTAATTTTAGCTTTCTTTTATGTGGTTTGACGCTGTCATTGTGTTAGGGTTCCATAGTGGCACAACAATTAAAGTCCTTGACTGCATGGGAACAACGAAAAACGTATTTTTTTTAGATAAATAAATACATAAACACATCGAAAACCGAATGTTGACGAGAGTAGGAAGGTCGACACTTCCTTATTCAGTGAATTGTGACGCAGGAATTCTCGCAGCTGATCGACGAGTCATTGACCGTAGCGTTAGACATATGATACAATGCATGTCATTTTTGAATACGTACAAAAACATTACAATTTATGTCAGATATTTCTTTATTTGTCTGTAGATTAGGTATATATATAAAGACCTAACCTACCGGTGTCACCGGCAGCGGGGCAGGGCTCGAGCTAACGGTGGTTAGGGCTGCAGAGAGAGGAACCTCCTCACAATACTTCTCGTGTCGAGGAGTACTGCTTTCTGTATCTGGCCCTTGATCCAGCCACCTAGCGAGAGTCTCTTAAGGTGTTGGTCTAGACTCTTCGCTATAAGACCGATCGCCGAAACAACAATCGGGACAATGACCGTCGATTCAACATAGCGGTCACCTAGAGAGCCAAGTTTTTTTTTTTTACGTTAAGGAGAAGGCACACGAGCACTCAGGCCACCGGATGGTAAGTGGAATCTGAGACCCATAGACATTTGAATTGTCCAGACTATAATCCTAAGACCTCAAATGCATTGCCAACCCTGAGGACGAAGATGGAATGCCTCTATGCTAGTAATTTCACCGGTTGTCTTATCCCCACACCGGTACACAACAATGCGAACACTGTTGCTTGGCGGGTGGTTAATGGATAAGATGGTGGTAGCGATCCGGACGGACCCTGCACAGGGTCCTACCACCACTAAAAGTCAAGGTACTTGCTGAGCTAGTCCTTCTCAGCCTTCTCGAGGTTCTCGTCATGTGGGATGGTGACAACAACGAGCACTGCCTGGCGTTGAGATCGCTCTGTTAACACGATACCAGGCTTATTGGCAACAATAGTCCTGCCCGTGATGAGTATGTTGTTTAATTATGGTTTACTTGAGAGACATTATAAAAAAACATAGTATTTTGCTACCTTGAAATTATTTTTGACAACTGTAAGGTTGGTTAAAATGGTTGTGACATATGTGTCACCGGATGTAGGATTAAATTACGCAATTTTGAAGTATTATGGTCACAGTTTCCTTATTCATCATGTCAAACCTTATTTCAAATTGATTAATGCCAATTTATAAGCATCAAAATCCGTTGCGTAAAGATCTAAGCATACATAGGGACAGACAGCGGAAAGCGACTTCTTCTTTTTTAATTAATGGCGGTCCACACAGTGATTTCGCCAATGTGAAGTGAATAGAGTAAATCAGTAAACAGAATAAATCAAAAGTAAAAGCCGGGCATTTTTTAATCGGCCATATTCCCTCTCCGAAGGTTTCCGGCAATCCGGAAAGCGACTTTGTTTTATACTATGTAGCGAGTAGTGATGTTGATGTCAGACTTTCAGAAACAAACTTAAGAGGCCGTATACGAAATTTTGCCAGTTTTGCTTATTTTCGTGATTTTACAGTTTTTATACTGCTTTTCTATAAGTTTTAATGCACATCATGATATATCATTACAGTTATGATCGAATAAATGAGTTACGAATGAATGAGCTACTTTTTTATCTTTGTCGAGAATTTAAATTCGGGATTTAGATTATTTTAAAACATTATATACTTACTGCTATTTAATTTTTAATTTTTGGGTGTATTTAGGTAATGGATTGATTTTGAACTGAAGTTTATATTATAACTGTTCTTTTAATTTTGTGAACGAGTGTTTTAAGAAGCCGAAATTTAAAACTTTCTCCCATTTTCTATAAAATTTTACCAAGTTTACAATTTTTTTTACACAAAAAAATATACAAAGGTGGTAAAAAGTAATTCATACATTTTTTAGACAGCTTTTACAGCAATCAATTGCTATTTTTTCATACCTTTAAGACGTCAAAACGATTCGTGAATGTGCGATATTCTAAACCTATTACAACAAAACTCACGAAACAGCCGCCGGTTTCAGGTCGATTAATAAAAAATAAATATTAAAAACAAAAAAGCATTTCATACATTCGTTGAAAATCGAAATTATCTTTCGTGTTGCGCATTAAAATTTGTAGAAGAAAAGTATTTCAACAGTAAAATCACGAAAATCAGCGAAATCGGCAAAATTTCGTTTACGGCCTCTTAATAAAATTACTTTGTCTTTGCATTTTTTATTTTTATTTTAGTAGGTACTGTAGAGTGTACAAAATTAAATGTCGTACGTACAATTGTCGTGTAGGTACAATTACAATATAGTGCTATTAACTTATTCTAGTCTGGATTGTGATTTATGTTGTTATTTTATTGTGATAACATAAGTAAATAAATAGGTATTTACTATTGGTAGATTACCTATTTAAACTACCTTAAATTGTCATCTGTTATGTTTAATTTCCTCAATAGGCTCGTCATGTATGCTATAGTATATATCATTCGAATCTACTGTAAAAGTGTGAAAGTGGTTGTTCAGGGGCTAAGCCAAATAGCAATATGTCAAATAAGTCTCCTGTAGCAATCAAAACCTTATTACTAACAAGAGAAGATTGAATCTACTTTGGCAATTGAATCTGACATACTGTGTTTTAGCTTAGGAGGGCAGAACAGTTTAATGTAATTAATGATTCAAATTCCAACACCTTTTTGGAAAATTTATTATCAATAATACAAAGTCTATTGACCCAAAGTACGTTTGAAAAACGTATCATTTTACAGACTTTCGTTTCGCAGAAACTTATTGCGAAACCATAACCTAATACATAGGTTACATGGGCTTATTTAAAATGTAAGGTTAGGTTAGAATTTAGGCCACAAAAAATTGCAAAATAATACGACGGGAAGTACCTCTTTGCGAAATGAAAATTTGTAAAATGATATAGTTTGCCAAATTACGATTTAGTTAAATATTATAGAACCATATGATAATGTTTTACCGAGCTTAGAGAGATTTTCCCCTGATTCCTATTCAGAATTCTAATGTTTGAGTTATTAATAGACACTCCACGGTTCGGTAAAAGAGCATTTTTCTTGTGGGCTAAACGGAAGCACATAGTTAACTGATATTTATTTATTATATTAAGATCCTTCAGAAAGGACGCCATTTAAAGTCTTTTCTCATCAGGTTTGCCAGCTTAGATAATTACCTTACATTAAATATCAAGAAAATGTCACATTACCATTATTCCAATAAAAGTGACGAAGCTCATACCGTTTTTCATACCCTAAGTGGGATTTAGAATGATAAAGATATAATCACATGATACGATAAATAATTAAATTAAATCTTATCTTCTTTAAAACAGTGAGACATCAAACAAATGAACATAATGAAACAATTAACTAAAACACCACACGTGCTAACTCTCCCGCAAAGAAAATGTCCAAACACAATGAATATAAACTTACTTCTTAAAACAAGTGAAGGAGCAATCCAAATCACTGATTCGAAAAACGAACTCTGTCATTAACACTGGCAGTTTAAAAACACAATCAATTCAAAACTTCAAATATCGAATTCGACCAGTATTCTCCGCGATCAGTTTGCGACTGAACGGAATGGCCATTTGGCAAGCATTGACAGACCATACGCTTACTTAGTGAAAATAAAGGCAAACAAATACCGTGCTAATATAAACTTTGCTACTTTAAAATACGGTTCAGGTTAAAACTAGTGTAATTCAATTACGACTTTGTCGTAGCAGCGTTACTCATATTGAGGTCAGTGACGTCTTTTTTTCTGATGATAACTTACCGAACGTATCTTGGAAGTGAGATAGCTGATTCGAAATCTAGATTAGTCGGAGAGAGAAAGCAAAATTCGGAAATGCTACCGAGTTGGTTGTCTGTGGTCAGCACTTGTCTTTGATTGGAGTTGATTGCAATTGTAATTTGTTTGAACTGTTTGATACTTAAGACGTACCTAATTAATGTAATTTTAAGTAGTAGGTAAGTAAGTTGGTAGGTATATCTATAAAATAAAATGCATTAAGTAGAAATATGATACTGGTAATAAAACCACACTAATGAACTGACACTTTTCAAGTCAATTCCTGGAACCCGTAATAAATGCTGCGGTGGAAAACCTTTTCATTTATTCAAGTTTTTTTACTTTATTATATCTTATATTAATCTTACTAGGTACCTACTATTATAAAGGCGAAAGTTTGGATCGATGGGTGTTTGTTACTCAAACAGCCAGAGCAGCTGAACGGACCTGGATGAAAATTGGCACAGAGATTCTGGAATAGCTCATAGGCTGCTTTTTATCATGAAAAATATATTTTACCCGGAAAAGAGCGACAAACGACAGATACAGACAAAGTCGCGGGCAACAGCTCGGGTTTATATATAGAATTAATTTCACGCTCCTTCCTTATCCTAAACCCATTCTAATTACACCCCTAAGATGCCTAAAGAATATTAAAGCTTAAAGCCCAAGGTGGTGGTGGCGTGGTAAAGACAAACGAGCACACAGGCCACTTGATGGTAAGAGCGATCTGTGACCTATAAACATATTTTGCAATTTCAGGACTATAATCTTAAGATTTCTATCCTAAGACAGCAAATGCGTTGCCAACCCGAGGACTAAGATATATTTTTATTTTTCAGCTGTTTATTTCCTGTAAGACATTATTCTTGTTTAGCTTAACATCTAATTTTAATTAATATAGATTTTGTGTGTGAAGGTTTTTGTGTGTTAAGTGCAATTTTGAATTATTCTATCAATATCACAATACATTGTTAAAACTTCATTTATTCGTATTATATTGCTGGAGTTTTTACCCAATAAATAGGTATCTCTTAACAATGTTCTTTGGTTGCTTACATGTTTTTTTTTAATTTTACTGACTAGATCGTATGGAAATCTATTTAAAACACTGGGCAAAAGTCTTACCCACTCTCTATGACCGTATTCATTAGGTTATATTTTTGAATCTATGCTAGTAATTTCACCGGTTGTCTTATCCCCACACTGGAAGACAATACGAATGCTGCTTGGTGGTAGCGATCCGGACGGACCCTGCAAATGCTACCAACATTAAAATCGGTTCAGCAGTTTAGGCTTTGTTTTATCTGTATATCTGTCAGTCAGTCTCGAAACAAACCTTTTTTAATACAGAAGTAATTTCTATAAAATCAGTTTTGGAAATATCTTTCTCGAAAGAGCAGCTTTGATGACAAAATTCTCTTTTTTTATTAATCTTTGCGGAAAACCATTACATTAAATTTTTTTCTCGGCAAACCAAAACTTAAATTAAAAATGACCTCGTATGAATAGTGCGCCGACTCCATTTCTTAACAGGCGACTAAGGGAATAAAGGTTTGTAGTACTGTTAGGCGATGGGCTTGCAACCTGTCACTAATACACTGGTAAACATCTTAGCCTGATTATGCAGTCTGTTTAAACTCAAAAATCTTATTCAAGCACAAAAAAACTACGACAGATATTATCACTGTCATAAGTGTCAAAGTCATCTATGTCATTGTCAATGGAACATTTCAGATTTAGTCAACTTTTTTGCATTGATAATCAAATCTTTGTAAATATTTGTGGATATGATTAACATTTTCAACATCAAAAGTTATATTTAGCAATATGGAATATGCATTCAACGTTTTTCTACCGAATATTCAAAAAAAGAAAGTATCCCAAAATTAATATTTTCAGATATAGTCATTAAATGGCGTGTGTGTGTGTGTGTTTGTGTGTGTGTGTGTGTGTGTAAAATGGTGGATTATTGTGATTATTAAAATAACTGAAATAAAATAAAGTTATAAAATGAGCTTACATACTTTTGGCCTGTTATTTTGTCAAATAGCTAAACGCTTGTTATATTTAAATTGCATCTAAAGTTGTTCACAACTATTGTTTATTACATCGTACCAAATGTTATTAACACCTGAAGTATTACAAGTGCATAACAGTTATGCTACCAAAAATTTTCTTTGGTTAAATATTGAACAGGGCATCTCGTGTTTGTGTAAGTAACTTGAATTAACTTGTTTATTCAAATCGAACTTTCAAAACTATCAATTAATAAATATTCTTAGTTCAGTCTTTTAAAAAGTGGAAATATACTTACCCTATTTTTTTTTTGTGGCAACCCATTTTGGTTTTGAAAAAGATTTTTGAGTATAGAGTTGTTGGTATTTTTAGTTTTGCGTACCCCACTCTGGAAATTAAGGCGTGATGTTACGAGGGACGGCTGAAAATTTCTAAGCCTAAGGTATTTTGAGGTTGTATATGTAATTATGGTACTGGCCGCTAGACAGACAATTTAAAAACAAATAATTGAAAAAAACATTATGTCATTACAATTGTAATTTTTCGACATATTCAACGATTAATTATATCTGGATTATCATTGCATATTACGAAAATCGAGCACCGGGCTGTGATTAAATTCCTCACGAAAAGTAAAAAAAAACTCCTTAATACATTTTTCAACAAATGGCTGCTATTTGAGGTGTCTCTGGGCCTTCCTATGCTACAGTTAAAAAGTGGAGTAGCCTATTTAAACGAAGACGAGAGTCCATCGAAGACGACCCCCGCTCAGGACGGCCAGTATCGGTAGTGACCGACCAAAAAGTCGCTAAAGTCAAAAAATGAGTGTTGGAGGATCGAAAAATTAAGATGTGTCAATTAGCTGAGGCCTTGGGCGTTAGCAAGGAGCCGGTTGGAGAAATCCTTCATACACATTTCCACATGAGTCATGTGGAAATGTGTATGAAGGATCTGTCATGTGACATGAGTTGACATGACTAAGGTCAGCGCGCGTTGGGTACCGAAAATGCTGACGCCGTTTGACAAAGAGCGGCGTGTCGAAACTTCTCAGGCGTTTTTAGACTTGTGCGGAGATAATGTGTACGAAATTTGCTCCAGGATAGTAACCGTTAATGAAACATGGGTCAGACAGTATGATCATGAATGTAAGCCGGTGTCCATGCAGTGGATTGAGAAGGGTAAAAGGTGGCCGAAGAAGTTAAAAGTGCAAAGATCGGCCTCTAAGCTAATGGCTACGGTGTTTTGGGACGCGGATGGAATTCTTTGAATAGATCATTTAGCAAAATTTTAGTAGAGGCGTTTTATTTTTGGAAGACAACGCCCCCGTTCATACCGCGCGTGTTACATGACTAGCTCTGAAGGAAATCGGCTTCGAAGAAATTAACCACCCTCCGTATAGTCCAGATTTAGCCCCTAGTGACTATATTCTGTTCAGTAATTTAAAAAAAGACCTAAGAGGAATGCAATTTGGAAGTGACGAAGAAATGAAGGCGGCAGTAGAAGAGCATATTTAAGGCCAAAGCAAAGAATATTTTTTTTAACGGCATAAAAGCTTTATAATAATAATTAGAGGGGGATTACATTGAAAAATAAAAATAACTAATATTGTCTAAATGGTTTTTAGGCTTAGAACTTTTCAGCCGCTCCTCGTATGTACTTTTGTAATTTCAAACATACAGTCTTTGGGTCCTATCATGGAGCGTGCCAACAGCTGGACATAACCTTCTCCAAAGATCAGCGGGGTACTAATAACCCCGCTGTACTACGATCGGTATCTGACATTGCTGAAACTTTAAATACATAAATAGCCATAGGTACAGGAAAACGTGTCAATATTGAAGCAAATAAACAAGGAAACATTAAACTTCTGTAATTGGATACGTACCATAGTATTACTCGTAATCATTATTTACGGAGTAAATGTAAATGAAGTCTGTGTCAATTGAATTTGGAATAGTATTTTATGCAACTGATGCATTATGAGAGGTCTTAAAATATGAGTGTGGTTTCATAATGGGACTATATTCTTAATAATTATTATACTGAAGGTGTTTTTCTTCCAACTCAAAGCCAATGAAATAAACATGAATTAAATCAAATTCAAAATCAAAATGTTTATTCAGTAAATAGGCCACTATAGGGCTCTTTTACACGTCGGTAATATGAAGTGAATTTACTAGCTGATATTTACTGAATTTACTACATGACATAAATTGGTGGAAAAGGCTATATTTTAGTAGTGGTAGGACCCTGTGCAGGGTCCGTCCGGATCGCTACCACCATCTTATCCGTTAATCATCCGTCAAGAAAAAGTGTTCGCATTGTTGTGTTCCGGTGTGGGGATGGAGACAACCAGGGAAATTACTAGCATAGAGGCATTCCATCTTAGTGCTCAGGATTGGCAACGCATTTGAGGTCTTAGGATTATAGTCTTGACAATTCAAATGTCTATGGGTCTCAGATTCCACTTACCATCAGGTGGCCTGAGTGCTCGTGTGCCTTCTCCTTAACATAAAAAATATATATGTCGCAGTGACAGGACTAGTGGCGCCACACGGCGGATAGTAGAACCAGCAGTTTGTAAACAGATCGTTCGAGACACGGAAATAACAGTTTAGTTTCATTGGAAACGTCAAGCCATAAGCTTGGGTGTAGTCGATATGTGGCTGACTGGCAACACTTTGCCTTTGGATTTCAATGTTGGTACTTGACAATGATCAGGTTAGCCAACGGGAGAAAAGGGGGAAGTCAGTAGCGGGAATTAAAATATTCACTTTTCGTTGCGCTTTGGTCTGGAGTGTTTGTGCGATCAGCCCCATATCGAATTCACCACGTTTCCATTTAAATCCATTTGCATCCGATTATATTGTCGTGCTTTATAAGTTATTGTGATTTGTATTATCGAATACACGCTCGATCATCGCAAAGGAAGTATTATTTCAAGAATCCGACGTTATGGAGGATCGTAGTCATTCTCCAATCCTGACATATACTATACGTATAACTGTTACGCCATTATTACACGCATTTAAAAAACCTTGAAAACAGTACCCTGGTCACGTTCATACATTCTACAATACAATGATACGCAACATGATAACATTGATAACAGTAACGCAAATGATTCACATTCGTTATCATTCTCCATTTTTTTCAATGAAATGTGGAAAAATCTTTTGAAAAGCTCATCATGGGCATTGAATTACGGTTGATAAAGTGCACGCGAAATTATGCACCGCAATTAGGTAAACCTGGTATTTACAATGTGGAAATTTGAAGATTTCATATCAATGTCACACAAATTGACTTGAGATTGAAGGGTTCATTATTCACAAAGATTATACCTACATCGACGACAATAGAACTTAAAGCACCGTTTGATTGTTTCCTTTTTTAACGTATTCCTAGTCCTCACCTCAAATACACTTCTAAATATCTTAGCCTGATTGTGCAAAATATGGTTACAGGTTATCAACAAGTCTTATTAGCAGTGATCGGAATAGGTAGTGCAATTTCGCGAGACTTCGGTGCGTAAGTTTAGTATGGATATAGCTTGTAACCCCGGGATTACATTTGCAAAGTGTTTAAGTTTGTGTTTAATTCAGATATGTTTTTAAAATATGATTTTAACGATTATTTTGGTAGCATAGAATATCGTATTGACGAAATATATAGACACTTGCAATGACAAAAAGTAAAAAGTATTTACAATAACATTTTTTTTAGATTTTTCGCATGTTCTCATTTAACTTCAATTAAGGTCATGTCAAGAAAATATTCTGTGAAATAATACGAGTCCCGGAATCTGGGGTCTTATCCATATTACGTATAATGTTTACGGTCATTCACCCGAGTTTGTAGCTCTGCCTAACCCATATTGGGAATGAAGGCCTGGTTATGTATGTGTGTACTTATTAGAAAACCTAAACATAAAACTTATTTCTTAAACGCATACTGGAAACTTGACTCCGATTAACTGAAAGAAACATATATAATCATTTATGTCGAAACAAGAATAAATATCAGGGGACAATCTCACACAAATTTACCTAGTCCCAAACTAAGCTCTAGGCTTGTACTGGGTACTAGACAACGATGAACATACTACTAGAAAACATCCAAGACTCAGGAACAAAATATTCGCGCTCATCACACAAATATCTACCCTTACCAGGATTTGAACCCAGGACCGCTGGCTTTGGAGGCAGGCTCACTCCCAACTAGGCCACCGTGTCGTCAAATGTGCCCAAAAAAGAATAGGTATGTTGAATCAGGAATGCGACGACAAAGGAAACAATCCTCATTTTCATTGGGATTAAACCCGCATGCTTGTACCGTTGCATTGCGTCGTCGCTATAGCACCCGACTCAATACACGAATACCAACTTGTCAATGTATTGCTACTAGCATGCGGGCTTTTGAACAATAAAACTGGGCCTCTATTCTACAGTGTTATAACGATATCGCATTTGACGTGTTTTAGAATCGTTTAGTCACAGTCGCCATTATTGTAAATGACATAAGAGTTATCAAAACGTTGACAATACGGAAACATGTCAAAAACGATATCGTTATTACCTTGTAGAATCCCAGCCCTGAGCCTTTAAATTTAATTACCTAGGTTCCTTGCTCGTTACTTCATCTAATTGACACTAAGGAGAAAGAAAAACGGGTCACCTTCTATGGAAAATCTGGACAAGCAAGGAAATGTACCCAACTGTCTAGCTCCGATTTGTTTAATTTTTAGGGTTCTGTAGTCAACTAGGAACCCTTATAGTTTCGCCATGTCCGTCCGTCCGTCCGCAGCCTAGCGTAGAGACTCTTAGTACTAGAGAGCTGTAATTTGGCATGAATACCGCAAACTCGGGTTACTTTAGCCCTAGGGGGTAACATTGCCCACCCTTAAAACTATAAGTATTTTAGTGGTAATCATCTTCAATTGGTTAAATATTTTTAGAACCATATAAGTAGCTTAGTCCTGATGTGTCATTTAACAAAATAATTAAATATTAAAGCTGGTTTTTGGGGTGGGCAATGTTACCCTCTAGGGCTAAAATAACCCGAGTTTACGGTATGCATATTAGTGTATATTTTTTTAGGGTACCTCCCCTACACGTAACGTGGGGATGAATTTTTTATGTGAAAACAATTTTTCGATTAATCAATCCGTTTATTAATCCGTCCCCCCACAACCAAGACTAAAAATCAGAAAAAAATCTTGAATGAAAGCGCATATAACGAATTTAAAATTAAAACTATCACGACTAAGTAGACATCATTGGTTCTTAAGATACAGGCAATTGACTTGTTGAATAAATAGACAATTTGTTATTACTTGTTGACTTTTATGTTTGTTGTACTTAACGGCATCGGAACCCTACACTGAGCATGGTCCGACATGCTCTTACCCGGTTTTTATATATTAGATGTTAGGGAGCAGTCTAAAATAACGGACACGTGCTCGTATTTTATTTATCTGCCCAAACACAACCTATTGGGACAAATTGTCCTCCAAAGTATGTCCTAAGTACTGAAAAGTGAATTAACCCCTAACTTCTGTAGAGAGTTTTGTTTAAGCATATTGCTGGTTTGATTATATGTAGAACATGAAAAATAATGAGCACGTGTTTTGTTAAATCGCCTCAAACTCATATTCTCCTAAAAAAAACACCCTTAAAAGTATTATACCCGCCAAGCAACAGTGTTCGCATTGTTGTGTTCCGGTGTGGGGATAAGACAACCGGTGAAATTACTAGCATAGAGGCATTCCATCTTAGTCCTCAGGGTTGGCAACGCATTTGAGGTCTTGGGATTATAGTCTTGAGAATTCAAATGTCTATGGGTCTCAGATTCCACTTACCATCAGGTGGCCTGAGTGCTCGTGTGCCTTCTCCTTAACATAAAAAAAAACTTATCTATGAAGTTTTTTTTAATAGAAACTTCACGGTTCATAGGTAATTGGCATTTTTTCATGTTCTCCAACATAAATAATCAAGTCAGTTATTCACTAGCAATTTGCGTTAGCAAAACTCTCTATAGAAGTTAGGGGTTTAGTCACTTTTTAGTACTTTGTAATACAATGTCTCCGCATAGGTTGAAAAATACGTGTCCGTTATTTTAGACTAATCCCTAACATAAAATATAAAAATCAAAGAAATCGGAGCCAGACAATTGGGTAGCTTTTCAATGCTCTTAACTAAGCTGACATGCACCAATAATCGACAGAAGCTTTTAATTCTAAGATCATAGGGTTATAAATTGATTGTTGCAAAACAAATGAATAACTCTTATCTACTTTGAATAAGAGTCAGAGTCGAACATTGGTCCTTTGTCGAGTACTGGTGTCTTTACCTTATATATTTCACGAAAAAAGCCAACGATAAAAGGGGCATCACCCACCCCTTTAACCGTCACGTAGTCGCATTTTAACAGTCAATTTGTCCACAGACGAGTCGAACGTGGAAAGGGTTAAAAAACGGAAGAAGACCATAATTCTATTTAAAAAGAGTACTTGATACTTTATTTATTCTGTCTGGTTTTATAAGAGCGCTTTAAAAATTATTAAGGTTTTGTCAATTTCACAAACGTCACACCGTGTACAAGTTTTTTTAGGCACATCACTACATAGTATAAAACAAAGTCGCTTTTTCTGTCCCTATATCCCTATGTATGCTTAAATCTTTAAAACTACGCAACGGATTTTGATGCGGTTTTTTTAATAGATAGAGTGATTGAAGAGGAAGGTTTATATGTATAATACTTTAATCCGGAGCGAAGCGAGGGCGGGTCGCTAGTATAAAAATAAACGACATCGTTTTTAGGGTTCCGTTTCGTACCCAAAGGGTAAAAACGGGACCCTATTACTCAGACTCCGCTGTCTGTCTATCACCAGGATGTATGTGATAGCTATACTAGAAACAGAATAAAATAAATATTTAAGTGGGGCTCCCTTACAATACAATAACGTGCACGAGTCCGACTCGCACTTGCCCGGTTTTTATCTATTTTTGTCGAATAATACCAGAATTCGACTTACGCTTGGCCTAGAAGGACAGGTGTAGTCAGCAAATACAGTCGAAGTCATAAATATGTTTACACTTTAGTGCTTTGTCACTTCCATTCAGTGCGACAATTTCTATGAATAATGAAGTTGTCTCAGTGAATGAAAGTGAAAAGGTACTAAAGTGTAAACATATTTATGACTTCGACTGTACCACAAAATACATAATAGTACAAGTCTTGTACATAATTAAGAGGCCGTATACGAAATTTTCCCGATTTCGCTGATTTACGTTATTTTACAGACGTGATTATACAGTTGAGATACTTGTACAAAGTTTAAGGTGCAACACGAAAGACAAGTTCAATTTTCAACGAATGTATGAGAACTACTTTTTTTGTTTTTATCTTTTAATTTTGAGAATTTTGCTGTAAAAGGTGTAGAATATCGCATATTCACGAATCGTTTTGACGTCTAAAAGGTATGAAAAAATTACAATTTATTGCTGTAAAAGTCGTCAAAAAAATGTATAATACAGTTTTTACCACCTTTATATGCAAAAAATTGTGTAAAAAAATACTTGGTCATTTTTTCAGAAAATATAGCAATATAGAATGTTTTAAATCAACTTAGGTTGTTTTAAAACATCTCGCATTAAAACAATAAAAAAGTAGCTCATTCATTCGTAACCCATTTATTCGATCATAACTGAAATTATATTTCGTGATATGCATTAAAACTTACAGAAATGCAGTAATTTAACTGTAAAATCACGAAAAGAAGCCAAACCGGCAAAATTTCGTATACGGCCTTTTAAGTAGCTGCATACTTTTGTACCTTATCGTTTTAACGCCTTTGACAGATTAGTGCAGCATTTCAAACATGACGTTAATGTGACAAAGTACTTTTCCTACTCCTGTACTTTTATCTGTCATTTATATAGTCACGAACACTAATATAAGTATACAGATAATATGTCCGCAGAACGTTCCGTAGAAAACTCTATCTAGTCTATTCCCCTTAACAGCACTTGTGCTTTTTTGAGCCAAAACGACATGCCTAGCTGCCAAAACTTACACCTAGGTTAATTTGACCAATCAAAAAAACTTCACCAAATTAATCCACCAATCACAATACACATTGACTGTTAATCGGAACGTTAGGTTCTTTTTGGTATGTAAACTCTTTTACTAATTTAACTCTTAAAAAAAAACATGGTATCAACCAACCAGAATGGAGCTGTATTAAAATCGACCAATCAGGTAAAAGAATTCAAATCATTAGGTGTTTTTTAGTCCCTATTTCACAAGTTAAATAGATTGTGCAACTTTTTTTTTAAATATAATACCTGGCAAGTGCACATCAATTTAAAAACAAAGTTAACCATAGACACATATTTTGTCGTTTTCGAATGTTTCCCGCTCGATTGTTGTTTTGTGCTTCGTTCGTTCGTATTCTAACCTAGGTATATTAATAAAATTTTGTTATTTTAATTTTGCATTTTATTTGAAACCTAGTCGTAGAAAAAGTATTGTATGCAACGGTGTATAACTAAGTCAAAAAATACTCGTGGCGTCTTGCTTTACGATGTTCGCCTGCGGCTCACATCGTAACCACACCACTCTTTTTTGGCCTCTCTTGCATAAACTACTATAAGTATGCAGCTATTTATGAGTTCGTCATTCTTGTCGTCGAGTTTTTATAGTGTTTTTGCAAGGGGTCTGAACTATGCCTTTCTAAAGCTTAATATCTCATAAAAAATACACTATAATTACTTCGCGTATACAGTTATTCGTCTCTTTCATAGCATTTCCCAGAGAGCGTAAGAAAAAAATGCATGTGCCCTATTGTGAGTAATTATAACTGACTGCTACCCAACTTTATTAACTTCCCAGCTCTTGAACGAACAAACATACTCACATATACACGCTATACGATCCCACAATCGAACTAACAAAGTTTCATCATTGTAGGACTTAAGGCGAAGTCTTCAAGTGGACGGACGCTCGGACACCATTGTACAACTTTCCCTTAAGTTAGGGCTCTCAATTAATTAACACAGTAGCTATAGATGGAATGTGTGGCATCGTTCAAATTAATCTGGATCATATTGTTAGGAATAGTTGGTCAAAGTCAGTTATCCAAAGTAATAATGACTTTGGTTAGATTTTTATGATTTTAATGGATTTTTTAATTAACCCTAAAACAATACATACCTTCACATTGAAGAGAAATATATTACTCAATTTAATATACTTAGCGGTTAATTTAAAAAAAAATGTCGACGGACTTACCTACCAAAACACTTACACTTATGTACTTACCTACTTACGCGTATTTTAACACAAATAAAATAGATGTAGGTAAATGATTATTTGACAAGAAACAATTTCATAAATTGAAAGTAAGTTAAAAAAATCATAATCTTAATTAGACTCGGTAACATTTTTGTTCGTATTTTTCATAGAATTTTATATTCAAAAACATTTACAAACAAAATCAAGACGGTCAATTGGGAACCAAATTTCGTCGGAAAACAAAAATTCAGGGCCTCTATTCTACTGCGTTATAAGGATATCGTGTTTGACGTGGTTTGGAATCGTTTATGTCACAGCCGCCATTATTGTAAATGACATAAGAGTTATCAAAACGTTGACAATACGGAAACACGTCAAATACGATATCGTTATTACCGTGTAGAATCCCAGCCCTTATATTGTACACAATTAATATGGCTATCACCAACCTCGTCAAAATTTAAATACATATGACTAACAACCTTTTCTTCTTTCTTTTCAAATTTATCTTCCTCACCACTTTCTTTGTCGGCGTCCTAGTCAAATGTAGCCCTAAATTAGAACGAACGACTTATTCTTCTTCCTTTATATACCCACTTTTGTCACCGCCATCATTGTCAAACGTAGCAAGATCACTAACTTCTTTCCTTCTCTCTTCACCATCAGTTTCTTTGCTGAGAAAAGCCTTGACATGACTCATGGTTAAACTTGCATTCTCTTTAGCCTTTTCCTGGACGTCCTTATCAAGGTCACAACCTGTGACAATTTCGCTGACACAACAAACTGTTATTCTTTCATCCTTCAATTTATTACTACTGTTGCTATGTTTCTCGTTATAATGAATACAACTTTTAACATGATCAACGACTGGAATCGTGTCAAATGCTTTAAATCTGCCTTCGTCATCTACTGGCTGCTGAGGGCCAGGATTTGGATCCGGAAGGCCTGGTGGTGGCAGAGGTGGTAATAGATTGGTTGCTTCGGCATACACCGTGGCATATGGAACCGCATCTGAAAACATTAACATTTCCAGGTAAATTTGTATGCTATTAAGTTTTAAGGCATTGATGGAAATGTGGTTGCTGGGTCAGAATACGACTTGTTTCATCTACACTTAGTTCTACATGTATGACTAATAAGAAAAAAAAAACCGCTTAGTTCTACATCCATGTATGACTTCTTTGAACACGTAAATTGTACTTTTTTGTTCTGTCTAGTCATACACCTACACGATGTGTACAAAACGAGTTGTACACAATAGTTATACTCCGTTAAAGGTGGGTCGTAATTTTAAGCACTGTCTGCATTAGAGTCGACGGAGCTCTGCTCGGTAGAGCTCCTATTTCTGGGTTGTTTTGGCCCTTCGGGCCCGATATAAAAACGAACCTAACCTAACCTACCTATTTAACGACTCGACGGAGTATAACTAATTGGATTTTTATGTATGACTAGACAGAACAAACAAGTACCATTTTACGTGTTCAAAGAAGTCATACATGGATGTAGAACTAAGCGGATTTTTTTTTCTTTTTAGTCATACATGTAGAACTAAGTGTATGACTAGATGGAACAAGCTAATAGTAACTACTCCATGTCTTCCTGTAGATTTCGTAAGAGGCGACTAAGGGAATAAGGGCTTGTAGTACTGTTAGGCTGTCACTAATACACTAGTTTAATTCTTGGCCTGATTGTGCAAAATGTGGTTACAGAATAATAAATAAGTCTTCTTAGAGTTGTTGGTATTTCTGCAGCTCTGCCTACCCCACTCTGGGAATGAAGGCGTGATGATATGTATACAATGTGATGGAAATGATTTGAGCTCGTATTATTTTTTGCTGATAGACTAACGTTCCGGAGAAGGCTAATCCGTTCATGATTGAGAACCATCTCCGGAATGTAAATATAGGTATCAGCTAACAAAAGTATAATTATATCTCTTCTTGTTTTTGTCTGCGAAATTAAAATAGGTTTTTTAAGTGTTTTGTACCAATCAGATATTAAACGTATAGCGTCTTGCGTAGAATGAGCAAAAACAAAGAACGCAATAAAATTAATCTCATAACATATGATTGATGCTAATAAAGCTCTCACTGCAAAGCAAGACTGTTACCTTTTTACATACATACAAACATACTATCACGCCTTCATTCCCAGAGTGGGGTAGGCAGAGCTACAGAAACACCAACAACTACAAAAAGAGTTGTTAGTAATTCTGTAATCACATTTTGCACAAACGGGCTAAGCTGTTTATCAGTGTATTAGTGACAGGTTGCAAGCCCATCGCCTAACAGTACTAGAAGCCCTCATTCCTTTAGTCGCCTCTTACGACATCCACGGGAAGATATGGAGTGGCACTATTCCAACCCGGCAACCACACGGGGGTGTTACCTTTTTAGTTTAATGTAAAAACATCGTCATTTAACTTACGACTGCTCCAAGCGTCCAGTGGCGCCCTAACTACTAATATTGTGCTATATAATAACAAAAGTACTGTCTTGAAATCAAAGTGTAGGTTTTTGCTGTGGTGGACACTTTTTTTCCGTTAAGTCGTCATGATTGTGTGTCAGTTGGCCAACAAAAGAACATTCTTCGATTTCAAGACATTTGGTTTATTAGAAGATACTAGTAATTAGGGCGCCACTGGACGCTCAGAGCTTGTCGAGTCTCGTCGATGGAGTTACTGCCAGTTTTCACTATTTTCTGCTAGCTTTTTCACCTCCTAATACGACATGACATAGGCTTTCTAAAAAAAACAATAAATCTTCAATATAAGTCCTTTATGAGTTACAGTTTTATTTATTTTATTTTATTTATTCAATAAACCCATAGCACAATATTGATAAAATATAGGTATGATGCAGAAAGCTTATACATAGGCCAATTACGGGATTTTCTCATATAAAAACTGATCAAGGAGAAATTTAGGGGGGACACATTAAAGAAACAAGAGTGTGGCTAACTTCCCATGGTACTGCGTTGTGCTTGTGTGTGTGTATATGTGTGTGAGTTCGTGTTTACGTGTTTTTATCTATCTATCATGTTTATGAGAGAAAGTGGAAATAATATACAATAATAGAATCAAAAGAATGAAAATATTAAAGATATTAAGATAAAAAAACATGATGCAGATTATTTACTAATGAAGACATTCCATTAATTTATTTTTAAAACTACAGCGGGAAAGATAAAAAAATTCTAATTTGCGTACTTTTTATTGTACGAGGCAGTCGGCGGCATACCGAACAGTGAGCATATTTAGTATTTGTAAGTGGAATCTGAAACAGAATTTCTCTACTATGCCTTATCACCATTGATGGTGTATAAAGCCTAAGTATTGTTTCAAGTAGGGTGGAACAATCCACCAAGCCATTTTTGATAGATTAAATCGGTCAAGTCTGTATAGGGATATTTCTAACCTAATATAATAATATAAATCATCTTTCTACACTAGAAACCATCTTAGCCTGTTTGAGCAAAATGTGGTTACAGAAATACCAACAAGTCTTTTTAGAGTTGCTGGTAATTCTGTAGCTCTGCCTACCCCACTCTGGGAATGAAGGCGTGATCGTATGTATGTATGTATGTAATCATCTTTCTTTATTATTATTACATGGTATAAAACTCAGTTTTTCTCTTTCTAACTGTAGTGGTGGTAGGACCCTGTGCAGGGTCCATCCGGATCGCTACCACCATCTTATCCATTAACCACCCGCCAAGTAACAGTGTTCGCATTGTTGTGTTCCGGTGTGGGGATAAGACAACCGGTGAAATTACTAGCATAGAGGCATTCTATCTTAGTCCTCAGGGTTGGCAACGCAGAGGTATTGGGATTATAGTCTTGAGAATTCAAATGTCTATGGGTCTCAGATTCCACTTACCATCAGGTGGCCTGAGTGCTCGTGTGCCTTCTCCTTAACATAAAAAAAGGTATGTATATTCGCTAACTCCTCCTTAACAACACAAAAGATTTTGATTAAGTCACTATCATTTACACAAATATTCACGGAAGGTTTTCAATGTTTTCATGTATAATAAATTTAGGTTTATGTACGGGTGTTACAGATAACTTCCATAAACCAAAGCGTAGCGTCTCTAGTAATATTATTAGATACTTTGCCTGTTTTTTAGGCTTTCATAGCCAAATCGCGGAACTCATTTCGATAAAATTTGCTATAAAGATAGCCAAAACCCCGAGGAAGGACCACGAGTTCCTTTTACCCTAGAACATAGGACAGTTCCCGAGGGGAGAGCGATAAACATCTATGGATGCAGTCACGAGCAACAGCCTGTTGAGTATTAAAATAAATAAGCAACATGCTGACCTTTAATTACCTTCCTCGAGGGAAGACCGACTACTTAATGAATTAACATCCATTTTCACTATGCTTCTTGATGGTTAAACAAATCTTGCAGAAGAAACAGCACGTTTTTCACTGTATAATATAACCTAAACATTTGCCAAACTTTGCAAAGAACTAGATACCAGCGTGATAACGTCCAGTTATCGCAAATATATAATGACAACTGAACGGATATTCTGTGGTTGGTCGTGTTATCAATAAAGTTATAAATATTGTCGCTGCAGTTCGAGACCTGTTATTTACTACCATAATTTAGTACAGGGCCTCTATTCAACTGCGTTATAACGATATCGTGTTTGACGTGTTTCAAAATCGTTTATGTCACAGTCGCCATTATTGTAAATGACATAAGAGTTATGAAAACGTTGACAATACGGAAACACGTCAAATACGATATCGTTATTACCGTGTAGAATCCCAGCCCTGGGCTATTATTCTATAGCTATGTAGTTCAGTTTACGCTGAGATAAAAGGACATAGCTCTGTCCTTTACGCTCACCGTAAAATGAACAACATAGCCGTGTCATAACCCCTAGATTGGCCAAAGAGTTGGGCGTAGTGATAGGTGGAATTACAAATGAAAAGCAGCGATTGGTTAAAAATAGATGTTTCTTAATACAAATGAAACTTAATTGCGAGTCAATTTGGATCCAGTTGCTTTCAATGTCAATGCATATTATGGTATCTAAAAGTATCTTGGCCTCTATTCAGGTGCGTTAAAACGATATCGTGTTTGACACGTTTAAGAATCGTTTATCTCACAGTCGCCATTATTGTAAATGGCATAAGAGTTATCAAAACGTTGACAATACGGAAACAGGTCAAAAACGATATCGTTATAACGCACTTGAATAGAGGCCCTGATCTGATGAAGGAGTCGGAAGGTGGCGACAGGATATCCGCCATACTTAACGTTGACCAGCCGTGTTAGGACTCATATTTTGGTCTTGATAAGCAACTAATGACTGCAAAAAAAGTACAGTTGGCAACCAATTTTTGTACCGTAACTATTTATGAAAAAAAATCCTAATCAAAATCTACGCGGACGAAGAAGCTAGTTTAGGAATATAAAATAAAGCTTTCTGTTATGTACATTTGAATTAGCTTATTATCGTAAAGAAGTCATTAGAGAGCGTATCATGAAGTGTTTATTCAGCCAAATACCAGCCAGGGATTGCGCTATAGCAGTCATCTCCGTTCCTTACGTACTTTTCCTTCACTTCTCGGGTTTTAACGCATTATAATTATATTCTAGGTACATACATCCTCATACATACATACAACTATCGAATCATCAATCTCTTCTTGCACGTACGTTGGTTTCAGGTGCTTCTGATTTGGCCCTTTATTTAGTACATCGCGAATCTAATCACTGTATTATATTCTCAGATGTGAAAATACATTTAAACACATTGTTTTTGAAATATTATTAAAAGCAGCTGATTTGGTTCAACGGCCACGGATTTTGATATTGGAATTGTTGTCAAAAATACATACATACATAACATCACGCCTTCATTCCCAGAGTGGGGTAGGCAGAGCTACAGAAATACCAACAACCCTAGAAAAACTTGATGATAATTCTGTAACCACATTTTGCACAATCAGGCCAAGAGGTTTACTAGTGTATTAGTGATAGGTTGCAACAGTGCTACAAGCCTTTATTATCTTAGTCGCCTCTTACGACATTCACGGGAAGACATGGAATGGCACTATTCTAACCCGGCAACGACACGGGGTTTCAAAAATACATTTAGTTAATTAATTGAAGTAAAATATTATTATTTTTATTTACCTGGTGTTGATTTTTTGTTGGGTAATCCCGTATTTCTATCCATTATAAGTACCTATTATAACTATCTTGTCACCTAAAACCACACAAAATAGTAAACTTTATTTTAACTGAAACTTAAAATAAACACGGTATCACGTCCTTGTAACGCAAAATTTTTGGAGCGAATGAACTCACTATTAATATTGCGTTTTCCTGGCGGGTGATTCTCTCAATACAGCGCTGCGTCGACCTCAAAGGCGAAGTTTTATCCGGCAAGTTTAAGAAGTCCCGTCGGAGCTTACAAAATATATGTGGCGACCTAGCGACATCTGGTGACAACTTGTAACAACCAACTCGCCAGCGCCGCCAGCGTCAGACAGCGCAACTAAAATCTGTCAGTGGGCTACATCGCACTAACGAAGTTTCTTCAGTCGGTTGACTTATATATACCACTTCCAACTTCATCCAACTGGACTTCAGTCCCCAGGCATAACACACGCCTGGAAAGAGATCTCTCTATCATCCCTCTCTTACTACATTGGTGACCCACGACAATGGACATTTAAGCAACCTGTCGACCTTCAAGCACTATGACGCAGTCTCACAGCAAGCCAGACAACCCGCACTGTGCACCACTAGCATAGCACTAGGCAGCAGGCAGGTGAGTCGAATTCAGTGTCGAATAAAGCTGCCTAATTAAGAAGGCGCGCGCTAAAATGTGTTTTGTACGTTTCAACAGGACTTTTTAAACTCGCCGGATAAGACTTCGCCTTTGAGATCGACGCAGCGCTGTGTTGAGAGAATCACCCTCCTGGACGGCTAGCAAACGATTGCCGAGAGTTTTTCGTTCGGATATCCCTTTCAAACTAGTCTGCCACGATAGAGACGCACTGAGTGGCAAGTAAGTAAATTAAAGACGAGGTTTAGCTGTGCTCGGACTTAGTCATTCGTTTTTAAACCAGACATAAGGAAAATGCGAACATAAACTCTGGGGTATAGCTATTGTAAGATGGTTAGTAAATTTAAATGCTCATTTATGGTTCCGTACCCTAAGGGTGCTAAACGGGACCTTATTACTTAGCCTACGCTACGCTGTACGTCGGTCGGTCCTAGCTTTTAACCCTCGGTCACTCATGAACATGTTTTTTTATATATTTTGGATTCGGATTAATAACAGAGAAATAAAATACACGTGTTTTTTTCCGGTGTGATATGGAGGTACGTAATCATGGCAATTTATTTTAAACTATATTTAGTGAGTATAAAGTTAATTTTTACTTGTCATCAAATTGAAGATGGCATTTAAAAGGACTGTGAAGCAAAAAAAAACCATACAAAATACGATAACGTTATATTCTCCCCTTAAACATTGTCCGATTTATACGATTTTTGAATATGTTTTAGATATTATGAAAATCTATGTCTATATGAAAATATTGATTAAAAAGAGAAATACAAAAGCGGAAACGTAGAGACCGAGGCGGTATGTTGCTTTTGACGACACGTTGGCCTAGTTGGGAGTGACCCTGCCTCCGAAGCCAGCGGTCCTGGGTTCAAATCCCGGTAAAGGCAGATATTTGTGTGATGAGCGCGAATATTTGTTCCTATTAAATTTATCGCTGTCTAGTACCCATAGTACAAGCCTAGAGCTTAGTTTGGGACTAGGTCAATTTGTGTGACATTGTCCCGTGATATTTATATTATTATTATTACAGTCTACGCTATGATACAAAGGGTTGAACCGTATCATATACAAAGGCCTCTATTGTACTGAGAACCATATTGCATTTGACATGTTATCGTACCGTTTTTAACTCTTTTGTCGAAGCATTGTAAGTCTTCAAACTTTGTAGGTAGGCAAAAAGTTGTAACAGCAATAAGATGATGCTAAATGTGCTAATGCTATGTTAATTAGTGGTTAACTCACCGAGTAACAGGAAAAAAAAACTACAGTGAAGTTATTGGGAGTAGGTAGTTAGTTATGTGTGCAACAAGAGAAGAAAGTAGGTTTTTGCTGCGAGTGTTGATATTGAATCCTGAGTGCAGCGAGGGATTCAAAGATATGAGATGCAAATAACTTTGGTGTCGTGTTGCACATACAACTTTTCACCTCAGCAGCGAGAAAATATAACCTTAAGGTAGAAAAACAACTTGGTGGAAATAAAACGACATCCCCAGCTACCCCAGTGCCGCCTTTATTATAAACAAAAATTAAAAAGTTACTTTGTCTCACGCTCGCAGCAAAATCGAATTTTGCTTACTGTCTTTAAACAGCAAAACTTCTTGAGGTGCTGAGGTGAAAAACCTAATAAATAAATACAACATTTGAAGATGACCAGAGATGGCTACCGAAACTCCTTAATTTTACCTATTTCAAGTGTGGCAATAAAATATCTCTATGAAGATAGTTTCATTATTAGCAATATTAACGACTATGACAATTGTTATTTATGCAACAAGAGAGCAAAGATTTTGCTGCAAGTGTTGATTTTGAATTCCGAGTAAGCAAAGGATTCTAGGTTAGGTTAAAAGAAAGACACGAAATGCCACTTTGGTCTCGTTTTGAACATACAACTTTTCTCCAGTAGCCAGAACATCATCGGATTTAGAAAAAAGACAACATTATAAAAATGTAGCTACGTGTTTATTTGCCACCTTACCAATCACCACATATTGTGAAAAATTATACAAAGTTAAATAAGTAGTAAACTTCTTACGGCCGAACCCTATGTTCAAACCGTAGACGGATTACTTCGGATTAAAATTTGACACATTTTGTATGTCAAATTTGTTGTAAATGTCAAATTTAACCGCGAAGTAAGTCTTATCTATCCGCGGTTTGAGTTTAGGGTTCGGTCGTTAGCCTGATTGTGCAAAATGTGGTTACAGAATTATATACAAGACTCTAAAAAGAGTTGTTCGTGATTCTTTGGCTCTGCCTACCCCACTCTGGGAATGAAGGCGTGATGTTGTATTTATACAAAGGTTCTTTGTCTCACGCTCGCAACAAAATCTAAATTTGCTCTTTAAGCAGCAAAACCTGCCTTTTTGGGGCACTGAGGTGAAAAGCAAATTGAAATGGTTTCAATATATAAAAATGAAAAATAAAATAAATTGGAATGAGTTTATTGGCACACGACCACGCAAATTTAAAAGAGTGAAAGACAAAATTAAAATGAATATGACAAAACAGCAAATAACAACAGTTCCACCCGCGCAGGGGCTACACCATGCAGCGCTGTTTGTTAGCCAAAGCCCAAAAACGGAAGGAGTATAAAGGAAAAATAATTAAGACTATAAAACCATAAGCTATCTAGCGTGAGTACTACCTTAAGAGTAAGTACTTAGCTGATAGTTGAGCTTGATAACCGGCTCTAATTCACTTTTAACATTAAACAAACAAAAACAGACTTAATAAATACTAAAAAATTAAAGAATACATCGAAAACAATTTTTTAAGAGGATTGTGAAGCGATGGTTAAATCGCGAAGCTCTCAAAATGAATCAATACAAATTTAGCTCCGGGCGATAATCTTTCTCACCCCTTAAATCTACTCAGATTGCCACGATTTTTGAAAATGTTGTAGATTTTATGAGAAGCTAGGTCTGTACCTACGTTTCCCCTTTTTTTTCTAATATTTATTTTCGTAGAAAGACAACATATTCGAAAATAGTAAAAATTGGACAACGTGGGGAGAAAAACGCTATCGCATTACGTATGGATTTTTTTTGCTTCACAGGCCTCTTAAGAAGGTATAGTCGGTTTCAGGAACAGCACGATTGGACTTGTTACGCCAGGAAAACTTAATACGTTGCTTTTTAAAGCTAATAAAATATTTTTTCAAACGTAGAGTAGGTGGTATGATGTTCCACACTTTTGATGCTGCTATATAATAAATACACTAATGACTCGTTCGTCTGTCTATCTATCAAGGCCCTTTCTCTCTCAAACAGCTAAAGTTTTCGGGCTGAAATGTGGAAATTTTAGTATTTAGTTATTCAAATAAAGAAAATTATAAATTTGAAATCCGAAACTACAAGAATAATAAGAAATGAAATCTCCTGCGTTAAATAAGATACACTTTGTTTCATATGTAAACATGGGTCATACACAGATTTAGATTACCGTCTTTCCTGTGGACACACTGAAAGTTAACGTTTTAAGGCCTAATTTTCTGACTAAGCCCATTCCCGCAAAAACACATTTAGGACTGCTTTAGACCTATCATATAAAGACATAACTTATATGCACACAAGCTTTTAACTATTGACCACAGGAGAGACAACTATTGTTTTTAAGAGTGTACGTATGACGCACATAACATCACGCCTTCATTTCCAGAGTGGGGTTAGGCAGAGCTGCAGAATTACCAAAACTCTAAAAATTTTGTTGATAATTCTGTAACACTTTTTGCACAATCAGGTTAAGATGTTTCCTAATTTATTAGTGACAGGTTGCACTTTTTTCATTGACATATATTTATTTTAAATAGATAGAGGCCCTCCTTACTTCTAAAGACTTTTACTTTAGCAGTATCGCATCTCTTCATTGTTGCTCTCGACATGCTTTTTCTTGACTTCCTTGGCAATTTTGATTTCACTATAACGAGGAATCGAAGGTGTTGGTTGCTGCGGTCCAGGGTTCTCAATGAGGGGATCAGGTGACGGCTGTGGTGGCAGGAGATTTGTTGCAGGGTGGTACACGGTGGCCTTTGGTGTGACATCTGGAAAAATAAAATTGGTAACAATTTTTAGTCATTTGCTAATTTAATGCCTAACGGACACATTCCAAAATCATTTGCTTTTGCATTGAAAATCTTATCGTACTAACAAAATATAATTTTAAATGCAACACTAACACCTGTTTGAGTAGGTGATAAAAAATGTATCTATACTATACATACTTTCATACTTTACATCCACACTTTCCTTCTAATGTTATAAGTGAAAGTAACTCTGTTTGTTTGTTTCTGACAATCTTACAGCTAAGTCGCTGAACCAATTTAATATTCTTTGGTTTGTAAGCTTTAAGAATTTCTTTGGCAATTACAAAGGGTACTTTTCAATGCGGTTTGATATTTACGTACATTTATAACTACTTATTTTAATTTCTACGAGTATGTTGAAAAGTTCTCGTTCTTGATGATGGTACAAATGTATTTTTAGACCACCAATAATAGGTTTTAATTCCGCCACTTTGGCTCTTACGACTCTTAGGAAAATACAATAACATTAAATCCTACATTATTAGTTATTACAAATTTACAACTTTCCCAAAAAAAAAGAGGATTAAAAACTGAGGAAACCAGTTAGATACATTGCTTTTTAAACGGTTAAAAAATACTTAAACAAGAACAAACTTGCCTTTATTTTTTTTTCTCTTGAGAACTCCAGTTTCTCTATCCATTATTGGTTACTCCCTTGACACTTCAAATTGACACAAGATGCAGATAGATATGCTTGGCGTACAAAACAAAACAGCAAGATTAAAAATAAACTAAGTAAACGGTATGACAACGTCCACGTATTGGAAATTATTATTTGCAACTGGACCGCCGACGCGGCGCCTTGATTCAGCGAGTGGCGAGGTGACTCCCCGGTTGGATTTAGTCATTCTTTTTTTATCTAGATTTAAAGAATCGAGCATATTAAACTAAGAGTTGCCGCAAGCGGGCCAAGTGTTACGCCCGGTTATTTATTAATTGCAGATATTTACATTTTATAATTAATGAGAGGGAGCAATGATGGTGCCTTGGGAATAACAGCTGATAGGTTTGATTAAGTGATTATTCGCCGATTAAACGAGTTGCATATCTCGAGACCAGACCGGTTTTACAAGCATACCTTATACTAACCTTAAATACAATTTTCATTAAATTTTGTTACTTACTAGAATAGTCCATTATTTGAGTGTATGAAAATGTTTTATTTTTCGTAATTATGGTGACCGACTGATTTTTTAACTGCTATTTTTCATATAACAATAAAATTGCAACCGACAAAAAAACTTCCTTTAGGAAATACTTCTGATGAGACTACTGCTCTCTTGTGGTAAATAGCGGAGGTAAGTGTGGTGACAGCCAACGTTTTCGATTTATCGTATTTTCCATTGAGTTCTGCTGCTCAACGCTAGATGGCGCTGGTATATACATCTTTAATACGAGATGATAATGCTATTCTGTTCAATAACCTATAAATTAAAGTTACGCATTTGTGTGGAAATCATTTCGCGCATAATATTATTTCGATTGTATTTATAATACACTCTGGAACAATGAAAACGGGTTACTTTGATGAAAATACTGTAATAAGTGACCCGTTTCCATTGCTCTTAACTATAATTGATGTTCACTTCAATCGGTTTAAGAAGGTTCTAGTTAATCTACACTTCAAAAATATTACTATTGATATTTTGTCCGTTGTATCATACCTACCTTGGTATTTCGTAGATTAAAAGAAACCATGTAGGTAATCGAGTGCTAAAGCATTGTTTTTTTAAATTTTACGTTATACAGATGGTTTTTAACACAGCTCTTTATTTTATACACGATTTCGTTTCTTTCCAGGATAAAAACTATTTATTATGAAATAAAATACAGTCGATTTCAACGATGGCACATTAGCAACCTCGACTGAGCTTGCTCGAATGAGCTTTAAGCAAGGGACAATCTCACGCAAATCGACTTAGCCCCAATTAATTATTTAGTGGTGGTAGGACCCCGTGCAGGGTCCGTCCGGATCGCTACCACCATCTTATCCATTAACCACCCGCCAAGCAACAGTGTTCGCATTGTTGTGTTCCGGTGTGGGGATAAGACAACCGGTGAAATTACTAGCATAGAGGCATTCCATCTTAGTCCTCAGGGTTGGCAACGCATTTGAGGTCTTGGGATTATAGTCTTGAGAATTCAAATGTCTATGGTTCTCAGATACCACTTACCATCAGGTGGCCTGAGTGCTCGTGTGCCTTCTCCTAAACATAAAAAAAACCTTAAGGTTTGTACGAGTACTATTGGTACTAGACAACGATCAACATATATTTGACGACACGCTAGCCTAGTTGGTAGTGACTTTGGCTTCGAAGATAGGGGTCCGGGTTCAAATCCCGATAAGGGCAGATATATGTGATGAGCACGAGTATTACCCTGAGTATGTTTATCGATGTGTAGTACCCATAGTACAAACCTAGAGCTTAGTTTGGGACTAGGTCAATTTGTGTGAGATTGTCGTGTGTATAGGGAAATACATACTTAAAAACATTCCAGACCCAGGAACAAATAACTACTCGCGCTCATCACACTCAAATTTTTTCATACCAACTAGACTAAATGAAAAAGTATGATGTAGGTGCCTACTTACTCGACTTTTGTAATCGATTTCTACTTACTGTGGTTTTCAGTTCATTCATTTGGTTGTAATCCCCCGATGGACACTGATACAAAGAGAAAGAGAAATATTGGAGGCTTTTGAAAAAATATCGGTATAATTTGATGACACGTTGGCCTAGTTGGGAGTGACCCTGCCTCCGAAGCCAGCGGTCCTGGGTTCAAATCCCGGTAAGGGCAGATATTTGTGTGATGAGCGCGAATATTTTTTCCTGAGTCTTGGATGTTTTCTATATATATATTTAAGTATGTATTTCTCTATTTAAGTATGTTTAACGTTGTCTAGTACCCATATTACAAGCCTAGAGCTTAGTTTTGGACTAGGTCAATTTGTGTGAGATTGTCCTGTGATATATTATTTATTTATCTAAGGACCGAGTGCTAAATATAATAAATGAAAGTAGAATTTACTAACAACAAAAGAACATAGAAGAGGAACAATAGGACATCTGCTACAATACGACATTTTGCTTAAAAGCGTCATAGAAGGAAAGAAAGAGGGAAAGAGAGACTTTTGGCAACACCAACACAGTATTTAGTTACCTATATGTAGTTATAGAAAAGTTTGTGTTCTCTCTCTACATCGGTGATGAAAATACATGCAAAATAAAACTCTGCCATTTTAATTTAATTCCATGGACCTCCTTCCCTTACGACACAAAGAAACAGTCCAAACAACTTATTAACAGAAGCAGAAGAAGACCAAGAAGAAATTGGGCAGATAAAGAGAAGGTTGAGGTTGGGTCGTACCAGAAAGTCAAGCAGTTGACGGAGGACCGGAGCGGTTGGCGATTACTCCACCGACAAGAACATGGCTCTTAACGAAAGAGAGAGTGAAACCACCCGATAAAGATATCCTACTCTTATCTTATTTTATCATACTGTTTTACCTAGGACCACTTAGAAGTAATATAAATCTAGTTTTACAACTGGATTTTAGAAATTTTCATGACGAGAAGGCAAACGAGCATACAGGTTACCTGATGGTAAGTGGACTTTGAAGTCAATCAGACAATCTCAAGACTGCATCAACGTTGACAACCCTGTGGACTTAAATGGAAAGCATCTACTCTAGTTGTTTTACACCCATACCAGAACACAGCAATGCGAATACTGCTGTACGGCAGCAGGTTACAGATGGTAGCGATTTGGACGGACTCTACATACCTTTCACCACTAAACTGACAGTAGACCGACAGTTCCATACATTTTAATACTCACAAGTAAAGTGGAATTTCGCCAAAATCTATATTTATATTTCTGCTGCAAATAGTTAATACCAAGTGATAACCTGTTCTAAGTTTGAATGGTCCATTTTCCCATACGTTAGATGGTTCTGACGTAAATAGCATTCTAGCCACAATGCGCAACGATACAGAAGCCATCTATTAAACAAGTTAACTAAAGTCAAACTTTAAAAACCCTTCAGGATGTTTTTCATACTGTCATAATATCTATGTTAAATACTTTAAAGCCGCCATTTTGTTTTTTTTGTTAAATTTCGGTAAACGAAAAAGGATCTATGAATATATACACAAATTACAATTAGATACGTACATAATAAAAGATCCCATAAAGAGATAAGTTTGCCTTTGTACATACTCTTTTAAAAACCTTACTTGCATTGTTTGATTTAGTCTTGTACTTAAAAGTGTTTACACGTTTTAAGTTCCGATGTTTTAAGGCCTTATCAGGGCCTCTATTCAACTGCGTTATAACGATATCGTTTTTGACCTGTTTCCGTATTGTCAACGTTTTGATAACTCTTATGTCATTTACAATAATGGCGACTGTGACATAAACGATTCTAAAACACGTCAAACACGATATCGTTATAACGCACTGAATAGAGGCCAAGGTCTCATGTATTTTTTTTTTATGTAGTATGAAGTATTCGTAAACTAAAGGTAAACGTTAACATAAATACATATAGCAAAAATGTGTTACTTTTTGTATCCCATTATTGTTTTCCCAGGCACTTAGATGGAATAGCTTATACCTGCATCCAGCAATTTAGATGTTTTAGATTTTTAGGGTTCCGTACCTTAGAAGGAAAAATCGAAACCCTTAAAGTATCACTTTGTTGTCCGCCTGTCCATCCACCCGTCGGTCCGTCCTTCCGTCCGTCCATCTGTCCGTCCGTCTGTTTGTCAAGACAGGAACGCGTAAAGGTATCAAATTGGAATTAAAACCATATACTCAAGTTTACAGGGCCGGGATTCTACACGGTAATAACGATATCATCTTTGATGTATTTCCGTATTGTCAACGTTTTGATAAAGCCACCACCGCCCGGATCGCTACCACCATCTTATCCATTAACCACCCGCCAAGCAACAGTGTTCGCATTATTGTGTTCCGGCGTGGGGATGGGACAACCGGTGAAATTACTAGCATAGAGGCATTCCATCTTAGTCCTCAGGGTTGGCAACGCATTTGAGGTCTTAGGATTACAGTCTTGAGAATTCAAATGTGTATGGGTCTCAGATTCCACTTACCATCAGGTGGCCTGAGTGCTCGTGTGCCTTCTCCTTAACATAAAAAAAAAAAAAAAAAAAAAAAAAGAACTCTTATGTCTTAGATAATAATGGCGGCCGAGCAAAAAACGATGCTAAAACCCAGTTCAATGAAGCTGTGAAAAAATCAAACTTCTAAGTTAACGTCAACAAAGATACGACCGTTTATGCCGCTAAAAATCGTTTATTTCGACACTCTCGGCGGAATCAAAATTTATAGGGTACTTCCCAAAGACGTAGAATCCTGAAATTTAGCAAGAAGGAATGTCTTACAGCACAAGTAAAGGAAAAAACTGAAAACTCTTAATTTGTTGCTCCATCACAAAAAAAAAACATTACGATTGCAAACTTATTTGCAGTTGGTAAACTAACGCGCTATGTCGATGTATGGAGACAATAGTTTTTCAACGGCAAAGTCGAGCTTGTGTGCAATACAATATTAGATTCTATTAGGTTTGTTTGGGACCCTCAATGCTCGAGGCCGACTTTGACCGGTTTTTTTGTTATTTAAACGAAAACATCTCTACTAAATCACGGTTATTGATCACAATATTCAAAATCAATCTATATTTAAAAACCTTAAATTTTGTTAGTGATAGGTGCACAGCATACACTACTGCGTTTCTGTACTCTAGGCCACAAGTAATACAATGGCGTAAGTTGTACTATTGAAAGTTCGGACGTAGGCGCCTGCAAGTGCTTTGTGCCAAGCGCTTTGTGCTGTTGGCGATCGGACAGCTTTGTTTTCTGTCTTTAGTTCTGCCCACCGTTGTGCTTTAAAAGAGGCGTTGACAATACGATTGTTAAATAATTTAAAAGATTAAATTTTTCATTATTCCGGCTCTGATGGAGTTAAGCGTATTACACTGAATAACAAAATACGTTTATTTTTAATGTGTCAATAATAATATGTATATCACTTTTACGCTTCTCTGCCTTTTCACCGACAAATCTTTGACAAATGCATCGTTTCGCAACCTATTCATTTGCCAACCCACTAATTTGTCTATAACTATAAATATTTCAGGATTTTTATAAAATTAGCCTTACCTAACCTATAGAGCTGAACACGATGGTCCTGAAATGAATTCAGAATTGTTTACTGCTTCGGAAAAAACGCGGGTTGTCAAATGATATGTTTATAACGTTGATAGGATCCCCTCCTCGTTACCTGTCCACATCACGCCTCCTCAACTTTGCAATTATTGGTGCTACTTTCAAGCTTCCTCTAAGATGTTCATTCTTTATCTTATCCAATCTAGTGACACCACACCCATTGAAACATCCGCATCTCCGCCACATATTCTCTCCTTTCATCCTTCTCCTTGGTAAGCCAAAACTCAGATCCATACGTGAGGGCTGGTCTCACAGTAGTCTTCTAAATTTAGCCCTTGAGCTTGAGAGGCATTCGCGGGTCACATGTGACCCCAGAGATCTGTCGCCATTTCATCCATCCTGCATTTATTCTGTTGTTTAAAGTTTAAACCATCGTAATTAAAATAAAATCAATTTAATTTTCGGCGACACGTTGGCCTAGTTGGGAGTGACGCAGCGGTCCTGGGTTCAAATTCCGGTAAAGGCAGATATTAGTGGGATGAGCGCGAATATTCGTTCCTGAGTCTTGGATGTTTTCTATGTATTTAAGTATGTATTTCTCTGTTTAAGTATGTTTATCGTTGTCTAGTACCCATAGTACAAGCCTAGAGCATAGTTTGGGACTAGGTCAATTTGTGTGAGATTGTAAGTAACCTGACTTTTTTATATACAATGTACACATTGTAAATTTGTATTGAATTTGATTTCGTTGTTGCATACTACCAGACAACATATAAAACTTTGAAAACTTTGAAACTTTTTTTAGTAATGAACTAATGAATTATTTTGACCACTCGACCACTAAAAGAACACTTAAATAAAATAACACCCTCCAAAGCTTAAATTTTACACTAAAAAACTTCTCGAATTCTCGATAAAATAATTTACCCCATGATCGGGGAAGCACCAATTTACATATTTCCGACACTTTGATGGGGCTTGTTAAAAAAAGGAAAATTCAGTCAACAAGGTATCGAGGGAAGTGACCAAATTTAGGGGAAAAGGCGAAGGGGCAGAATTGAATTGATAGGGTTCTACTTTTTTTGGCGCCTTCGATATTGAAAATTGTATTTAAACTTTTTTGTAAGTTAAAAAAAGTATTACATAGGTTGCCTATTTCTACATTCCTTTAAAATAAAATAAGGGCTTGTAGTACTGTTAGGTAATGGACTTGCAACCTGTCACTAATACACTTTTAAACTTCTTGGCCTGATTGTGCAAAAGTCTTTTTAGAGTTCTTAGTTTTTCTAATAGCTCTGCCTACCCCACTCTGGGAATGAAGGCGTGATGTTATGTATGTATATTTAACACCTATTGCCGTCGCCGTTAAGATAATAAAATCAACAATACAATACTAAACCTTGAATTGTATACCAAACAAAAAAAAACAGTACAGGGCATTAGGCTTGTATGGAATCAAGACGCTTACTATAACAATCACAATATTGCTCGAAGGGAGCAATTTTTTTAGAGTTTTATTTTCCTGTCTTAGAAAGGCAAACAGGCCTCGCCTTACGACTAATGAAGAACACTTTCTACGACTCATATATTTTCAATTACACAATTGAAGGAAGTGCAACGACGCATCAAGGGCGGAGGTGCCGACAGTAAACCTGCCGAATGGCGGATTGACAGCAGCTGTAAAAATCAGGGGACGAAATGACAGATATAAACTTTTCATGGGTTATATTTTGTCGGCTTTGTCTTGCTACAGCATTATTAATATTATAGTTTATGGTATGGTGAAAGGAAATGAGCATACAGGCTACATGGTAACTGGGACTGTCCATTTACATTTGCATTCTCAAGACTAAAATCTCAATAAAATCTCTCTCAATCTTGAGGACGTAAATGACTGTCTCTGTGCTAGTCTTTTCACCAGTTTTCAGCACACACACACACACATAACAATGCTGGCGACAAGTGAAAGGGTAATAACGATGGTAGCGATCCGGACGGGCCCTGCACGAGGTTTTAATGGCTGGGATTCTACACAGTATAACCATATTGCTTTTGACGGGGTATCGCATTGTCAACGTTCTGATAGTTCTTATTTACTTGACAGTAATGGCAGCCGAGTTAAAAACTCCGTAATAGGTCAAAGACAATATGGTTTCACGCTGTAGAATAGAGGTCTCTTGATCTTGTTTCTTTGTAGTAATCACCTTGAGATTATCATCGTAAGATTGCATATGTCTATGGGCTTTGAAATCCACTTACCATCATGTGGCCAGTGTGTTTGTTTGACCTGTCGATGCTATCAAAAAAGGTCTTCCAAAACCTGATCTAACCTCTATCTCTGACTTATTACATCCCAAATTATACAACAAATAAATAGCCTCACGCGTCTCGGTAATGCAAGGCTGGGGTATTTTTACGAGCGCAGGAGTTGCGGAACGTCCCGCAGTGTCTGTGTTACTGCCGAGTTCACTTAGTGATTTTATAACTTCTATCAATGCGGTTTACGGGTTTTGTATGAGCTGTGTTTACCGTAAAATGCGACAATCTAGAGAGCTAGCGAAGAAAGGCTTTCAATAGATACTGAGGAACCGGAGAGCTTTCCATGAATAATAATAATAATAACCTTGGAAATATTCAGGAGCATTGTTTTCCAAAATTTTCAGCTCGCAATACCTTCATGACTTTTTTACAGGGAAGTAATTTGAAAATCCTTTCCTTGCTGCATTAAAAACTTTAAGATCTGTCATAAATGTGCATCTTTAAAAAGCACTAAACCTTGGTTGTGAAAAAGAATGGCTTTTTTTTATTTATTAATTAATAATTAATAATTGATCTTGACTAACTCTAAGCTGCAAGCATTGCTTGCTTTCTGGACTCTACAGTAACAGGGTCATACACACTCTTAAAAACAAAAGTTGTCTCTCCTATGGTCAATAGTTAAGAGCTTGCGTGCATATAAGTTATGTTTTTATATGATAGGCCTAAAGCAGCCCTGACGGCGTTTTTGCGGGTATGGGCTTAGCCAGAAAACTAGACCTTAAAAACGTTAACTTTCGGTGTGTCTACAGGAAAGACGGTAACCTACATCTGTGCATGACCCAACATTATTATCGTTTTTGATTGATAGTTGGTAAGTTTTAAATGAAAATAATATACCGTGCCATAGTTTGGATTATTATTTAGAATCTTTTTTTTTTGTGTAGACCAAGGGGTATGTTTTCGGGTATGTTTAGAAAGACTGCTACCGCCTTTAGTTTGATTCACTGCTTATTTTAAACTATCATAATATATACTGGGTGATTTTGGGGTCATGATCCGGAATGGCCAAAAGTGAATAAGATGGTCATACTGAACAACTTTTCCGATGGGACCAACCACGAAATCGCCAAAAAAAACGGTGAATTAATTGAGAGTTAATGTATGGAACAGCTGGTTTTTTTTTTGGCGATTTCGTGTTTGGTCCCGTCGGAAGGGTCGTTCAGTATGACCATCTTATTCACTTTTAGCCATTCCGGATCATGACCCCAAAATCACCTACTATAATTCCTTGTTCATGTAATATTCTAGATAGGTAAACAGTTAAACGAATCACTTTTATTATACAAACCTACCTTACCCCTTAGCTTTAGAATAGAATAGAATAGAAAATATTTATTTCGCTTTTTACATAGGTATCTTTACATTGCGTACAATATAGTTAAATTCTTAAATCTAACAAGAAGAAATAACAGTTCCATGACTGTGCTGCAAAAAGGTATCCACTCAGCTATGTGTCGTACCACCTATTGGGAGTACGACGCTGGTTTTCTGTGGACCCATGGACTGGTTTAGCTAGACAGCATACATTGCATTCGCTTTTGTGTTTCCAATTAAACAACAAGATTTATATTAATAAAGTAATTTGTAATAAGTGCTCTGCTCTCTCTTTCTACAGTAAAACTAGAAAACTTATTTACAACCAATTATACCTGCAGAAGTAGGTATAATAGAACAACCAAACCCGCCGACATTCCATACTTTGATACTTTACCTTATCCCTTCAAAGGTTGTCTGAAAGACATCACCTGTTGATTATCTGGATCTTTTAAATTGTGCTATTTCTGTGTAATGTTTTTGTTTGGATAATAAAGTGTTTTGTATTGATGAGCTAAAATGATTTTGTAGCGCAAACATAATTATAACAAAAACCTCAATCTCCTTTTGGGCCTGTTTATTTCTTCCAAGACCGTCCAGCAAAACTAATAACTCTTTTATTTCACTTGGCCAAAACTAACCATAAAACAATGGGATGGTCAATTTGTGGGCAACATGCCCACCTTCGGCAAACCAAGTTATTAGACCCATAAAAACATCCCTACTTATACGACGGGATATGCCAAGGGATAGTAAAAAGTTTACGTCCCATGCTTTCTTTGATAACTTTCGCTCTTTGGCGGTTAAATGAATAGGAAAATTATTAGTATGAATAAATGAATAATTCAATAAGGGTAGGGATTTGGGATTTTTTATTTGGACTTTAGATTTTTGTAATCACTACATAGTATAAAACAAAGTCGCTTTCTCTGTCCCTATGTCCCTTTGTATGCTTAAATCTTTAAAACTACGCAATGGATTTTGATGCGGTTTTTTTTAATAGATAGAGTCATTCAAGAGAAAGGTTTTTATGTATAATACTTTAATCCGGAGCGAAGCGAGGACGGGTCGCTAGTAAGGTATAAGGCAGGGCGTTGAAGAAGCGACGGCAAGAAAGAGTACAACTAGGACAACTGCATTTTTTTAGATGGTGCTTAGATTTATGTGTTTTACCTTAATCATTTATTTTTAACTAAAATGCTCATGTGTTATAAGTACAAACGGACATGTGAAGTTGCTTGAGTATTCGTAAGCCTACCGTCGAGTAGCGTTGTTATAAACAAAGATATTTGTTACTTGTCACGTTGTAATATTTAACCCTTTTATCAAGTAAATTTTGGAATAAAATTAAAAAAGGGTTTTGAACTTTCCATGCATAAAAAGACAAGTGCCAGTTGTCTTATTTTTTTTTCTATTTATTTTCTTGCCCGACTGACACCAAGTCATCTACATTATTTCAGCGAAAATATATATTATGAAAAACGTATTTAAAAAAAATTGATTCGTTTTGCTCTTATAATGAACTCTCCAAAATTTCAGCGAATTCGCTTCATTAAATTAGAAAATATCATACTTTACACCAAAAACGCTGTACTCTAAAATTGAGATTTTGTAGCCGTTTACTCTTTGCTACCGTCGCAGAGTATCTCATTCAAGTATTGAGTTAGATGCCACTTAGCTTGATACCGTTCCCATTGGGTTTTTAACAGTGGCTTCACTTCAGTGACGATACAACGGAAACAAAGCTATTCAAAAAACTATTACGAATCAGGTTACTAAACGTGAGCTAGGAAGAAACGGAAGAAATTCTAAGTTAATAAAAAAACATATCAAATGTAAACTCACATTCATACACACACGCACATACATAAAGATACACACAGACGGATACACACGAGCGCGCGCACTCGTAATTACTAGAATGTAGCGTGTTGGAAGTGCCTGCCTTCGAAACTAGGGGTCCTGGGTTCAAATCCCGGTAAGGGCGGATATTTGTGTAATGAGCACGAACACTTGTTGCTGCTGCGTGGATGTTTTCTATTTATTAAAGTATGTATTTCTCTATATAAGTATGGTTATCGTTGTCTAGTGCCCATAGTACAAGCCTAGAGCTTAGTTTGGGAATAGGTCAATTTGCGTGATTATTAATTTAATTATTTAAAATAGGTTCCTAGGAAATAACGACACGACTTTTACACAAAGTTGCGGGCAGTTAGATCTGGGCCTTTGACATATCAGCGTACTATTTTAACACGGCCGCCATTACCTTCAAGTAATTAAGAGCTATCGTAACGTTGACATTACTATAACACATTTTGGCAACGTAGCGACATCTAGTGACAACTTGTAACAACCAACTCGCCAGTGCCAGCGTCAGACAGCGCAACTAAATCTGACTGCGTTTCATCGCGCTAGCCAACTTTCTTCAGACGGTTAACTTATATACCACTTCCAACTTCATCCAAATGGACTTTGGTCCCCAGGTGTAACACCTCTCAAGGACAATAGAGATCTCTCTATTGTCCTCTCTTACTACATCGGTGACCCCGACCTGATTATCCCACTACATTGGTGACCCCAACCTGATTGTTCTACTACATTGGTGACCCCGACCTGATTGTCCTACTACATTGGTGACCCCGACCTGATTATCCTACTACATCGGTGACCCCGACCTGATTGTCCTACTACATTGGTGACTCCAACCTGATTGTTCTACTACATTGGTGACCCCGACCTGATTGTCCTACTACATTGGTGACCCCGACCTGATTGTCCTACTACATTGGTGACTTTGACCTGATTGTCCTAGTACATTGGTGACCCCGACCTGATTGTCCTACTACATTGGTGACCCCAACCTGATTGTCCTACTACATTGGTGACCCCGACTTGTTTGTCCTACTACATTGGTGACCCCGATCTGATTGTCCTACTACATTGGTGACCCCGCCCTGATTGTCCTACTACATTGGTGACCCCGACCTGATTGTCCTACTACATTGGTGACTTTGACCTGATTGTCCTACTACATTGGTGACTTCGACCTGATTCTCCTACTACATTGGTGACTTCGACCTGATTGTCCTACTACATTGGTGACCCCGACGTGATTCTCCTACTATAAAAAAGCAATAAGCTTCAAAAGCAATAGGAGAATAGAGGCCTTGAATAAAAATCTTTAACTTTCTATAACTCTTACTATTATTTGTCAACCCTTAGATCACGGTATACTTTACACTTTGCGCCGCTTATTTCGGCCAGCCGTCGTAAAAATCCCTCACGAGCCGCGCAATAAAGCATATATCTGCGCTGCCGAATGCTGACTACGTGACGACATGAACAACGGACGCGTTAGATATGGCGGAAGGAAAGCCAATGATCTATTTAGGCTGAAATTTAATTACAATATACTCCTAAACACTTATCCTCCTTACAACTAAATTTGCTATCGGAATATAAACCTTTTATGAATGTAATAGAGTCAATCTTCTAATTTAAATGTCAGCCTAAACAAGGGAAATTCTACCTTATCTCCTTTGCAATGGATCTTAATGTCAATGGTTGTATTATATGAAAAAAATACATGGGACCTTACGAGAAAGTCCGATAGCTTTGAATCGGTCATTTGGAGTTATACTTCTGTCACACTCGCTCCCTTAGGTTTTTATGACACTTAGATAGCAAACGAGTACACAGGCCTACCAATGGTAATCTGTGACCCATTGACATTCATGAATTCTCAAGACTACAATCTTAAGGGCCGTGTTATTAACTATTCTCAACTGTAATGCTCGTCTCAAGATGCCTCAAAAATTACAGTTTTCTATGGCTTGACGTTTAATTTGACATATCTTGTGATAGGCCTCTCACCAAGATGAGTTTATTAACACGGCCCTACGACTGTAACCCTCAGGAGTTGATGGTTCCAGTTGATCTTGAAATTGCATCAAGCGAGGTGTCGTTAGATTCGTCTTAAAGTCGGTATTGTCACTGGGTGCTTAAATTAAAATAACAAACAATATGGCAGGTTACTAATATATATTATAGGCGACATAATCACAACATGCAGTCGAGTTTTAAAAATTTGCTTTTAACTTGCTTGTATTGAAACCAAAACTTTCACATTTAGCCATTTCTCATCCTCCTTAGCTCTACCACTTCTTTCCGTCTAGGTAAATACAAAGGTATAAAAGTGACTGATGCGTCCACGCTCGACTCATCTTGCGACCGATCCGCGGACGCGTCTTCGGACCGATCCCACGCGTGAGCTGAATTTTATGGGGGGCGTAATGCGTTCAATTTGGGGGGATTTGAGGACGGTTTTCAAAAGGCTGGAATAGTTTGCTTGAGACAAAAATCTTAAGCTGTCGTATTTTTCTATGCATGTTACAAACTGTACCTTTCCATGTCTTCTTGATGACCCGTTGGCTAAAATGTCTTGACGTATTCATCCATACTGGGCTTGGTTCCATAGGCTATAAAGACAGTCAGTGATGAAAGGATCTTGTGCAGGTACGTCCAGAGCTGCTAACCATCAATGTTCGTATTGTTGTGTTCCAGCGCGAGATATAAGACTACCCTGAAATGACTATAGAGGCATTTCATCAAATTTTTAAGTGGTAACACATTTCTTTAGAACCTTCTCCTGACAGTAACAAACGCAACAAAAAAAGAATTAGCGAAATCGGTTCAGCTACTCTCGTGATTTGCGCTTAGCAACACATTAAGCGATTCATTTATATTATATAGATATATTTAGTTAGGGAGCAGGCGAGCAAATTTTCGATATAATCAGCACACGGTCGCAGACGTTATTAAAAGCGATAAATATACCCTAAGAAACATCAAGGACCTCGTCTGTTCCATGGTGGCGCTGCGTTGTCAATTGACAGCGTTTCAAAAATGTAAAAAAAAAACTCTTTTTTTACCGTTTTATAATTCCGTCCCATAATAATGCAGAGCCCTGAATTTTTTATAATATTGCCCTTTTTTTAAGCAACTTCGATCCGCTGTAACGCGTAAACGCAAGTGACATAAGAGCTTAATTGACTGGACCTAATCAATTCGTACTAATCTAACCTGCAATCCACCTCGATGTGAAGCTCGTGCAAATCATGTACCGAAATGCTCTTAAGCTCAATGGTGTGGTTATAAAATGTTATACAACGTTATGAAACATTTTGACGACACGGTGGCCTAGTTGGGAGTGACTCTGCCTCCGAAGCCAGCGGTCCTGGGTTCAAATCCCGGTAAGGGCAGATATTTGTGTGATGAGCGCGAATATTTGTTCCTGAGTCTTGGATGTTTTCTATGTATTTAAGTATTTATTTCTCTATATAAGTATGTTTATCGTTGTCTAGTACCCATAGTACAAGCCTAGAGCTTAGTTTGGGACTAGGTCAATTTGTGTGAGATTGTCCCCTGATATTTATTATTATTATTTATTATTTAATAACACTAAAACATTCACCTAAATCTAAGAATGCTGTGTTACAAAATGTTACAATACGTTTCATAACGTTCTGTATCCGTAGTGTGGGAGCATCATAACATAACATTTATATCCGATTCAGATCTGAGAAATAGTCCAATAATTAAAAATGCCCACCATTTTCCGTTAAGTTGACTACACGAATATAAACGGTTGTGTATAACGGTGTATTAGATTTTACAGCCAAAATAAATCCATTGTTCGATTTCAAGATAAATAAATAATAAATAATCACAGGACATAGTAATGAGGGCGCTACTGGACGCTGAGGCAGTCTTAAGTATACTAGATCGTTCAATAAGTCTCTAGACTAAGTACTAAAACAAGGTTTTATTTATACATTCTATTTTTACTCATCAACGTAGTCTCCTCCAAGAGCGATACAGTCCCTCTACGTGTTAAGTATAAATAATAAATATATGTCACACGCGAGTATTTCAAACAAATTGACATAGTCCCAAACTAAGCTCTAGGCTTTTACTATGGGAACTAGACAATGGTATGCTTACTTATGTAGGAAATATATACATAAATAGATAGAAAACATCCAAGACTCAGAAAGAAATACTCGTGCTCATCACACCAACACCTGCCCTTACTGCGATTTTAACCCGGAATTGCTTGCTTCGAAGGCAGGGTCACTACCAACTAGGCTTACGTGTATTAAGTATATCATTGAGTATTGAGTATAGATAGTATTGATTCTTAGGAACTAAGCATTAGGCAGAAGACAAACATGTTTTAAAACTTAACAAAACATGCAGACTACCCTCAAACGAGAAAACATTTACATACGCAAACATTCAGTTAAATCAGCGCCATTTGCGAGATCAGACATGTTTATCTTTAACCAAAAAAGAGACATCAATAACGTACGTCGTTTGAGGCCCCTTCGAACTCCTTACTAGCTTAGGCTGCCCGCCCATGTGCGACTTAGCAGCAACAAATCTATGGGTGCTGTATTTTTTACTATTATTTGTGTTCCGTTGTAATTAATGTATTTAAAAAAAGTTTTTATGTTTAGAAGAAACGTAAAAAATGCAAATTATAACGCATTCTCAATCTGAAAGGATATTGAAAACTTAAATTTGAGAAATACTTCTCTAAAATGAGGACATCACAACAACTAACTAAAATGATAATGTCAAAGCAAATCAACCGCTTCTCATTGTTATGGTGCTCCCACACAGCGGTTATAAGATGTAATAATAATATAACGTTACGAAACATTCTAAAACACTACAATATTCAACTGAATCTAAGAATGTTGTGTTATACAATGTTATAAAATGTTTCATAACGTTATTATAACTTTCTATAACCGCATTATGACAGCACCATTCGATTTCGTCATCAGCATCACTATACTAAGCTTTGTAAAGATATCATTTGAGGTAATATTCACATTTATAGACAAAACCACAAACAAATAATTACTAACAATAATTTTCATTTTTAGCACGGGAATAGGGGCTTCTAGTATTGTTAGGCGATGGGCTTGCAACCTGTTACTAATACACTAGTAAACATCTCAGCTTACTTGTGCAAAATGTGGTTACAGAATTATTAACATGTCTTTTTAGAGTTGTTGGTATTTCTGTAGCTCTGCCTACCCCACTCTGGGAATGAAGGCGTGATGTTATGTATGTATGTATGTAGCACAGCTTTCACAGTTCAAGTTGTTAGGTTGACGCGTTCAACGTTCTTCTTCTTCTTCATATTCATCAGCGTGTATTCACCCACCGTTGGGCATACGCCTCTCCAATTTTCCAGACCAGAACGGTTTTCCATTTCCTTTGTCCAGACTGGGCATTGACACGTTCAAGGTTAAAAAAATATATTTTTTATACATCCAGTCGTCAGTCTGTAACGGACCTTAAGCCCCTTCCCCACACTACGCCTAAACACATTTCCCATTACAAGCAGCGACACAAAAAAGATCACGTTTGATATACGTACATCAACAATCGAACATTAGCCCGGGCGCATACGGGCGGCTGTAACGCAGAAATGGTTCGTTGTAAGGTCTTAGTCAGAGAATCAGCTTATTGCGTTTGTCTTCTTACATCCAAAAGGGGAAAAAGACAAACTGGACCTGTGGCCGTAATATATTTAAAGGGTCAAATGCTGGCCTGCCAAATTTCAGTCTCTATAAGGCCTACAGACTATATTTTAGTAAAAAATTAACTACTAAAGCAATTAGTTTACACCACCTGCCCTGTATTTTTGTCCTTAGCTATTACTCTGTCCAAGGTTGTCCTGCGCAAGCAAGAATGCTATTTAGCAGGAAGGCTGCCTGTTGTATACCTGTAATTAAATTGACTGCTGTTATGATATATGGCGTTTCATACAGAGTTTTTGTGTTGTCTTGTATTGTATCTCTATCTGTTATACTGGTTGTAACATGTCAGGTTTTGACAGCTGATAATAAGGCCTCAGGGCCTCTATTCTAAGCATAACGATATCGCGTTTGACGTGTTTTAGAATCGTTTATGTCACAGTAGCTATTACGGTACATGACATAAGAGTTATCAACACGTTGACAATACGGAGACACGTCAAATACGATATCGTTATTATCGTGTAGAATCTCAGCCCAGATCTAACTTAGGTAAAGCTTGTAAGTTGCCATTGATTAGTTAAAGGGATGACTAAAACTTTATAATCCGAACAAAAATTTACCTTTAACAACACAATAACGCAAAAATTGCACTCAAGCAGTTATCTTACGTATGTTTTCATTTCAAGAAAAATACCAAAGGAATTCTTCCATCAAACAAAGTAAGACTCTACTCCATTGCGTTATTCCTCGAGTTCCTTTACTTCCCCAGCATTTACAGACGTTTCCAGACAAAATGTATCGAAAAGAAATTGTGAAATAAAATCAAATGTAATTTGTGGTATTCGGTCTCAATTTGCGAGATCGCTACCGAGTGTCACTTTCCTGGGGCGATTTTCGTGTAACATGCGTTATTCAAATTGGTTCCGTTTTCCTCAATGTATGCCCTTAAGTGGAATTGAATTGGTTTACGATGCTTGATTTGTTTTGTGTTTGTAAAGACAGCGGTATTTTCAAAATATATTTATTTGTCGGTGCCGTAACCAGGATTATAGCATTAAATATATATGTTGTATGAAAAAATAGTGCCGTGACCAGGATTTGAGTATTAAGTAATTTTTTTTGGAATGACCACCTCTCTGTTTGAATTTGCAAGTTTCCTTACAATGTTTTTCCTTTACCACTTAAGCTAGAATAGTTCATTACCTTACAAGTCGACACTCTTAGGCAACCGACGCCTAATATTGTTTATCACTAAGTGAACGTCTTTCGGCTGAGAATGATGTGTGAACTTTGCAATCTGCATAGTAACCATCGTAGAGTTTAAATTTCTACGTATAAAAATACTGTTGAACCCATCAACCCTCAAAAGGCTCCAATCGCCCTTCTTATCAGCCAAAAATACGCAACCCGCGAGCATCAAACTGAGATTTGTTCTGAGTATAATATACAGCACGCACGATGATATATTCGGTACAATATGATGGAGCTGAGGAGAGCAGCATGTATCATACGTGACATTGATTTGCCTCTTTTAAATTGTGAATGGGTTTATGCGGGAGAAAACCAAAATAAGAGCACCTTTTGTGTACTTCTGAACCGATCTATCTGGGTCTCTGCCGTTTGGCTAAAATGGGTTTTACCGAATGTAGCTATTTAACATGTTAAAGTAATGTGTATATTATCCAATAAGAAGATTTGAATAAATATAAACTACACAAAGTACTCAATTAATGTTATTTCCTTTATTTGATATTTTTTATTAGCGCGAAGCCAAAAGTAGCGTTAGGATTATGAGATAAACCTATATGAATCAGAATCAGAATCAGAATAATCTTTATTCAAGTAGGTTTACAAATAATAAACTCTTTTGAAACGTCATAGTAGCGACTTAGCCTAAATTGACTGCAGGTTCAAATCGCGACCGATCAGAGAAGAACCTGTAAGAAACTCTGTCGGATGTCTTTTTTTTTCGACGTTCGCAACCTTTTGTCGTAAGGACTAAACATTTTATTACAAGCAATTCAGTCCCAAGCATTGTTATCATTAATATAGTCTTTAATACTATAATATGCTTTAGAAATTAGTTTACGCTTAACGTAACTCTTAAATTTATTTACTGATAGTTCAGTAACATTACTTGGGAGCTTATTATAGAACCTAATACAATTACCCATAAAAGAGTTTTTTATTTTATGGAGCCGCGTGAAGGGCACTGCAAGCTTATATTTATTTCTGGTATTAACATTATGTATGTCACAGTTCTTTCTAAATTTAGCGATGTTTTTATGAACATACATAATGTTTTCATAAATGTATTGACTGTGCATGGTCAATATGTTAATTTCTTTAAACTTATCTCTAAGCGAGTCTCTCTGGCCCATCTTGTAGACAGCACGAATAGCCCTCTTCTGCAGAACAAAGATGCTATTTACATCAGCAGCACTACCCCACAGTATAATACCATATGACATAATACTATGGAAGTAACTAAAATAAACTAATCGAGCGGTATCTAAGTCTATTAATTGCCGAATCTTATTAACTGCAAAAACTGCAGAACTGAGTCTACCCGCCAATCCAGCAAGATGAGGACCCCATTGGAGCTTGGAGTCTAACGTTATACCAAGAAACACTGTATCATTAACTAGGTCTAGTTTGTTATTTTTAATAGTTACAGTAGTTTGACTATTTTTCACATTAGTAGTCATGAACTTTATACATTTCGTCTTTTTCTCATTCAGTAATAAATTATTAACACTAAACCAATCGACTACTTTTGATATAGCATTGTTTACATTGACATTAAACTGCTGTTGTCGTTTAACTTTGAACACAAGTGACGTATCATCAGCAAACAAGACTATATCATGGTTGTCCTTTATAAGGTAAGGTAAGTCATTTATGTAGATGAGGAATAAAAATGGACCCAATATTGAGCCCTGTGGTACGCCCATTGAGACCAATGACCCAGGTGATCGTACTCCATTCACGTCTACCCTTTGTATTCTCCCGTATAAGTACGTTTTTATTAAGTTTAGCGCAGTACCTCTAACTCCATAGTGGTGTAGTTTCCTGATCAATGTGTCATGGTTAACGCAATCGAAGGCCTTGGACAGATCACAAAAAATACCTAAAGCATCCTGTGACCCTTCCCAGGCATTAAAAATGGTTTTAATCAACTCAACACCAGCTTCGGTTGTCGAGCGACCCCGAGTAAAACCAAATTGTTTATTGTGTAATAAATTATTATACCGAAAATGTTCCGCTAACTGTGACAAAATCAATTTCTCAAATATTTTACTGAAAGTGGGTAGTATGGATATTGGTCTAAAATTTGTGGGGTCAAAAGTACTACCCGTTTTGAATAATGGAATTATCTTACTATGTTTCATAAGATCAGGAAACTCACCACAATCAACACAGTGATTAAATACGACCATTAAGTCAGATGCTATGACTTCAATTAAGGATTTGAGTACATGGACCGACACTCCCCAAAGGTCACTGGTTTTCTTTATATTGATTGAGTTGAATGCCTTAATTACATCCAAGGCAGTAACGCGCTTGAATTCAAAGTATATACTGCATTCAGGCACGTTATCTTCTAAAAGTACAATGGCAGACGCAGGCGAAGAGTTCAAGCACTTAGTCGTGGACACTGGTATATCGGTAAAAAACTTTTCAAATTCAATTGCGATATCTGGATTGGAATCTATTATTTTACCATCTACTTTTAAACGATAGTCGTTAATGTTCTTTTTTCGGCGACCTGTTTCTTCATTAATTATTTTCCAGGTCGTTTTAATAACATCAGAACTATTCAAGATTTTGTTACTTAAAAAATTTCGCTTAGTTATACGGCAGTCTATCTTGAATTGCTTAGAATACTGTTTGACATGTTCCTTAAACTCCTCACTCGCGTTATACCTCCGTTCCTCATATAGTTGATACAGTATTCTTCTACGCTTATGTAAGTCCGCAGTAGCCCAGTCACTGAAAACCTTTGCACCACCAACCACAACCGATTTGGATGTAAATACTGCGTTAAATTGTTTTATGAATGTGTGAAAGAATGAGTTGTACATGTCATTGGGTCCCTTATCAGTTGTTAGAAAGGGCAAATTATGCACTAGGTTATGTCTCATTCTTTCCACACGGTCTGCAGTTATTGGCACAAAAGTAATTTCTTTTTTTGGAATATTATTCGATACGGATTTGAATTTAATTAATTGACCCAAATGATCCGATTCCAGGTTGCTGATCACACTCTTACCAATAGGAATTATATCAGTAAAAATATTATCAATACACGTGGCACTAGTGTCAGTAACTCTAGTTGGCTCCAAAAAAGTATGTGTCAGGCCGAAAGATTTGAAAAGATTTATTAATCTTTTGGTTAGTGGACTGTTTTCTAAAATATTTACATTAAAATCTCCACATATAATTGTTTTTTTTCTCGAATAAGATAATTTTATTAGAACAGTTTCCATAATCTTCTCAAAAATTTCGAAATTGCCTAATGGTGGCCTATATACACATACAACTATGAATTGCTCTAACTCTATTGCAGCGAGTTCTAATATTCGTTCAACAGATAAGGACACAATGTCCTTACGGTCTTTAAATTTTAATTTATTGTTTAATATGATTAACGACCCGCCATGTATCGAGCTATTTCTAGTAAATAAACTGCCGACCTGGTGGTTGATAAAATTAAACATAGCTTCGTTACTAGTTAGCCAGTGTTCCGTTATACATAAAATATCAATGCTATTACTATTAAGAAATAACTCGACTTGCAGGTCTTTACTCCTTATACATTGAATATTCTGGTGAACCAGAGTGATATAATTAGATACTTTGCTGCTAAATTTGTCCTTATATTTATTACAATTTTGGTTGCCAGGGTTGAGCTCCTCTGTTGTCTTGTCATTTAATTTAAATGATTGATAGTAATTGGAACATGTTCCAAAAACCTGTCAGGTTGCTGAATAGCAGCAGGAGCCAAATTCTTGGCTGAAATGTCAAAAAAATAGGATAGCGACATAGCTATCTGTTTCTTAAAATAATTAGGCAGGTAAAATTTACCTTTTGTTAAAATATAATAATTGCTAACATAATTGTTAGAGTCAATAATGTCAATTTTTTTATTATATGTACACATGTTATAAAGTGTCACATTTAAATTATATCTTATGTCATTTTCCAACTGAAATGTATGTAGGTATGTCATTAAAAATGTTCCTCTCTAGTTTTTTAATTACATTACTGCTTTAAATAAATGAGTTCATAATATGATATCAAAAACAGTCGCCAATCATTTTCATTATTTTATATACAAAAGCAATAGTTTAAGAACTAGTCAATAAATACATTTGTGTCTGAATTATTACTGTGTGAACCCATCCACCGTAATACAGACAAATGTAGTAGAGAAGAGGGATTTTTGATGCGAGAGGGCACTACCACTATTTATATTGAATCCGTTTCGTCCAAGAATTTATTATTTCGCGTTTACTACTCAATTTCGTGCATTCGTTGGGAAAATATTTTATCTGTGGCATTCACCTGGGGGGGCGGAGATTTCTTGACTGTTTATTTTCTTCGGGAATGTTTACCTTTTGTTTTTGTTTTGATTAGAAAAAAATGTTTTATTGTTTTTTTATTTATTAATTTATAAAAAAAAACAGGTGGTGGGTAGGTATACAAAAATACGACAAACTGGGGGCAGTTTGTTGGCGAATAGTGCGCTCTCAAGTTAAACCATTATTGTGTTATACCTACTTATACAAACTAACTTAAGTACTGAGTTAAATTACTAATCTACTTGGATCTAATTCGTTTACAAGACTAAGGGCCTGTTTCACAATCGTAAGAAAGGTATCCGTAGGTTACAATAGTGCTACTCCATGTCTTCCCGTGGATGTCGTAAGAGGCGACTCAGGGAATAAAGGCTGTACTCTTAGGCGATGGACTTGCAACCTGTCACTAATATCACACTGGTAAACATCATAGCCTAATTGTGCAAAATGTGGTTACAGAATTACCAACCTGTTTGAATTATTAGTATTTCTGTAGCTCTGGCTACCCCACTCTGGGAATGAAAGCGTGATGTTATGTATGTATGTATGTAATGTAGAAAGGGAAAGGGCTAAATTAATTTGACAGATATGCCTTACTTGACGATTGTGCAAAAGGCGGTAAGTGTAAGTGCTATGTTATGTATATCCTCCTGAGGCCCACGTCAAATTTTACTAGTTCAAAAAAGAACCTTGTGTAAGTCAACTAAAGTCTGAACTCACTTTGGCAAATGTCCTAAATTTAGGCCGTTAAGCCTTACGAGGTTATTGTTAAGTAAATACAGCAAAAACGTATGTATAGCTATCCACTTCATCCCACGAAGGCAATGACCCTGGCCAATGTTATTATCAATAATAGTCACAATAAATACATTTTAATTAGTATAGTTATTGTGGGAATAAATTTACATCAAATAGTTGGGTAAGGACCAAATAGTTGAACCATAGTTAAGCGTAGTTAACCATACAAACAACAAAAGTGAAAAAAGTTTCGTTGTGACCCGAAAATTATCCCTATAAATGTGTGGCTAATTTTCGTGTCACAACGGAAACGTTTCATAGAAAAATTTATTGAGTTATTAATTATCCTCTTTCTGCCCTTTGTACAAATTAAACATCCATTGCAAACGAAATAAAGTGGATAGTAAATAAAAATGTTAAAATGTAAGTAATAAAATAGTAACACATTGTAACGTAGCAGGAAAACTATGAAATAATTATTAAAATAAATCAAGGATTACATTAAATATGGAAACTAGGTATTTAAAACGTATCATATCCCATTCCTTCTTCCTTAGCGAGAATTCCTTTTTTATTCCATTCACACGGATGCAAAAACAAAAATAAATTCCGCATTTCGCATTCAGTTTTTAAAACTTGTATCTCGTAAAAGCTTAAACTTCCGCTCGGAAGTAGTCTGAGTTCGGAATTCAAATTCGAAAAATACGCTTCTTTCCGCTTCCGGCGTTTGATTTCTCCCGTGATACGACGTTTCCTCTGCGCGATATTTGACGCGGGACTCGCGTTTACGACAAAATTGTTTCGATACTTTTAATAAAATGAAATGGTTTTTTACTATAATCTTTTTTTACCAGAATGCTTGTCATCTTCATTTATTAAAGTAACATAAATAAATAAATAAATATCAGGGGACAATGTCACACAAATTGACCTAGTCCCAAACTAAGCTCTAGGCTTGTACTATGGGTACTAGACAACGATAAACATACTTATATAGAGAAATAAATACTTAAATACATAGAAAACATCCAAGACTCAGGAACAAATATTCGCGCTATCACACAAATATCTGCCCTTAACGGGATTTGAACCCAGGACCGCTGGCTTCGGAGGCAGGGTCACTCCCAACTAGGCCACCGTGTCGTCAAATACATGGTTGAAAAAATAATCTTTACACCAGTATAAACACTAATGTATTTCATCTTTGAACTTATCAGAACCTTAGTTCTACGCGGACCATTAAAAAATCTGTCTTACAAACATGTTTGAATGCCGGTTAGTAAATCACGTTTTAAGTTTGATATTTTTTTTGTTAATGTAAATACATTTTTCGATATATTTTATTGAACCAAATTAGTTACACCGATTTCTGAACATACTCGTATTTAAAATAAAGCATTAAATTCAAAGACCTTACCTAGTCTTCCAAGTCGGGCGTTACCGACACGCGTTCCAGAACGAAACATTGCGTTCGAAAATTGGAAAATTATATCCCACATAAATCCACGTTGGGAACAACGATGGGGTTATTGGGAGCGTTCAACTAATCGAGCGATTCGAAACAAACGTCGAACGTTATGTTTCGAATAATCGACACATGGAAAGGAGTGTAATACATTTAGGATTCATTTATGTATGTTTGTGAAATGATTTAGTTCCACCATATTTTTTAATGCTCGAACCAAACATAGGTGTTTCAGGTCATTGGAATCATTGAATAACCGCGAAGAAAAAGACGGACTTCGTTATATCTTAAAATTTGCACCAAAATTACTAACGAAAAACCGGGCAAGAGCATGTCGGACCATGCTCAGTGTAGGGTTCCGAAGCCGTTAAGTACCACAAACATAAATATCAACAATTTTCTATTTAAAGTCAATTAGTGCCGTCTTAGATGATTTTAGTAGGTATAAACACTGCTATTGATTGTTACAAAAATTAGCGCAGCTTAATATTTCATAAACGGATTACGTAATCGAAAAACTGTTTTTACTAACCCGTTATAATTTTGAAAGACCTATCCAACGACACCCCGCATTGTAGGGTAGACGAGAAAAAAAAAACATTCCCACGTTACGTGTAGAAAAGGTCCCCTAAAAAAAATAATATTGTACCACTTTGTTGGCGTGACTAATATGCATATTCATGCCAAATTACAGCTTTCTAGTACTAACAGTCTCTGCGCTAGACTGCGGACGGACCAAACTATAAGAATTCCTAGTTTGATTACGGAACCCTAAAAAAATGCAATTATTTGTTTTTTAAATAATATCGTTCAACAATTGCTTAGATAATCTACTTGTAAATATAAAAAACAGTATTTTAACCGATACACTGACACACAATGCATAGCTGAAACTGCCTACCAAGACCCAGGGGCTTGAAATTTGGAGGCAATATTCCTTGGGTATCCTAGGAGTGTATTAAGAAGGATTCTTTGGAAAATCATACCCCTAAGGGCTTAAAATAGCGGAAAACTATACACATATGAAGTCGCGGGCGTCCATTTGTCTTTTATGAAATACAAGTAACCAAAAAAGAGTTTGGTTTAAAATTCATTGCTATATAGAGATTCACTGCACCATTTCAAAACTTTATTTTTCTAAATAAAACGGCAACAAAACACAACCACAACCAAATTGATTTCTTCGCACATCAAAAAATACTTCCTACAAAGTAATCTCCATACAAAATGGCAGCTAACCCTCCGATCGCTCTAAAGGATATTATTAAATGTTGCATGTATTAAAATTTATACTTCCCCTTATTGATATCTCAATTTTATTGGAATTGGGGGGTTTTTCCACCTAATGGTTGAGGCGCCTTATGGTTTGTGAATTTTTGTAATGGCATGGTTGATGGGTTGCGGCGTTTTGGAAGTACATTTTCTACTATTATGTACATTGTGCGTTTGATATTGTATATTTAAAAGTGTTAAAAAAAGGTTGCGAACGTCAAAAAAAAAAGACATCCGACAGAGTTTCTTACAGGTTCTTCTCTGATCGGTCGCGATTTGAACCTGCAGTCAATTTAGGCTAAGTCGCTACTATGACGTTTCAAAAGAGTTTATTATTTGTAAACCTACTTGAATAAAGATTATTCTGATTCTAATTCTGTGTTTAGATATTAATAGTCAATTATTTTTTTTTGTTGACACACGTCGAATTCAATTCTTGTCTTATATATTTTATCCAAGCGTAGTTAACGATCATACAAATCATGTGAGAAAGATATTTTGTTAGTAACTTTTATTATTGAAACGTAGTAATTTTTTTAAAGTTTGTTTTAGGAGCAATGTACCGCGTGCAACGTCATACCTATTACGAAACGAATTTACGAAGTGTGAGAGGGTCCATCAGTCGTCAATGTATTGCGTGTATCCAAATGGAAGGCTGACATGACACTGTGGAAAATAAGTACCTATCTTAGGCGAGTGAACCGCAACAATTAACAAGTAATTAAAATTAAAACGGAGTACATTAATGATCTTTATTTTTGACTTTTATTGGAGAAGTAAACTAATGGTAAACCGTAATTTATGACATGACGTGTACGTAGATGCTTTAATTTAATTGGCGCAATGTGTGATACATTGCTTGCTGAATTAATTAGTAGGAAAAAAAAAATACAACTAATGTTGGTGTTACACAACTTTTTACGTTAATTTGGGTGTATATTAACCGTGTTTAAAATACATGCCCGTATGAAATTTACACGCTGTATAGAAAAAAAAACAAGTATTTTGCAGTCGATGTTTCCACCTCTTTTAGTTATATTTTGCCCCAAATAAATAAAATAAAATAAATAAATAAATATTTTTAGACAAAATGTTCATGAATATATAAAAAATGTAATTAATTATTAAATAAGGTTGGTAAGTATAGTAGCCTCGGCCAAGAGTATATTTAAACTCCATTCGGCGTCGAGACCCTAGGTCCGTGAGGTCCTGGCACTCTAAGCCTCTTCAAAGAAATTTTGAAGAGGCTCTTTAACGTCACTGGAGACCGAAGAGCTGGCAGTTTCTTCGGTCAACACGCATTAGTTTGACTATTCAGCGAGGGAATGGTAACATTTCCTCGCATCCAGCATCTTCTTTACAATGCCACAGGACCCTTTTGCAGACTTAGCTTTTGAGTCTTAGTTTAGATTTTATTTTCATTTGTAAGTTTTTATACATTTTATCTAGTACGTTAGATGGTTTTTTTTTCCAATAATATATAGGTACATTTTATTTATATATAAATTTGCCAAACATAATGTTTATTGGCGAAGTACTGCACTTACTTTCACATTTGATATGTACCCAACTTGTTTTACCCGTTTCCCATAGATAGACATGCCATCACATATCCATCCATAGAAAACACATAAATTTAGAAAATAACTTAAGGTTAAGCACCGATAATCATTCGTTCAAATTATTCAAACTAAATACACCGCATATAAAAAATATATAACTCAAAGTTTTCATCTCATCGATTTGTTACAAGTTGAATTTTGTTTTATATTCGCGATTTGGATTCAAATACTGCTTTGCCAATTTAACCGGAATACCAAAAAACACATCGCATGTTCTAATCTTCCTCCTACAGAGCACCCTATTCTCAAACCAATCGAAACGTAGATATGTATCGAACTCGCTAAATTGGCTCAATTCCACTCGACATTACCAGAAGCTTTGGCAGGAAAGGGACGTAACATAAAAAAGCACGCCAAGTGCCTCCTTATGTTCAAAGGAATTGTATAGATTTCTCTTTATGATATCATATTGTTTTTTTATGAGATTATATTTTGTTCGAATTATAAGGGTCGGAAATTTTCATGTTGTTAAGTGATCACAGTATACTCGTTTACTTTTTGTTATTGCTTTCGTATTGAATGGCTTTCAGAATGCTCTTATCACTAAATACTAAAAAAAAATGGATCTTTAAATTTGATGCGGTTTTTTTTTTAATAGGTAGAATGATTCAAGAGGAAGGTTTATATCCAACTAATATTATAAACGCGAAAGTTTGTAAGTATGGATGTTTGTTACTCTTTCACGCAAAAACTACTGAGCGGATTTAGGTGAAATTTGGAATGAAAACAGCTTATACCTTGGATTAACATATAGGCTACCTTTCACATCGCTATTCCCTCGGGAACTAGTGTATAATAATTTAACCCGGAGCGAATTTAGGGCGGGTCGCTAGTATAATTAATATAGAAGATGTTGGAAAGTAAAAGATCAATAAATATACCCATGAGGACAGTAATCGTGTTTTAATATGATTCTTGTGATTTATACTTGACTAGCTGTTGCCCGCGACTTCGTCTGCGTAAAAGTCATTTACTCGTAAAAAGTACCGTATGTCTTTTCGCGGCTTTTATCTTCATACCAGATTTCATCGAAATGACAAGTAGACAACGTTACTTTCACATTTATAATATTTCTGTCCTGCTAACACAAATGGCAGTATCTCAGACAAAACTCCTGTAGCAAATGCAACCTTATTACCAACAAGATAGGTTTGAATCTGCTTTGGTCATTGAAGTTGAGATACTGCTTATTGGCTTAGGAGGGCAGATTAGTATGAGTGCGTTCTTTTACATTGTCATGGTAGTCAGTCATCAAGCTAAAAACTTGGATTAAAGAGGTTAGGCAAAGGATTGACGATATTTTTTTTAAAGACTACTTAGTTTATTTCTTTTGTTGCCCGCTAGATATCTTGGTATCTTGTATATTAAAATTATAGTATCTGTAATGCAAAAGGACAAATGTTGGACACTTGATTCTTATTTTAAAAAAAATAAATGTCATTGATTTATTTTGCATCATTCATAATTTTAACTGTACGTTTTATATAATTACCTCACTATGTAAGTCTTAATTAACCACAATAATACGAATTCATAGATTTAATGTAATTTTTATTACAATACCAAACAACATCATTTGACCTGTTTCATTATAATGCAGATACACATCAACCAATGCCACTTTAGCGCCGGTTACCGAATTACTCACAAACCGAATAACGATGAAATGGACGGACGTTGATCAGATTCCAATTAATTATGCGATTAGTGGCATCAACTTCATCCGCGTCATGAGTCATCAACGCAGTAAACTGGTTAGAATTTTAGTCAAGTTTAATATTCACGGTAAGGTTATCTGTGTTTCAGTTTGCTGGTATTTAAAAGAGGGTGTACCTCAGGGCTAATAAATGGGGTACATATTTAATATGGGTACGATTTATAACATTTATCTTAAAGAAGTAATTTTAAATGGTTAGTGTAGTTGGATTGACGTAAAATCTTATAAAGTAGTTTCAGGTTTTGACGTAATGTAGTTAGTTCCATATGACCATTTTAAAACAAAGTTCTATTTTGTTACCAAAAAGGGGATAAAATATTATTTAATAATTACAAAGCTTGTATTGTACCTTCATTATATTTCAAGCGGAATATCAAATCAGATCAAATTTAAGAAATGATTTTATAACAACGACTAGGCTTACTTGTTTTCAAGATTAACTCGTATGACGCTTAAAAAATAGGTACAGTCAAAGACTCAAATTTTTGACCCACCTTAGGTCCAAAGTCAAACTGACATTCTACAGCAATAAGGTTGAGTTTCCTTTTACTTACAAATGACATGCATCTCTAAGGATATTGACAAAATCAGGCAGTTTTTTTCGAAATGGGACTTAAATTTACGCTCGTTACCGTATTTCTTTCTTCAAACTCATCAAAAACAAAAAACCCCTCTTTACTTGATAAATAAGTATTTTTATTACCACAACAAGCCCATCTCAGTAATTGACGGTATATCGAAACGATCCGGAAGACAAATCGTTGCGGTTCCAATCCATTTCGTTACCCCGCGTCAGTCGATCGGTAACGCCGCGTGACGAATCTCACACGACGTTGTTTTATCGTATGCCTAATTCTATGACGTGTGTGGGTCAAGTCATGAGTAGAGATCGGATAGTCGGAAGCTATAAATTACTTAAAAAATCGACATATATATTGACTTTGAAGATGCAATTAGCCTAGTGGTAGTGACCCTGCTTTTGAAGGGGGTTCGAACTCCTGTAAGGGCAAATCCATACTAATATTAAAAATATTAGAGTAACTCAGTCTGTCTGTTTGTTACGCTTTCACGAATAAACCGCAGAACTAATTTAAATGAAATTTGTTATGGAGATAGTTTGAGTCCCGGACGGAGTCCCGGAGTTTGAGGAAGGATATACGGCAATTTTTGTCCCTAAAAAATGTACGGTTCTTGAGTTAATAGCGATAAACGAGTTATATGTGGATGGAGTCACAAGAAGCAGCTGTAATAATGTAAGCGTGATGAGCACGGGTAATTGTTCCTGAGTTCACTATCTACTAGCGTTAAGCTTAACACTCTTAGAAACAAAAGTTGTCTCTCCTGTGGTCAATAGTTAAGAGTTTGTGTGCATGTAAGTTATGTTTTTATATGTTAAGTCTAAAGCAGTCCTGACGCCGTTTTTGCGGGAATGGGCTTAGCCAGAAAATTGGGCCTTAAAAACGTTAACTTTCGATGTGTCCACAGGAAACACGGTAACCTAAATCTGTGTATGACCCTAATATTGGAAGCGAATTTCGAATTTGATTTGTTGAATCAATGGACGATTTAGCCAAATAAAATACATAAATACTAAAGAAACATTTTAGCTATGTTTACCAGATTTTACATATTGAAAAAGCTACATCGTCTTAAAAACAACACACATACATAAATACTTATGAGACACGATTAATGGTTAGATTAAACATTAAACATTTATAATTTTCCAAAGAGTACATACACTTCAACATTATTTTATGGGTCATTCTTCTTTTTTACCGACAATTGCCTGTCCTCATTTTACCATATGTTATCAGTTAGAGTATTGATTATTAATGTTTTAGTGTTTGAATATACGTCCAAACATTTATTCATCTATTAGTACTAAATAATCTTTCACTTTCTCTATCCAGTGTTTTTTTCTATAAGTTTGTTTTTCATAGAATCGCGTGACAGAGTGGTAATACAAAATTTAGTCTCCTCTGAAAACGGCCACTCTGTCACAGTATATTCTGAAAAACCACCATAAAGAAAAAAGAATATTGCCACCAAAATAATCATTAATAAGTCCAAATAAAAATTCACGCAACGTATTATAAAAACAAAAATTAAAACCATAATTATCAATAGTTGAAAAACGCAAAATATAAAAAAAAATTACGATGTATTGTCGGTAAAATAGTAGAACGACCCTTATAGCGAAATTATTTTTTATAATTACCTTACCCACACAATTCAAATAATTTATTTGATTTCACAATCGCAAAAGCTTTTGGTTTAAACCAACAGCACTTTTCTCCCTTCAGCATCGGTGTTTAAACTTTTTCCAAATGCAATTCGAATGCGTTAAAATAAATTAAAAGGTATCCTATGGACGTAGTATTTACTTGTTTCGTGTTTAGTAGTCTTACAGCACCTTTATAAAGCATACAGTTTTAAATCTAAAACTAAACTCAATCGTGTAACGTTTTAGATTAGTCTGAACATCGCGAAAGTTTAAAACAAACCGTTACAACACTTTAGACATATAGACCACTAGTCCTGCGACTCTGTCCGCGTAGAACTCGTTATTCAATATTTCCTCAGGAACTGTCCAATTTTTCCGTGTAAAAATTACCCTATGTCCTTTCTCGGGACTTTAACTATCTCCATACCGAATTAAATCTAAATTGATTTAGCGGTTTATCCGTGAAAGCGTAACAAACAGACAGACTTTTGCATTTTTAATATTAGTATAGTGTTTTAAATTTTGACAAAACTTAACCCAAAAAAGAAATTCAGAAGCTCTCACGAATTGTAGAATTTAATATACATAATGAATAGTAAAAATTATAGTAAGGAAAAAGTCTAAATTTATAGTCCTCGTAGAAGTCGTTTGTCTCTTCCCTCAGGAACTATATATTTTATCGAGATAGAAAGTGACCTATGTGTTATTCCAGACTATAATCTATCCCTGTGCCAAATTTCATCTGGATGCGTTCAGCCGTTTTGGCGTGATTGAGTAACAAAGGTCGAAGTAAGCTTATTCCATTCTTATTATGGGCTAAAAAAACATTTCCATCTCAAAAACAAAAAACGCCTGTAAATCCAAAATAAAACCTATTTCCTTTTTCGCAGCATTAGTATGATATACTGCGGCTTCACTGCTTATTGAGACGTGACGGATAAAATATCGGTCTCACTGATCCAGTGATAAATTTGGTGCGAATTTGAGAATAGGGTACCGATTTGGAATGTTAAATAGCTTGTGTTTGTAGAGTTGTAGAGAGAATTTGGATTTTTCAACACTAAACTTTTAAGTTTAAATAGTATTTCTTTTATTTTTCATTATTATTTCTTAAAAGCCTTGAATTTTAACGCCCTTAGCTAGGCAGAAGTCACATAGAGACCATAATTATGGTACCTAGTAATAAAAAAAACAGGGATTTAAGGCCTGGGTAAGGGTTTAAAACATAATTGAAGCCGGAACATTTTATACTATTGATAAAACATATTTTAGTGGTGGTAGGACCTTGTGCAGGGTCCGTCCGGATCGCTACCACCATCTTATCCATTAACCAACCGCCAAGCAGCAGTGTTCGCATTGTTGTGTTCCGGTGTGGGGATAAGGCAACCGGTGAAATTACTAGCATAGAGGCATTCCATCTTACTCCTCACGGTTGGCAATGCATTCGAGGTCTTAGGGTTGCAGTCTTAAGATTATAGTCTTGAGAATTCAAATGTCTATAGGTCTCAGATTCCACTTCCCATCAGGTGGCCTCGCTCCTGTGCCTTCTCCTTACCATAAGAAAAAAAAAAAAACAAGCAAACAAGTAAAACACTGAGGTAGATAAGGTTCTAGGGGTATATCTTTAATTTGCCCGTGTTTCATATGCCATAATGTTGTTTAAATAAAATAAACATAAAGAAAACAAAGATAATAAAAATAATGGTAACAAACTACACATTAAACAAAAAAAAAAACTAATTGAAAAGAAAACAATTATAGCATAGTGTTGCCACAAGTGGTCCTGTGATGCCGAAAATTACACCACTCAGCACTGTGTCACGGCATCAACCGCGACGCATACCACTGCCGCTGCTGCGATTTTGTACGGCATACCCATTTTTTACCATATTAATCAAATGTCAGAATCTTTATTACCAATAATATTAATTTCAATAATTTAATTTTTCATAAACATTGTAATCAATAACTATCAGGGTACCCAACGTGTAGTCTCTCCAAATTTAAATTGCCTCGGTCCAGCGGTTTCGGCTGTTTTGTCTGTCATTCAGTTGAACTCAGTCACAGAAAAGTTTTATAATGTACAGAAAGAAAAAGAAGTTACTAAGGACTTTGTTCCTCATTTTAGAAGTCGTGATAGCTAATAGCTGGTATTAAGTATCATTTTGTCCTTTCCCGGGACTTAAGCTATGTTCATACCAGATTTCATCTAAATCGGTTCAGTGGTTTAGCCGTGTAAGACGCACAGATAGATACTTCCGTATTTATAATATTAGTAAGAATAAGACAACAATATTTTCAATAATATTTATTTATTTATACCCGTGTGGCCCGTGTGGTTGCCGGGTTAGAATAGTGCCACTCCATGTCTTCCCGTGGATGTCGTAAGAGGCGACTAAGGGAATAAGGGCTTGTAGTACTGTTAGGCGATGGGCTTGCAACCTGTCACTAATACACTAGTAAACTTCTTGGCCTGATTGTGCAAAATGTGGTTACAGAATTATTAACAAGCTGTTTGAGAGGTGTTGGTGTTTCTGTAGCTCTGCCTACCCCACACTGGGAATGAAGGCGTGGTGTTATGTGTGTGTTATATTAATTATTTATTTATAAGTATTTCTCAAATTTGCTTTTCGCATTTAAACTGTACCTTCGCTGAAATGTCTCTTGTATTCTCATCTGCTTGGTGTTATTTGTAGTTTGTGCTTTGTTTTTGTTCTTATTTTGTGTTGTGCTGTTTAAATAGATTCACTGAAAATCTGCGTCGAGGCACTTCATGCCTTGACACATGCTGAGTCGACTCCTTTTTGAGACCACCCTTAACTGTAATAACTACTTATCTATTTTTTATTTTTTTCTAGTTTTAAGCATGTTGTAACGTTGTTGGGTTGTGTTTCAAATAAATCATCGTCCATTTATTCATTCATTCATTCATGCATTATTTCATTCATTCATTCATTCAATATAAACATCGTTATCCCAAATACGTTCATTAATATCGAACACGAAAAGGGGCCTATCATCAAACCTTTCCTCACCATTTCCTTAACGCGAAAACTCACCGCATGCGAAATCATAAATTTCACCGCGAAAAAAATAAACACCCGTATTCCGTTGATGACACTAATTTTTTCTCCTACTGATATTAAGTCGTGTTTAAGACGGGCCATCGTTATGCTTAATAGTAATAGATATTTTATTTTGTCGCTTCGCTTTTGGGCTGTTTACAGAGGGCTATTAGGGTGTCATGCGAGATTCGTATCGAAGTGGGTGACATTTTTAATATTATGTTATGTAATTGTAGGGATGAAGTTGATACAATAATTATAGACGGCGGGCGTGTTTTTTGAAATAACAATTTTGAAATCGAATATACTGTGTAAACTTTACCGTACAAGAAAAAGAGCGTTCATCTTTGTGTTAACAACAAATAATGATACACTTAGTTAGAAGATAGGAATAATATTTTATATGCCCAACTACATTGAGTAACTTTTTCCGAAGACAAAAATGTCCATATAATATTACGTGTCTGATTTCTAATTGATTAATTTTAATTATTAAGAACACCAGTGGTCTCCTCTTGGGAAGCGCTGGTATAAGGGCCCTAGCTAACAAAATAAACATCTTTTTTTTTTCTATGCCATTTACGATTGTCAGCTGTTCATACAATATATCGATCACATGTATGCAAACACTAGGCAGAAGCATAAAGCTATAACTCCGCTTATCTCGAGTATTAATATCGCCTTCCACATAATCGACCCCCTGATACATTCATTCGTTAATAGGTTTTTTCTTCATAAAGCGAATGTTAACCTATTTATTATGCTCTTGATATTAAAAACGCGGCGTTATCCGAATAATAAATGCGTAGACTTTGATGGTCTTTGTGTGGATGTTTTTATGGGTCTTGTCATGGTTTGTTTACCGATTTTAATGGGGGATGAGATACTGTACGTTTTTAAGATGGCGATCTCCGGGGAAACTGCCTCTTTGGAGATATTTTTCTTTATGCCTTTTGGTTAGGAAGTTTATTTTGACGATGCGTTACCCTAGTTGGTAGTGACTCTGGCTATGAACCTTGCGGTCCAGGGACCGAAAATCGAACCAGGGTTCGACTTCCGATGTAGTCAAATAGTCTTAATAAACTCATCTCGGTTTAAATGCCCATCTCAAGATACGTCAAAGTAAACGTCAAAAGATAGAAAACATTTTTGACGTATCTTGAGATGGGCATTTACACCAAGATCAGTTTATTAATACGGGCCTAGGTCCATTTGACGATTGTCCCCAGATATTTATTATTTTATGTAGTCACCTAGAGTCAAGTGGCCTTTTTAATGTGTAAGAAAATTTGCGTTTATTTATATAAGAAAATAATGTTTTAAAAGGGGCCGATTGGACAAGTGACAAAGAGTTTCATTAAATGTTTTTAAATATTTTTTCATAAATCATCCGTAACTTAGGCTTAGTTGTTGGTTAATTCTTATTTTAAATTCGACTATTCTAACAAGTCTTGTCACTAAAGTATTTATTTATATATTTTATTAGCTGTTGCCAGTAGAAAAATAAAACATAGCGTATGACACTCACAAATAACGTGGCTTTCTATTGGTAAAAGAATTTTCGAAATCGGTTCAGTAGATCCAAAGATTACTCCTAGAAACACACAAACTCACAAACTTTTACTCTTTATAATTGTAATATTAGTACTATTTGTAATGTGCGGAGACTTGTCGTCAGCAATTTATAGTTACCATATCAATTCTTTGCTCGAGTGGTTGCTGGGTTAGAATAGTGCCACTCCATGTCTTCCCGTGGATATCGTAAGAGGCGACTAAGGGAATGAGGGCTTGTAGTACTGGGGGGTTATCATGAGCTAGCTTTGCAGTTCATTTTACGGTCAGCGTAAAGGACAGAGCTATGGTGGTTATATAGCTCTGTCCTTTTCTCTGAGCGTAAACAGAACTGCAAAGCTAGCTCATGATAACCCCCCTGTTAGGCGATGGGCTTGCAACCTGTCACTAATTCACTGGTAAACATTTTAGCCTGTTTGTGAAAAATGTGATTACAGAATTACCAACAACTATTTTTGTAGTTGTTGGTATTTCTGTAGCACTGCCTACCCTACTCTGGGAATAAAGGCGTGTATGTATGTATGTATGTATATTAATCTTACTTACCTGTCTGTAAGTCTTTTTAATATAAATACACTGTAGCCCACAATTTTGTTTAAAATGATGTAAGCTTTTCTCCCATGTAAGACGCAAGCTTCCCTTTCTGACTCCAAGCTGCCATCGAGCTTTTTCAAATATCTTTTTATTAATGCTTGACCGTAAGCTTTTAAGGCTTCCAAGCGTGGCCGAATCGTGGCACAATTGAATCGACTAAAGTGCCATTTGATGGCACATTTTGCAAGACGCCTAAGAATCTCTTTGTCACTTTAGATCGTCTTAATGTAACATTGAATTTGACATTTTGCTGATGGTTTTTATTTAAATATTGCGGATTGTTTCGATGTGTATCCAAAATGGACACTGTTCATTTGTTTTTTAATAAAGAATCTCGATAATTATCAACAATCTATAGAAAATATTCCTATAATATGAGATTTACTGAAACAGGGCATGCCCCATCTCAAACCGCCCCTCCCCTCCAATAAATGTTTCAGTGGTGGTAGGACCCCATGCAGGGTCCGTCCGGATTGCCACCACCATACTCATATTTATCCATTAACCTACCGCCAAGCAACCAGTGTTCGCATAAGACAACCGGTGAAATTACTAGCATAGAGGCATCTTAGTCTTAGTTGAGCAGGGATCGTTACCGGTATTCTGACTACCGGTTTCAAATGAGGTACAACCGGTTATAATTGCATTTCGCTATTTATACCGCTAAAACTCTGATTAGCGGTATAATGAATACCGGTATTCAAGTGTATCAGAATCAGAATCAGAATAATCTTTATTCAAGTAGGTTTACAAATAATAAACTCTTTTGAAACGTCATAGTAGCGACTTAGCCTAAATTGACTGCAGGTTCAAATCGCGACCGATCAGAGAAGAACCTGTAAGAAACTCTGTCGGATGTCTTTTTTTTTGTCGACGTTCGCAACTTTTTGTCGTAAGGACTAAACATTTTATTACAAGCAATTCAGTCCCAAGCATTGTTATCATTAATATAGTCTTTAATACTATAATAATGCTTTAGAAATTAGTTTACGCTTAACGTAACTCTTAAATTTATTTACTGATAGTTCAGTAACATTACTTAGGAGCTTATTATAGAACCTAATACAATTACCCATAAAAGAGTATTTATTTTATCGGTTGTATTATCGGTTTAGCCAATTGAGGACAATACCTCTATTTGATACTTTACCCCTAAAAACCATAACCAATAAACCTGTCAGTGTCAATATACTCGTTTATTTGTTTCTGTAAATGTTTTCGGTGCTATTACAAACAACTTAGATACGCCTTAGACAAGTCTGAGATAACAATTAATTACAGTCTATTGACATCTTACTTATCAGGTGCAATGAATAGCGGTATTGAATACAAGTATTTAATATCGCAAATAGTGTATACATAGCGGTAAAACAAATGCGGAATGACAATAATACCTCTAATTCGAATATAGATATTATTTTTTTAGCGGTAACATGTTGTCAATTTAAATACAAGTATTGAATAAAACCGGTTTTACAGTCTCTGGTCTCGAGAATTTAAATGTCTATGGGCCTCAGATTCCACTTACCTTCAGGTGGCCTGAGTGCTCGTGTGCCTTCTTCTTAACATAAAAAAGCCTTGAGCATTTTGTCCAGGTCGCCTGGTTAAAACTGCCCTGGACTCTTCTTACATATTTAAGACACTTTTACGAGCACTGTCATTTCAAAAAAAACTGTCAACTCTGTCAAGACACGTAACAGTGTCAAATGAGGAAAAAGAAGGGACAACCACTAACGACAGTAGTTCGCCAACAACCGTTTATCATCCGTAATGGTATTGTGATGCTGACTGTACTACGTTTCAATAGGAGAATAATTCGGAGCGTCAGCAAAATCATCAGGGTTATTGTAAATAACAGTCCATAAGGTTTTTTATTTATTTATTTAGATTACTTTGTACTAGTAAACAATGCAAGTATAAAAAAGACCTGGAGGTTCATTAATGAATATACCTAACAATATGCGCATTCGGAAAGTATCACAATTAGAAATAACTTGTGAAAGATCCCTAAAAGGACATGATAAGTAGCGTAGGTATAGTAAATATATGTAGGATACTAAAATAATTTACATTCTACTAACTTTTTAAGGGCAGTAAGTGAACAATGGAAAGGATCAATGTTACACAGATGCTTATTATTATTTATAAAGATATAATAGATAATAAATATCAGGGTAAAATCTTACTCAAATTGGTAAGAAAACATACGTATCTATCTAACAATCAGGAACAAATACAAGCGCTATCACACAAATATTTGCCCATGTAGGAATCGAACCCAGTACCGCAACCTTTGTGGGCAAGGCAACAAACAAAGCGTAACAAAAAAAAACAAACATAGAAACCGTGATAAAAAGTACTACTTTAAGCTCGCAACTCCGAATGCGCAGTTTAAAGGCCGAGCCACACCGGATACGTTTGCGTGACACGCAGGTGCTTTCGCGTTTCACTGCGGTATGAATCCTCATACAATATGTCAACTATACAACGCAATGGAACGCGAAAGCACTTGCGTGTCTCGCGCAAGCATTTGGTGTGCGGAAGCCTCTAAGCTATTATCCCCTATATTTGTCTGCAGACTACAAACTATTTTAATTCCAATTATTTCACATTTTCAGTATTTTTAGGGATAAGCATTAATGATTAATACCAGTTATGAATAAATGCAATGTAACTGTTATAATTTCTATGTTTTAAAAACATTTTCTAATTCTTATACCAAGATTGCTAGGCTAAATTTTATCAAAAGTTTGGCTTTGGTTTGTTATTGAAATCCTGTAATTTTTATTTAAATGTTTATTCAAACAACAATAATAGACTTATAGCGGAGGCCAAATACGCCTATTATGCTAGATAAGCGTCGCCATCCAACATTGTAACTCTCCTAGATACCTAGGAGTGACACTGGACCGCTCCCTGACTTACAAGACCCACTGCAGAAACACAAAACAAAAAGTTTTTTCCCGCAATAACCTACTGCGCCGTCTCTCCTCCACTAACTGGGGAGTAAACTCAACGGTTATGCGCACTACAGGAATAGCTTTGTGTTTCTCCGCAGGAGAGTATGCGTGCCCAGTGTGGGCTAGGTCAGCACATACCAGAGAGGTAGACGTAGAGCTGAACAATACCTGCCGCATAGTAACAGGCTGTCTTAAGCCAACCCCGGTCGGTATGCTGTTTCCTCTTGCGGGAATAGCTCCACCCAGAGTCCGTAGAGAAGTGACATGTTCGCTTGAAAAACAAAAACAGGAAAGTGACCCGAGATACCCACTCTACGGGCTCTCCCCCACCGCAGGTCGTTTGCGAAGCCGCAAAAGCTTCCTGCGATCTACGCAGCCTACCGATGAAAACCCTACTGACGTGAGGTGCAGGCTTTGGGCAAGTGAGTATCCACATTCTCTGTACCCCCCTATAAGAAACCTTGGCCCACCTGGAGAAGTCTAAATAGGCTGAGGACCCAGGTTGGCCGAAGCAAAGATAACCTGTGTCGGTGGGGGTACTCAAGTAGCGCAGACGCTAGCTGTGAATGTGGAGAACCCTTGCAAACCATGTTACACCTCACAAACTGTCCCGCGTGCCCGACCACCTGCTCGCGTGAGGACTTACTTGTCAGTAACCAGAGGGCTAGCACGGTAGCCGCTTTCTGGGCAAGTAAGATTTAGCCCGAGTTCTTGCCGACACGAAAGAAGAAGAAGAAGCGATTTCTTAATATTAAAACGCAAAATGATTGATTACATCACATGACAATAGGTGCAGATAGACGATAGGTACACAATAAGTAACATTACATGTTCTGACATCATGTTCTATCTATAGAAGGTACAAAACCTTATATGTGTTACAGTCTAATGACAACCTTTACTTGTGCGTTTATGTTGTCTAGTGACCTGTAAGTACGTATAAATAGGCATAAACTAAGCGTTAAAAATCTATACCCTATATAATCTTAATACATATTTGAGACATTATAATAGATATTTCGTAAAAAAACTGGTTGAAATAATCTTTTTTTCTGACTGTACGAGTGGGAAAAAGTAAGGGCGTGCACGTGAAACTTACGTCATTATCGAGAGCCAGTGTGGTCGCGTCTTAATCGACGGAAAACATGGCTCGATCACCGCGTTACTACGGAAACTCACTAAAACGGCTTTTATACAACATAATGGCATGCAAAAGGCAAACTAGCAATTCGATTGTAAATGGGTTTGAAGCCCATTGGGTTTGGAAATATTGTTTCAAGACTAAGGACCGAATATGAACGTATACAACCTAAGCTAGGTTGGCAACACTATTTGAGTATTTTATTAATTTATTTATCTTTTAATAATATACAACAAAACTCGATACATTGATCTGCCAAACTGCGTAACAGTCTGCTGGCATGAAATTAGAATATGTCACCTTAAGATTAATATCTAACTGTCAACCAACCTACCCGGACTTGGCCGTGACGATAGCTGCGCTTAGGATTGTAGTATTCGGAAAACGGGATTTGGGATTTTAGTGGTGGTGGTGGTGGTGGTGGTGGTGGTGGTGGTGGTGAGTGCTCGTGTGCCTTCTCATTGCAATAATTGGCTGAGATTCTTGTCTCTAGACAGGTCTATGTAGTCATAAAAAAAAACTGACGTCGTGTTGTAAGCAGCTCGGCTAAAGCGCACCTTACCCTGCCCTAAGTACGAGCGAACGAGGCAACTTTACCAGTGCAAAATAGACCTGAATGTCTATGAGGCTAGGTTGACATTAGCTCTAGTTTTAAGCTGTCATAACATTGGCTTGTTGACGTCTTTTATATTTGACACACTGTTGAACGTTCAGACTTCACTGTTCATTGTTGATACCAACTGAACTGGGAGTATGATACAACGTAACATCACACCTTCATTCCCAGAGTGGAATAGGCAGAGCTACAGAAACACCAACAACTCTAAAAATACTTGTTGATAATTCTGTAACCACATTTTGCACAAGTAGGCTAAGATATTTAAAAGTGTTTTAGTGACAAGTTGCAAGCTCATCGCCTAATGGTATTTAATGCCTTTATTCCCTTAATAATAATATACTTGAAACTCTGTCTTTGTCAAGTGAGTCCATTTTTGCTCAGTCTGACATACATTATTAGATTATATGATTAGATTTTTTTTTATAAACGGGACGGGCTGTCGGTATGTCGATAATGTTTTTTTTTATTTTTTTTCAGAACAGATTTTAATTTACTAACATTGTGTTCTACTTACAGAAGCCTGTGTGGCTTATTTGTAAGCATAGAGTCGCTTGACATTATTTTATATCATACACATGGGCAATCTACATCACTCGCTACCTATCCTGTTCCATGTAACTAGATATGTAGTGACTTTAAATATCTTTTTACACTGTTTACTATTTTTTACATCTAACAGTTTGTTAAAAATATATTTTGGTAATTAGTTTAGTACATAAGGTATCGTGTATCCTGTGGTACATTTCCCATAATTATTTTATAATTTAGGTAATAAATAAAACGGTAATTTTTCAATTTTCCTTATATACCTCTTCGTTTACGTTACGTACACAAGAACTTTTAGGAAATTTCTATTCACCTTCCATTCGAGTTACAATAGTATCCCCTCTACTCCTAGTACATTATTTATAGGGTAGACTTAGTTATTGTTTTCTGTTGTAAGTAGATCGTATTAAGGATAACTCCGAAAGTCTGAGTTATTCCGGAACTTGATTCGGTCCAGTACATCAGGATATTTATTGATGTTTACGATATTGTTCAGATCGAAGTTTACTGAGTTACAATTAAATATTGTTCGTGTTGGTGTTGCTTTGAAACGCATAAAATTGTTTGTCCATTAGGATGAAATTAGGGACTTTAATAAACATTTATTGTGTCGATTAGTTGAATTAGGTAAGGTTATCTTCTATAATAATTTAAAAAAAAAACAATTATAAAAACCGTTTATTGACCTAAGCAATCGGGAGAATCAATGATTGCCGAATACGATATAATATATTATTATCTATCCATCTTGAAATTGACATAGCTAATAAAATAGATGAATAAACCTGATATAATTAGTTACTATTTCTTTCAGACCTTATATCTTAAACGGCTCAACCGATTTTTATGAAATGTAGTTAAAACCATCCAGATTGAATTAGCTTTTCTCTCAAAAAACCTCTTCCGAATCGGTCCATTTGTTAAGGAGTTACGAGGCCGCACACAGACACAAAGACAAACATATTATTTACCTACAATAACCCGATTTCTGCATCGAAAGCAAAATTGAAACAAAATGTTGCCTACATTGTTACAATAATTACTCCATTACATCATAAATGTAGTAATTATAACCCTTCCACCGCCGCGATGAAATCAGAAATGCATTATAGCCGTTTATTAAAATTGACAGCCGCGGCGCACCTGCGGAGGGTTGGGATTGATTCGTTTGTTTTCATTGGGGCAGTAACGGGTTAAATGGGTAGGTGCAGTGTTAATAGGTGGTGTAATGATTTGATGAATTTTCCATTAACATTGGTATGGCTGGTTTTACTGACATACGACAAACGATATGACCTGATGATGAACTGGCTTTATGTCCACCTCTTTCACCCTTCAAGCAGCATGACCTTCCCCTTAAAATCAAGCAGGCTCCAAACAAGACTAAGTATTCCTTTAAAAATAAAGTTTGCGAATTTCTAAGAAGGTAGAATTGGCATCATCTTAATATAATATTTTTATAGTTGCTTTATCTTTATTAATTCTTGCTTATCTTCATATACAACGTGTTACAAAATAATCCGTAAAAAGGAAATTACAAAAGTAGTGTCAACCCTTATTAAATAACGTCAGTTCAGTATCTTAGGTATACAGTATACCAGGGTTGACACTACTTTCGTAATTTCCTTTTTACGGATTATTTTGTAACACGTTGTATATGTATTATACATTTATATTATTATATTTGAATGTATTTTTTTTGCGCAATCTATGTATTTATCAACGACACGCTAGCCTATTTGGTAGTAACACTGTTTTCAAAGCAAGGGGTCCTGGGTTCAAATACCGGTTAGGACAGATATTTGTGTGATGAGCACGAGTGTTTGTTCCTGGGTCATAGATGTTTTCTATGTATTTAAGTATATATTTCTCTATACAAGTAAGTTTATCGTTGTCTAGTACCCATAGTACAAGCCTAGAGCTTAGTTTGGGACTAGCTAAATTTGTGTATATTGTCCTGTGATTTATTTATATATATATATATATATATATATATATATATATATATAGCTTATTGACATTGTATGTGTATTAGTTAGACCTTAAGTTGCACCGCCACTACAATCTCTGCTTTGCCCAAAGGCCAACTAGTTGAGAATGCCTTACGGCATTAATTTCGCCTCTTCTATATTTAGTGTATTATTTTGTGCCAAAAATATTAAATAAATAAAGTATCAATATAACAAAGCCACGTACTATTTTTCCAATTAGTTGTTAAGTGAAACCATAGACTACCGAAGATAAACAGTAGTAAATACTCATATAGGGACTCCGTCCGCGTAACAGTCGATTATCGCTGCTCCCTCGGGAACTGTACGATTTTCCGGTATACAAACTATCCTATGCCTTTCCCTGAGACTCATACTATCTCCATACTGAATTTCATCTGAATCAGGTCAGCAGTTTAAGTGTGAAGAGGAAACAGACAGACACTTTCGCATCTATAATATTAGTATGGACTCAAAACCGATTACTTATATATATCAGACAGACACCTGGTCAGGTGAAACTAAAAATAAGCCGGTCATGTGCGAGTCGGACTCGCGCACCGAGGGTTCCGTACAAACTTATAAGAATGTAAAATTGTATTGAGGGAAGAACTTGACTTTGCCGTTGAAAAACTGTTGTCTCCATACATCTACATAGGTCACGATTAGTTTACCAACTGCATAAAAGTAAGCAAGTGCAATTTTTATGTTGTTTGTGATGTAAATAAAAATGTACGTTTTTTCGTTGTTTCGTTACCAAATTTCAAGGTTCTGAGTTTTATTAGTAGTAGGTTTTGTTTCCCTTGCGAGTGTCGAAAATTTGCGGCATAAACGGCTGTATCTTTTGATTGCGTTGGCTTGGAAGTATGATTTTTTCACAGCTGCAAGGGACAGTAGACCTAAGTATTTGATATAAATTCCAGCTTGATACCTCCACGCGTGCCTGAGAAAAAGGGTCTTCACAGACAGACCGACGGACGGACGGACAACAAAGTGATCGGAAACCTAAAAAAGGTTAAAATATAGTATCTAATGTTATATGGATATTGGGACGGAACCCTTTGTGAGCGAGTCCAATTTAACTTTGTTTTGATTCTTGACTTTGACCTTTCTAACGTCAATTGAAAGTTCATGCTACCGACAACAAGACTAACCTATTATGTGTTCTCCTTAACTCTATTAACTTGGCTGTAATTGTATGCTACTAATAACCCAACTAGTGAACTGAGGAAATAAAAATCGATTGCAATAAGAGGTATCCCGGGGGTCGAAGCCGGCATTGCCAGGTAGCACGCCAACCGCGAATCAACGATAACCGTACGAATCAATCATTGTATGTAACTCGATTTACTACGTTAAAGCTGAGTTGGACTCTATTGTTCTGTTACAGTAAGAAAAAAACCGGGCAAGAGCCTGTCGGACCTCAGTAGGGTTCCGAAGCCGTTAAGTACTACAAACATACAAAACAACAAATAATAACTAATTTTCTATTTAAAGTCAATTGGTGCCGTCTTAGATGATTTTAGTAGGTATAAACATTTTAATCGCCTATATCTCACGAACCAAACATGTCTATTTAGTCGTGATAGTTTTCCTTTGAAATTCGTTACATGCGCTATCATTTAAGATTTTTTTAGATTTTTAGTATTTGTAGTTTTGACTGTAAGGGGGGGAACACTTGAGTCTAACGAAAATTAGCGCTTTAAAGTTTAATATTTCATAACCGGATTACTTAATCGGAAAATTGTTTTCACAACCCGCAATATTTTTGAAAAACCTATCCAAATATATGCCACACTATGGGGTAGACGAAAAAAAATATTACATCGCCATGTTATGTGTAGGGTGGTAGGTACACTAATTTTTATTTTTTTACATATTATTCTACCACTTTGTTGGCGTGACTAATTTGTATATTCTTGGCAAATTACAGCTTTCTAGTACTAAGACTATCTGAGCTAGGCTGCGCACGGACGGACATGGCGAAACTATAAGGGTTCCTAGTTTGACTGCGGAACCCTAAAAAGCTAATCAAAAAACAAATGAAGTGTATTCAGAGCTGGGAGGAGAATTTTAACTTTCGACATCTACCTTACTCGATATCAAAGTCGAAGATAGAAAATATTAACACACCAATTGTCACGATTTTCGCATTAACCCATTATTCCGTGAATGTGAAAACCCTCACTCGAAAGCTAGTAATACTTAATATATTCACGGGTTTCGTTAGACGCAGCAAATCGACGATTACTGGTTTTTTAATCACGTTTTAAATATAAATAAACAGACGACCTAATTAAAAATTGTTACTAAAGCGATAATATTACTATCGATGTGCCCTGTCAGTGTATTTAATGCTGTTTACCAAAAACTTTTAGTATTCAAAACTATGAATTAAACGTTTACTCCGCCAAAGTTCTTGTCTATGATAGGTATTTGAACTTGTCTGAAAATGAAACGTTGTTTTTGTGTTGACATTTTTTTTAAATTATATAATTAAAAGCGAATGGTTTAGACCACTCGTTTTGCTCTCTTTCGAGTGAAACTTTCGAGCGATTGAAAGTCAACCCCCCCTCTCTGGTAGCTCTTGATGTACGAATTAGTTTACACCCCCTGCCATGAATATGTGTCCTCAGTTACTTCTCTTACAAGGTTGTCTGGAAGAGATCGCTATTTAGCGGTAAGACCGCCTGTTGTATACCTATGATTTAAATGTACTGTTCCATGTTCTGTTTTTATTTTTTATTTTTGGTGTTCAATAAAGAGTATTTGTATTGTATTGTATTGTAAAATAAGTATCTATTTCTCAAACCAGTACTAACTTGATGTATGTAATCCTTAATAACTTAATAAATTGATAGTTAATTGTAATGACATACAGTCGACAATAAAAAGATCTATACACCTATCGCTTAAAAGCGATTTTTGTCAGTGGCTTAAAGGCGTGTAGATGTATATAATTATATGTATTTGACTGTACATCGGCATCATTTTATTTAATAATGAAAAATTAAAAACCTGAAATCTCGGAAATGACATAACAACTTATACTAAAGCTATACAATATATCTAACCTTTCCCAAAGCTCCATCTTGATTCACAAATCATCTAAAATCAACATAAAAACCACCAGCAAATGTCATTCATAAATCCCTATAAAATAGAAAACATCCACAAATCACGAAAAAGCCCGAATACATTGAACACTGACATAGGCTAAAACCCCATATATCATTTAAGCGGTTTCTAATTAAGAGATATATATTGGCACATTTTTCAGCAAACATTTTTGCCGAGCGAATGATGTATGTCAAAAGGCAACAATGCCACGTGGCTGCTGTGCGGTATAATAGGGTACGTGACAATTTTAATTTGTGTTAGTTTTTTAATCTTCAACACGTTTATTGAAAATTATATTTTGACTTTTCTGTCAAAGGAAATGTACAGGATATCATTAACTAAACAATGATACATTAATTTAATTTGTATTAAATTTCTGCTATAGTTTTCAATCAGGGTCCGTCTGAAAATCAGCGCCGCAGTTTTTATTTTTTAGGCACAATGCTGAGAGGGGCCCTATTCAACGTATTTTTTTTTTTCGTTTATTTGGTTGCGTTTAATATATACTTTCTATTCTATTATATTATGTTCTATTCTATTTTATGTATTTAATTTTGAAGTTAGTCGCAATTAGCAAGACATTCTTTTGGTAGTAAAGTATTGTCACCATATTCTCCTTACCTTATAGCTATCTTCAAATAATTACTAATATCTATCTATCCAATGTCAACTCCCAGATAACAAAAAAAATATCCCATCAACACCCCAAATTAGGCTGAGACTATCTAACAGTTCACAGTATAAAAAACTCAAATGCATGTTTCAATAATCCCCGTCGTAAAAAAAATCCCATCCGTCAAAAATATTAACTCATCAATTTTCCATCACATTTACACCGCCAAGATAACGTACGTGTTTATAGCGTGTAGGAGTGAACCCATTAGCCGATAGGGCATCGGAAAATGCGTGTGATAGGTAAAAATGTGACCCCACTAATGCTTCATTGGTGTGATAAGGCAGTCCCAACAGTGGGACTTGATATAAATACCTAAAATAGGAACACCTTAAAATTCCGGACTATGTTTTCCCGAATATTAATTTGTCCGAATTTTATTTTTCCGAAAGCTATGTTACGTTGGAGCTATTAATAAAATACATAATTTAGTTGCTATACGTAGCTTAGGTTTGGTTTGACACAAACACAGAAACCCCACACACACAACATACACACACACCACACACACCACACATGCAACGACACACCACACACCACACACTCACTCACACACCACGTTTCGTTTACTTTTATATTTTTTTAATCTTGTTCTATCTGTTGTATTTTCTTTAATTGTCTAATTGTGGAAGAACGTGACCTTCAGACAGAGGTTTCTTGGTAAATCTAATAGGAGATCCCACATACTAATTATGAGATGGTATGATCTAGGACAATAAAGAATTATTTATTTTATAATTTTCATAAGCGATATCAAAAAAAAATAAAATAAAAAAAAAACAGAGTTATGAACATTCGAACTTTTGATCGATACGGAATTATAACTCTTCGGAATTGTGTACTGTACCCGCATTGTGACGTTTTTCACCGGGCACCTACTTTTTTTTGTCCTGCAGCATGAGCATGTTATGCTCACTCAAAGGTCTTTGCTTACGGCGGCGTTGTTGGTCGGGTCGCCAGCTTCCCGAGCACATGGTTAAGGGAGGCGATGGCTGAGATACGCGTGGAACCCTTCGTGCGCGAGTCCGACTCGCACTTGGCCGGTTTTAATATAAGTATTAATGGTATTCCAGCAAACAAACTAATTAATGTTTAGTATTTTTTGTACAAATACAGAAAATATTTTTCATTTTTAAAAACCAAACTCTTCCAATCCGAACATTCCCCTAGCCCCATCCCATAAATCCCGATTAGTCAAGTGTTTGGGCGTCACAACACACACAGGCAGAAGAACCATCTGATTTATTGACAACATCAATTCTACTGAAGATGCCGCAGAGGGCCGAGTTCGATTTTTGGGGGCATTTTGATTTATACGCACTGAAGCCGCTGGAGATTATAGAGTTATTGATTTAGTTCGGTAAGTTCCGTAGCGTCCTTGTTTAGAGGCGTTTGGGGAGGCGGGATTAATAAAGTATTGAATTAATTAGTACCTTAGAGACAGAGCATCACTCGGGTTGAAAATGAACTTTCCTTAAGATCGACCAGGACATCGAGTTCTTGACTTGAAAATAGAAATTTTCGAGGTCCCGATTTTAAATACTAAATATTGCTAGTGACGACGGTAAGAAGAAAGATAATTGCCTATGTTGAACTACAATGAGCTCAAAAATGTCATTTTCAGGTTTATTTTGTAATAGAAAAACGTAATACGAGTATAACAATCAATATTAGTTAAAATACTGCATAATCGTTTATTTATTCATATATACATACTTAACGTCACGCCTTTATTCCCAGAGTGGGGTAGGCAGAGCAACAGAATACCAACAACTCTAAACTTGTTGATAATTCTGTAACCACATTTTGCATAGTCAAGCTAAGATGTTTACCAGTGTATTAGTGACAGGTTGCAAGCCCATCACCTAACAGTACTACAAGCCTTTATTCCCTTAGTCGCCTCTCATGGCATCCACGGACAATTCAAATTACGATACATACCGGACAAATTAACATTATTAACCGGTGAAACTACTAGCATAGATGCATTCCATCTTAGTCCTCAGGATTGGCAACACATTAAATTTAAGGTCATGAGGATTAAAATGTCTATGGGTCTCAGATTCCACTTACCATCAGGTGGCCTGAGTGCTTGTCCTTCTTGCCATTAAGAAAAAGAGACGAGCAAAGTCACTAGTAAACGCTAGAGATGTTTCCGAACTCGCCGTGCCAGGCTCTTCTCTCCAATTAGCGACTAACTATGTTACTATCGCCGTCAACGCGAATTCGGTAAAAGGGTTACTTCTTACTTCTACTTTGCCTAGTGGAAAGTTCGCAACTGAAGACAGTTCATAAATGTGTTGTCTCCCTTTTTGATTCGCGATTTCATGACGTAAATGAAAGTGTTAAAGCACTTTTTCGTTTCTTAAGTCTTGAATATAAAACCCTTTTTATGTGTTCGTGTTTTATAGTACGTTAACAAGCGTTGAGAATCAATTGCGTCGCAAGCGGTAATGGTGTAGGTGCCGTGATTTAGCAATTAATAAACTTAATACATATACGTAAAATAATTAAGATTTATTAATTCAGAAAAAAGACAATAAGTGTTCGCCATCGTGTATATGACTGAATATGCACACACTCATGCCCAGCCACACAAATAAATACACACACATACAACACACACACACACACACACACACTCTGTTGCTAATGAACATAATCTTTGAGTTAAGATGTTAACTTTTTCTCATATTTTCAAGTTGTTAAAATGGTTGCTTATTTTGTATTAACTGTATTTTCGTATAATTGTATGTCAACATATTTTATTTGGCTTAGGGGAGGTAGGGTATCCCCTTTTATTCTGATTTGATCACAGTTTTTTTTTTTCTGGATTTGGTAGTTTACTTTACCGACTGGCAAAACTGTTCATCCATAGACTATCTGTCATTGCTGTCAGTTGTAAAACACAAACGCGATTGAAGGTTATGTGCTCGTAAAAGTAAATATTTTGTTGTGGTTTCGGATCGTAATAAAGAGAAAGCTAATGAAAGGTACGTGTATTTTTTAATATTTATCTATTGTATATTTACTAATCTATAAATTAAATTGAAATTTAAGCCTAAATACGTAGATTCAAAAAAGTACCGGTAACCTATGTCGAAAATATATGCAGAGGGAGTGATGGGCATTTGGACGGGCGGGTGGTTTGGGCATGCCCAATGCTCCCTATTATGTTCAGTGTAGGATATTTTTTTAACTATTGGTTTATTTTTAATCACAGAAAGATGCCGTTTAAATTCAAAAAGAAGGGCTTGCGACGGGAAATTCTTAAAGATTTTATATTACGAGCCATAGAAGAGGTATCAAAAGGATCAAAAATAAAAACAATTGGTGATAAATATGAAATCCCTAGATCAAGTTTGCAACGGTACCTAAAACAAGATTCTATAAAGGATTCTTAGCACAGATTTATAACCTCACAAATTTTCACTGACGAAGAAGAACAAAAATTGTAGTCCTTTATGGGTTATACCCAATCTCAGATAAGTTAAGATACTGTTTAAGATGTTTCTTATTTGTTAATTTTTATTTTTGGTTTCTTTTATTGATATAGTTTAATAATAGTCTATTTGTTAACTAATTTTTGAATTCCATTAAGAATAAAGTGATTTATAGGCCGTGCCCAAGCCTCCCACAGGGTATGTCCAAGCCTCCCTACCATAGGGAGCATTGGGCACTTTTGACTTAGTTTATAAAATATCTCATAATGTTGAGACTGATTGTAATTTTTAAGAAAGCTCTTTAATTATATCTAGCCAAATGTGTGGTGCAATAAGAATTGGCCATAAAAGTTGATTATCTATAAAATCTGATTTTTTATGCAATGAATAGTGAAAAAGTGCCCATCCCTCCCCTACCTCCCCTACTGTTTTGTGTCATATTTCACTGGATTCTATAACACTCTTAAAAACAAAAGTTGTCTTTCCTATAGTCAATAATTAAAAGCTTGTCTGCATATAAGTTATATTTGTATATGATAGGTGTAAAGCAGTTCTGACGGCGTTTTTGCGGGAATGTGTTTAGCCAGAAAATTAGGCCTTAAAAACGTTAACTTCCGGCATGTCCACAGGAAAGACGGTAACCTAAATCTGCGTATGACCCATGTATCGCTGTTGATGACCCAAATGAATAAAATAAATAAATAAAAGTTACTATTTCTGTAATGTTAACTTGAAACATATCATAAGTTAACACAAACCATAAATTACTTTTTAAATAAGCACCTGTAAATGGTGATCAGTCGCCATGTTGTTGCGTGTCGCCTTCGACCCGGTCGTTCAAACACTGGTATTAAAAATTCTTAATCATTCACTAGGGAACGGCTTGCTAGCGTAATAAGAACGGCCCGATGTATGAATGTAATGAAGTGGCACAACCTCGTTGACCAACCAGCCGAGCGTCCAGTGGCGCCCTCATCACTTTATTGTTTTCTAATAAACTAAAGTATTATCTTAAAATCTAAGAGTGCTTTACTGTTGTACAAATGAATACACAATTTATAGAGAATATAATATAACTTTACAACAATTGAATTAAGAGTGAGCACCTTAACGGAAAGAAGTGGCCACCTTTTTCAGTTAAGTTGACTACACGAAGGTTGAAGGTTATTAAACTGTGTCATGTATGCTATATGTATATGTATATTGCATATTCATTTTTAACACAGTTGCTCAAAAAGTGGTACTTTTCGTAGCTGTGTAACGTGCGGAAAGTTGGATATTACGCACTAGTGCGTTATAGTTTTCCATTTTTTTCTAAATATAATTTTGTTTCAACTTCCAAGACGTGCATCCAACCAAAGAGTTTGCATATTCAACCACTTTTTGATTGCGTCATTTAGCATTGAGACTATACACAGGTAATATAATTTAAAATATTAAAATTAAATACATACATACATACACACATAAAATGTTTCTAGGTAATATTAAAAAAACAGGTCTCATCAAGATGGCTGAATCTGAGGTATTACGAATGATTAGATAGTTGCGTATTAAGGTGAATTCACATTACACCATGCCGATACCGGGCCCAGCCCAGTACGGCGTAATGTGAATCCACCTTTATGCATTACCGCTGGTTAATAGAGAATTATACTTTTTGATTTTTAAATATAGGTAATTAAATTACTGTGACTTTTTTATTTGGCTGAATGGTCACAACCGTTTTTCATTTCATAAAGTCTGTGTCAATTAAAAGTAAAATTGTCTCTTGTAATAGTTTTATTTACTAATTTATTTTGTTTCATTGATATTTTTTCGCAAATGTATGATTAAACGTCGTTTGATACACGTGCAGAACTGTCATTTTAACTCGTCCCGAGTCTTGTCCCCCCCTTCGCGTTTCGGGCCAAGATACTTCGGGAGTCGTGTAAAATGACATACTTTCCGCACTTGTATCAAATTGTACTATTGTACAACAGTAAAGCGCTCTTAGATTTTAAGATAATACTTTAGTTTATTAGAAAACACAATAAATGTAATCAGGGCGCCACTGGACGCTTGGCGACCTCTTAAGGAAGTAACTAAACAAATCGGCGAAAGAATTAAGTAATAACTTAAAAATCATTCTAATGTACCTTGTATAAGCACACCGAAACTTACCAATGCGAATGCTGCTCGGTGGTAGGTTAAAGGATAAGATGGTGGTAAGCGGTTCGAAAGGACCTTATTCAAAATCCTACCATCACTAAACACCTGAATCCACCACATCAAAATTTTAGTTTTACCTATTAAAGTGTTCTTCATTATATGTATACTGTACTAGCGACCCGCCCACATATAAAACTTCTTCTTCTTGAATAACTATCTATTAAAAAAAACTGCTTCAAAATCCGTTGCGTAGTTTTAAAGATCTAAGCATAATTAGGGACAGACAAACACTGGGAAGCCACTTTGTTTTATGCTATGTAGTGAAGATCTGAGGTATTTCACAACCTCAGACACGGGTTTTTTTTTAAACTAACTACTTACCTAGATTTTTTAAAAAAAACTTACTTCTCGCAGATACAATAAAAAGTGCATGTAACGAGCAAGAAACATTAACGTGCATGACCCGACTAGAGTAGGTATTGCATAATTCCGTCCTCTCCCACCGTTTCATATTTAGGTATTTTTTTTCAACACTCATTTTCTAATACTGGCCCAATCATTGTACGCACCTCTTTAATGGACGGGAATTTAAAAAGGAAAGTGGTGTGGAATACTGGTTCCATGCTAGCATTACATTGAGTTGGGACCATTTCATGTCTACATTGTCTTTATATTGTGTGTGTATTAAACTATCACTTGTTGTTTTTTGTAACGAATATTTTTTCTTTCTTTCTTATCAAGAGTTATTCTACCTCTGTACAGAAATAAATGTCGTTTTGCGAAACTTTAAGTCCACGTAAAGTAGTGTTTGTGATATTTACCCGAAATATTCAATGTTGTAGACAATAGTAGACTTATTGTCATGTGGATAGTAAGCATTGTGTTATGTCAACGTACGTTTGAAACTAGGTGTTTGTGTGGAACAAATATGGCCTCGCTTTTTTAGTATCGTCATTTTATTTATTGTTTGGAATATATTATTTTGGATAAATTTTATTTGACAATTTTTAACAAATAATTTTTAATTACTGCTCTTTTCAACCAAACCAATCGATCACTCATTTGCAGTTAATGACTATTAGCCCTGCCCCAAAATAATAATCAAGTCAAGTACGTCTAAGCAAAAATATAGAATCTTAAATACCGTTAGAAGTATGATTTTCTATAGATTGATGAATTAATGCTAGGTTAAGTTCTATCATTGTCATAGGCAGTATTAAAAAAAATACTGACTGTACTGCTGTTTCTTGTGACGCTTCTTCTCAGCGGTGGTCTCCTCTTGGGAAGCGCTGGTAGAATTTTGACGTGTAAAAGTGCCCGTACTTACTGAATAAACAACTATTATCTTTTTTCGCCCCGCTGCAAATTTCTGACTTTCCCGGTGGATTTTTCAAACGCTTACCTTTTAAACCTTCCCTGGACTATGACAAACGTTTTAAAACCAAAATCAGCCAAATCGGCCCAGCCGTTCTCGAGTTTTAGCGAGACAAACGAACAACAATTGATTTTTATATATACCGTGTTTTTTTTGATTTACGATGACTTTAAGGGCACGTTCTTCAAGTCAAATTAAGCTAATTTCCCGAAGACAGACATATGATAACTCGTACGGTTATAAAGATATTCAATTATTAAAATTAATCAGTTAATCACGTTAAACTAATGTAAAAGGCTCTTAATTGATACCTAACAATTTTCTTTTAATTACCTATTATGAGTAAAGAGTTTTCAATTGTTAGGTCGTGCACCTGTCAAGTGTTATCTTTACTTGTGTGTGTGTGTATGTCACGCTGACTTGACGTATTTGACACTAACTATGAGTTAACTCTAAAGACCCTTTTAGAATGATTGAAGACACAACATTTAATTCTAAACTTTTTTTTTTTTTTTGCAATATTTTAAAATCTAATGTACCACGTAGTTTCTATACGTGTACCTAACAATATGCCGAAGTTATCGTAAATCAAAAAAAACACGGTGTATATAGATGAACAAAAATTATGAAGATATAAGTTATGAACAGTGATTATTCTGAATACAAATCGGTAGTGAAACCAAAGGTTGGAATATGAATTTGTTGTGAGCCAATATGGACCTACAAGGATTACATAACAAGTGTGCATTACAGTCGTTAATAATATACTCAAAAAATAGGGACATACCCTAAATAAATTGATTTTGTAAATAAATATATGATAATGAGTATCTTCCCGTGGATGTCGTGAGAGTCAACTAAGGGAATAAAGGAATAAAGACTTGTAGTTCTGTTCGGCGATGGGCCTGCAAACTATCACTAATACACTGGTAAACATCCTTAGCCTAATTGTGCAGGATGTGGTTACAGAATTATTAACAAAAAGTATTTTTAGAGTTGTTGGTATTTCTGTAGCTCTGCCTACCCCACTCTGGGAATGAAACGTCATGTTATGTATGTACGTATTACACACATTGACCTAGTCCCAAACTAAGCCCTAGACTTCAACTATAAGTAGGTACTAGACAACGATTTACATGGAACTTACCACGTCAAAACTAAACCAAATTCGTTAACTACCCTACAAAAGCGACCAATAACACGATGTCAGCGTTAATTCCAAATTCAAAAATATCGTCAATCAACCGATTAATCGTCATAAAGTGAATCCGATGTGTGCGTGACGGGAAAGTTAACCCATTACCGTAACGAGCTCGATAATTGCTTCATCGCAAGGGTTAAATGTGGAAAATTGGCGTTCTGATAATCACGGGGTGTATTTGATGTCTCATCGATCGTGATTCAAGTCGTTAATAGAGTTTGATAAACCGTGAAAGGCGGTGAAAGAGATACTTTATTGGCAACTTTGAATTATGAGATATTTATGAGTAGTTGTATTAAAGATATCTTATCATACACATGGGCCCTTCTTCGACGGTCGAAGTAAGTTCGACCCATTTAGGGATCTTTTATGAAATTATCTTCTTACACATTTAACTGTTCGTATGTGCAGGGCCTCTATTCAACTGCGTTATAACGATATCGTTTTTGACCTGTTTCCGTATTGTCAATGTTTTGATAACTCTTATGTCATTTACAATAATGGCGACTGTGACATAAACGATTCTTAAACGTGTCAAAGAGGCCTCTATTCAGGTGCGTTAAAACGATATCGTGTTTGACACGTTTTTAAGAATCGTTTATGTCACAGTCGCCATTATTGTAAATGACATAAGAGTTATCAAAACGTTGACAATACGGAAGCAGGTCAAAAACGATATCGTTATAACGCAGTTGAATAGAGGCCCTGGTCTCCTCACGATGTTTTCCTTCACCATAAGAGCATAGGGTAGTGTACTTAAGTTAGCAAAGCTCATTGGTACATGGTGACCGCGGGGGTTCGAACTTGGTACCTTACGATCTCGAGTCGACCTCTAAGCCACTAGACACACGTACGCTACTCTTCTATTAAAGTTACAAATATCGTACTTTGTTTTAGACTGTGACAAATCGAACCCAGTTTTACTTCAGGGGTTATTATACCCATGTTTTCAATTAAGATCAACAAAGTTTAATGTCTGATATTTTCGCATGACTCTTTGTATATTCCGCTACAAGTAATAATATTTTTTCACTAACCATTTTTGGAATGTTCGGTAAAAAGAAGTGTAACGGTTATTTTAGTTAATAATGGACATAAAAAATTCGCAATGTAATAAGTGGAAGCAGTTTCCTTACAATTAACCTGTGCTTTATCAGGGAGTTTTGAGTGCTATTTTTTTAAAAACAAAAAAATAGTTGCTAATGTTTTATAAAATGTTAGTCTTAAGTAAAAATGTATAATTTTGCAGAAATGAAATTATTTTCTTTCTTTCCAAAAATATATTTGAGATAAATTATCCTTAATCGTAATAAAATTTTCGGGGAAGATTAGAAAGATTTCTTCAGTTTTTGAAAAAGAGGGTAGGAAGGGCCGACGGATATTTCCGTCCCTGGTAAAGGGCAGGTTAATAACCTCACTAAGAAAACTGTCTTGACCGTTTGTCTTACAACTTAGAGTTGAGAACTACATCAAAAACATCATGTAGCAAAACTGATTCGTAGTTCGATCGTTTAGACCCTAGGCGACGAAAGGCACATAAAAAAGGCTAAAAAACTAAATCACTTCGGTGAAAAAAAAACATGGCTTAAAAGTTACTTGATCTAACAAAGGGTGTTCTAGTTTGTTAAACGTAACTTTTGTGTCTGAAGTCAAGTGATCAACTTCACAATTTCACAAATTAAAACATCACAAGGAATTATTAAAGGGCCCAAAACTACTATAATATTCTCGCCATGGCAGGTAAGCATTGTTTAATAATATAACAGTGCGTATGACACGATGCCTCGGGGGTACATATTTCAACAGCGTTTGACCAACTATGAGAAATTATGTTTGGATATGGTATTTCGAGTTATGAGGAGGATTGTGAAGCGATGCTTAAATAGCATAGCTGTCAAAAATATTCCATTTAGCTCCGGGCGATATAGTTTTTTACCCCTAAATCTAATCAGATTTTCACCAATTTTGAATATGTAGTAAATATAATCGAAGACTAGGTCGGTTTCCAGTAAATGTTTTCTTGGAAAAGAAAACGTACAGACATAGTTTTTTATAATATCTACAACAAATTCAAAAATCGTAAAAATTGGACAACGTTTACATATACGGTTTCAGTGTGACGAAATTTTAAATAACTTATTACCTCGTAATCGTGTGTGGTTTAAGCAAGTAAATAAGTAAAGTGTGATGTATAAGAGATACAATAAATTGTGATTTGTGTTAATAGCGAGAAAGAATACCCAGAGTTTATATATCACCCCTAAGTTCCAATTCCAATTTTACATGACACTACAGTATGTTACAAAATATCAATTAAATGCCACCTCCATCCTTCCCGTCTCCCACTGACCCAATAGTGGACAACCCTTAATAAATATTTATCTTCACATGCTACCGAATTATGACTCTACTAATTTGCCCCTAATTATAATAGTTATACGTTTATTTAGGGTCATTGGGATAGTTAAGAATTTGTTTGCCGTAAAATCCCTTTTTGGGGTGTGTTGGTTTTGTTTCGCTTAATATGACGGTAACGGACAATTCCCTAAAGGAAAGGGAATTCGAAATTTCAGGCGAATTATTTTAGTTCAATATAAATATTATTACACTTAAGAAATGATATTATCGATTCTGAGACTAGAGATTATTGGTTTTAGTTTAAAGCTGAAAACCCAATGTAATTAAGGTGGCTGAAGGTACAGTTGTAGAGACATCGAGCGAAGTACAGCTTATTTCTAAATGCTCCAAAGCAAACAGACTTAGAAATAACCTTATACATTTATTTTATTTACTACCAATATACATGTAAATCCATATTCACATTCATATTTTTATTAATAATAATTCATATACATGTCACAAAATTGCTATAAAATAGGTGGATCATATTTTATTACAATAAGGAACTTAGACAACATACAGGAAGTCAGTACTTAGTTCGTTCTTAAACTCTGAAAATTCAGAGAAGCTGTAAAAAAAGCTCGATAAGCCATCGTTTAAGCCTCAATTTAAAGCTGGCCAGTGACGTTGCCTCTGTGACATACAAACAGCTACACACCAAATCAATACACGACAAATGACAACAAAGCTACTTGTGTGCGCGCCGGTGTAATCGCCCGTGACGCCCTCTGGGGGGCGCCGCTAGTGCAATTAGAAATTAGAACGCTTATACGTAGACACTTTCAATACATTTGGCAACATGCTGTATCTATCGTTGGCATTTGATGCCGAGGGCCCAATATTGCGTTTGTTTTGTATAGGTATTGGTGAGCGTGGTATTGTAAGTGCTATGCGTGTAGTCTACTTCATGTGTTACCAGCTGTTTCCCGCAACTCCGTCCACGTAGAACTCGTTTATCGCTTTTCTCTTAGGAACCGTCCAATTTTTCGGGATAAAAAGTACCCTATGTTCTTTTCCGGGACGCAAACTGTCTCCATACCAAATTTCATCTAAATCGGTCCAGCAGTTTATCCGTGAAAGCGTTACAAACAGACAGGCAGACAGAGTTACTTTCACATTTATAATATAAAAAAAAACTAGTTGTATGGGAGCCCCCTTTAAACATTTATTTTATTCTGTTTTTTGTATTTGTCGTTATAGCAGCAACTAAAATACATCATACGTGAAAATTTCACCTGTCTAGCTATCACAGTTTATGAGATACAGACAGACAGACGGACAGTGGAGTCTTAGTATTAGGGTCCCGTTTTTACCCTTTGGGTATGGAAACTGCGTCCAAATTAAAGCTACGATGCCAGACACATATATACACACAAAAAACTTATATGGGGGGTTAAAAAAAAAACTTGTTTCTACTCATTAATACAAACGTTTGCTTTTCTCGTAAAATGTCAGCGCTGGTAACGAACCAGAGTATTAAGATACAAACAAATTCGTCTATAGCCTGGAATAAGCGACACATCAACGAGGAGAATAATTATTCAAATGTTATAGAGCAATATCGCAGACGGTAGTGACAGCAGAATCATTATAACCGTTTTTTTCACAGGACTGTTTTTTTCACAGGGCAAAAAAACGTTTTTGAATTGCCAGTTATTTTAGGGTTCCGTGCCTCAAAAGGAAAAAACGGAACCCTTTTAGAATCTCTTTGTTGTTCGTCTGTGTGTCAAGATCCTTTTTCCCAGGAACGCGTGGAGGTATCAAGTTGAAATTAACATCATATACTTTATCATATAGTCCTTTGAAACTGTAAAAAATTAAACGTTTAAGCCAACGCAATCTTAAGATACGGCCATTTGAGGCATTTTTTCTAAGACTGCGCAGGGAAAACCAATACGGTATTTTTAACTGTCCTGGAATCATTCAATTCGGCAAGAAAAAAGGTCGTGCTGTAAGACTTAAGTTTCCTAAAAATTTAAAAAAAATATATCCAGCTGAAATGTATTAAAAAGCAGGCGCACCTAGGGTTCCGTACAAACTTGTAAGTATTTAAAATTGTAAAGGGACAAACTTTGAATTTGCCGTTGAAAAACCGTTGTCTCCATACATTGACATAGGTCGCGACTGGGTTAACCAACTGCAAGTAAGTTTGCAATCGCATAAAAACATTTTTTTTTGTGATGGAACAACAAATTAATTAGTTTTGGATTTGAACCTTCCTTCTTGCGATAAATGTTGATTCCCTTGAGAGTGACGAAATATACGTTTTTTGCCTCATAAACGATTGCATCTGTTTTTATTTAGAAGAAGTTATAAGTTTGATTTTTGCACAGCTTCAAGGGACTGAAAACTTGAGTATATGGTGTTAATTTCAACTCGATACCTCCACGCTTACCCGAGATAAGGGTCTTGACAGACAGACGCATGGACGGACGGACGGATAACAAAGTGATCCTCTAAAGGTTCGGTTTTTTACCCTTTGATGTACGGAACTCCTAAAATTAACTACGTATTTAGAATTTGGATCATGTATATTATTAACAGGATGTTGTTTTTTGCTGCCGCTACCCAGTATATTATCGAGGCCGATCTCCGAGCAAAAATATGAATATCGCCAACCTCCGACAAATGAGGTTCAACTGGTACTACCGCTGTACAAAATATACAGGTACCTATACAAATGAGCCGGCTTATAATTTTATGGGAGTAATGATCTTGGCGCCCTTCCTTTGTTTTTCAGCTGGTAGCATGAAAATGATCTTTCACCTGCGACGCAAAAGATGGACGTAAAGGTGTGTCTTTCTGTGAGGACCATTTTGGCTTACATAAAATTGATCCTACTACCGATTTGAAGTCCGATCCGTCCGATCGAAAGTCATCACTCTACCGAATTTTTAACTAACAATCCTATATTGGAGTTCATAACAGAGTGTGGACAGAAAATTTTGATTGATAATTTCATTAATGTGGGGGATCCTTAGATGATCTTAGATACGTAATGCTTATTGCAATATTTTTTTATTAATAAATATATTTTTTATTAACATTACACTTTTAAAGCAAAAACATGTTCAAAGCTAACATAAAAAAATAATTTATTCACACTTGAACGGTTTTTAGTATTTGTTAGTGTTTGTTTGTATTGTTATATCATCAAAACATCGTGAAAGAGTTACTTTCACATTTATAATATTAGTAATTAAGTGTTTATTAATTGTAAACTGTGTACAAACAATGGAAAATAAAATGATAACAGTTGCAGTGTTGTATCTAGTATATTAAAGAGGTGTCACTTTTACAAGATTAGTAATTATACACACTGTCAAGCATACAGACAATGACATCTTAATCATTTTTAAGACGGGCATTTTTATAGCTAGCTGATTTATATTACATTTGGAATCTCTTTCCTTTTAGCAAATAAATACACAGGGCGTTCGTTACATAAGATTCGCTTGTCAGTACTCTTTGTCGTACCTAATCGGCGAAGGAATATCGTTCCAGAACTTCGAGGTCAACTAACTAAGCTTCCTCGAAATGCTGTAGTTCTGTGTTTGTATGGATCAAGGACGCAAGCCGTTGCTTATAGATATTTTATGAATGAGAATTTTAGTTCACCGTGTAAAAATCTTGGGTTACCAGTTCTTACAACGTACAGTAGACCCGCAAAAAGTAGATCTGGCCCATAATTCAACTTAAACATGTAGTGTTCAGTACTTGAACTAATTCCTTAATTAACTTGCTTATAATAAGGTCAATAACAAGGTAAAACTAAAGGAGTTTGCAAATGATGAAGAAGCCATTAAATCTAGCAAATTACACCCTAAATAATCTACGTTGCCCACCTAAAAGGCATGACTCAAACAACCTAATCATACTGTATGTACAGCGGTATCAAAATCTGAAGGTTCAGAATCCTTTAAAGGTAATTTTCATTTGTTTCTTCTCCGCTGTAGTATGTGTAAGGAGTTGGTTGGTGTTTCCGAGCTGGGTCCCCCAGCCTCAATGGGCGTCAAAGGCGGCAACAGGTTACTTGGTTTATGGTAAACCTTTGCTTTTGTAACGCATGCACGTGAATAAACGCATTTTGTTGGTTTTGCTGCAGATTCTGAAAAGATGGGGATTTGTCAATAAATCTGGTTATCTAGGAACTTATTTTAGCATGCTTCATAGGTTTACATTCACACGGCATAACTGTTTTTGGAATTATCATCTTTTCAGGATTGTTATAAAATAAACCCTACCTAACCTAATGGGTTCTATGCAATGATATTTTAAATAATCCTGAAAAGTATACGGTTTCAGAAAATATATACCGTATGCCAAATGATGATTATGCCTAAAAAGTTATGCCAGGTGAAGGGAACCACGTTGCATGATTTGTGGAAATATATCAAGTAACTTATTTCTACTATTTCATATTTATGCGATGATCATTTATTTCTGATATGGCGAACGAGCGAAGGGTCTTATCTGTTCGTGGCAATATGCTGGCTCGTGGGTTTACTAAATGCACCAAAGAGGTTAAACTGTTGACAGCGGTTTATCAATCCTTCTACAATCCTGTGACATACAATGCCCTGCTAGTTTAATATAATAACGCGCCCAGCGCGTGTCGACGGCTTCTACGTCATCATGCGCAATGATTAGAAAAGAGACGTAAATAACTTTCTCATTCTATTACATAGTTGCGTGCCTCTCGGCCTATTAGTCTGCGGCGCCCATTAGATGTTTTCTATAAAGTACGTTTATCGATATCTAGTACCCAAAGCACAAGTCTAGAGCTTAATTTGGGACTAGGGACAAGCAAGATTATCTTTGGAGTACCACAAGGAACTGTCCTTAGTCATGAACCTTACATACGATACAGTTCTGGCGAACGGAAATCTAAAGCAGACGGTAAACTAGCACAAAGAGAACCTGATGATAAATGTATTCTGAAACCCAATAGATATGAGCTGAAATTTATTTTTAAAATGAAGAAGATAAGTCAGGCAGTTAAATGATACACCATATCTGATAGGTCATCGCACAATTTGCGCAATATACGAGTCGAATTACTAGACATCAATTTTAAAGGCAATTTAACCAAATCAATTTTATAAATTATTTTAATAATCACTTACCGCCCGCTAAAAAAACGCAAATAAAGTAAAGAAGAAAGAAATAAAAACACTTGTTCCCTTTTTCCCCCATGAGTTAACACTTTTGGATGCTTGGAACAATACTATGTTTATGCAGCTGCAGAAATCTGCGAGCTCTTTTATACTAAATTTATTGACATGTACATACCTACAAGTAAAATCGTCAATACTTTGAAAAAACTTCGTATCACATATTTCCTGATGTACGATTTTAAACTTAAACATGAAATGAAATAAGTTTAAAATCATCGTCACGAAATATGAGATACGAGGTTTTTTCAAACTAGTGATGATATACGTAATGTTGTTGGAGACCAGTTTACTTGGGAACAACACGGAAGTGTGCAGGCCAAGTTCAAAATCCGGTCAAGAGTGAGTAGGGTGACATTTAGATATTTCAAACATACATACATAAAACATCACGCCTTCATTCCCAGAGTGGGGTAGGCAGAGCTGCAGAATTACAAACAACTCTAAAAATAATTCTGTAACTGCATTTTGCACAATCAAGCTGAGATGTTTACCAGAGTTAGTGACAAGTTGCAAGCCCATCGCTTAACTGAACTACAAACCCTTATTCCCTTAGTCACCTCTTATGTCTTCCTTTGGAAGACATGGAGTGGCATTATTTTAACCCGGCAACCACACGAATATGTCTTTATACTTATTATTTAACAGCCTGTAATATCTCACTGCTGGCCAAAGCCTCCCACCCCTCACGAATCTCTATCTTAGGACGTATTTCACTAGTCGTGATGCAAGGCTTCAATCTCATCTCGCTAACGTCGCTTTGGCCTGCCGCGATGCCGGATTCTATTATGTGGGACCCGTTCGGCGCATAAGCCCACATTTCCTCCAGCAGGTTACATCCTATTTGAGCTTGGAGGGTGATGGGTTACGTCAGCTATTTGAGTTTTGGAGTATTGAATTCCTGAACCTTAAGGTCAGGTTTTGAATATTTGTCAAAAGTCAAGTCTAACCTCCGTAGATGAGGATCGGAAGAATGCTGCATTCTTCCGATTCCGATTAGACTTCGCTTAAACTTGTCCATAGTTTGAGCTTGAGTGACGTTGCAAGGTGTCCCATCATGTATTCCTTTATCGACCCATATATCTTCCAGACGTTCTCAGTGCGTCAATAAAATTTAAGATTTCAACAGATTAAAACTTAAAATCGTTACAGCGAACTCAACTCAAACTTGACGGCATTTTAGTTTTTTTTTGTATTAGTCTGTATGTAAAATATAATCATACCAAATTTAAAGCGTGTACGTTACACCGTTTTCACAACACAGTGAAAGTAAGAGTAAATTTTCTTTATTATTACTAAAAGTACAAATACTCGTACATCCCGCACTACGGTGCTCGTTTGAGACATAATTTGACAAACTGGTCATTTTGTACTAAAATTATAAGCAAACTGACCCGATATAGCCGCTCACCAGTGTATTTTTATGTAATACACACTTGTATAGACGCAAAGCTTGAATGATTTCAAAGTATGGCACGACGAACCGCTGCAACTCGGCTGCCTTGAAGACAAATGTATTTATGGTTACATTTTTGTCCTATATTGGCTTTACCAATAAAGGCAATGAGGAAGGAGACTTTCCATCAACAGCAAGGCTGGCATCAACAACGTTTTGGCATTTTTAAAACTTGGCCTTTTCTTCTTGTTTTAAAAATAAATTCCATTACTAGCTGTTGCCCGCGATTCCGCCCGCCCTTTATCTTTTCGATTAAGTGATCCGTTTATGAAATATTAAGCTTTAGCAAACCTATAGCTAAAACTACAAATCTAAAAATTAAAAAAAAAATAGTTCAATATACCAAATTTTAAAGGAAAACTATCACGAATAAGTAGACATCATTGGTTCTTGAGATACATGCGATTAAACTGTTTATACCTACTAAAATCATCTAAGCCGACGAACCAATTGACTTTAAATAGAAAATTAGTTATTACTGGTTGATTTTTATGTTTGTAGTACTAAACGGCTTCGGAACTCTACACTGAGCATGGTCCGACATGCTCCTGCCCGGTTTTCAGTTAATTCACACACTTGAACCACAACACCTTACTCGTGAGTCAATATTATGTAGTAGTTTTGTTAAGCTACTTCTTAACAATTTTGGAATTATTCGTTCACGCGCGCGTGAGTCGGTGTTTTAACTTCTTGGCTGCTGAAAGAGCGGGGGAAGGGCATTGGGAAAAAGTGTTGTAATGTTTAACAGATGCGTTTGAGGTGCGTGTGAATATATACACATATATGTAGGAGTGAGCGGATTAGATGAAAGACCGATGGTTGAGATGATTTAAGGAAACAGTTGGAAGGGCTGAGAATGATGAGTGAGTGAGCGAAAGGAGTAAGTAAACGACTACAAGTGATAAGACGTGTACGCGGCGCTAGTTTTTAATAATTAAGTGTTTGAATGGTATAAACCAGAAAATAAACTCTGTTAACGATTCTGGATGTCGCAGGAGGCAGCTAAGGGAATAAGGGCTTGTTGTACTGCTAGGCGATGGGCTTGCAACCTGACACTAATACACTAGCAAATTTCTTGGCCTGATTGTGCAAAATGTGGTTACAGAATTTTAAACAGGTCTTTATAGAGTTGTTGCTAATTCTGTAGCCTACCCCACTCTGGGAATGAAGGCGCGATGTTATGTTTGTATGTATGTAACGATTGTTTGGTGTTCATATTAAAACCCAGAAGCTACAGATTTGATGTCCGATTAAAGTTTATTTGTATTTTTTATTCACTATTTTTTGCTCCAGCCTGCGTAAGTTAGGATCACCGCGTTTGTTTGCTGACGTCACAGCGCGCGTAAAAAAAACATTGGGTGCGTTTTTATTTATTTTATCTATAAGAAACTCAAAATTATGGATAATTGTTGTAAAAATTACCTTGGTTTTCTAAAGATAAATGAAAAAAATAATTCAAGATGTGGTATAGAATTATAAACGAATCTTTTTAGAGTTATATGTATTTTTTTAGCCCTGCCTACCCCACTCTGGGGATAAAGAAATGTAGAGTACATTACCTAAACCACTTAGTTAATTTCATAACTTCGAATAAGTCTAACAAGTGGTTAAAGTTAAGGATATTGCAAATTATAGAGAAGATAAACAATGACTATTTTTGCTGCAAATAATCTCCAAGTTACCTGCCTAAAAAATATTAATAAAAAACCAATCATTCTGTATCCTGAGCTTACGAGGCTATAGCGGTATTAAAATCGGTACGTTCAAGAATCCCTTAAAGATAATTGTCATATATTTCTTCTATGCTGTTAGAGTTCACGGAGTTGGTTGGTTTTTCGGTGCTTGGATCAATAGGCGTCAAAGGCGGCAACAGGTTGGTCGGTTTTTGGAAAACCTTAGCTTGCATTTCACATCCATTAGAATATAATACATTTTGCTGGTCTAGCGACAGACTCTGAAAAGATAGGGATTTGTTAAAAAATACCGGGTTACGATAATGCCCCTCCATGTCTTCCAGTGGATGTCGTAAGTGGTGACTAATGGAAAAAGGGGCTTGTACTCGTAGTACTGTAAGGCTTGCAACCTACTCAACAACCTATCACTAATACACTGGTAAACATCTTAGTCTACTTGTGCTAAATGTGGTTACAGAATTATCAACAAGTCTTTTTAGAGATGTGGGTATTTCTGTTGATCTGCCTACCCCACTCTGGGAATAAAGGCGTGATGCTATGTATGTATGTATGTTTATGTAAGAACCAATTTCAGGTGTCAAGCATTCAAGTTTCTTATTTTTACTTATTAATATTTGTGATGGTCATTTTATTCCTGGGAGTTTACCATGACATGCCTAAGCAATTCAGGTAAGTATGCGAAAAGGACAGAGTTATATATAGCAGTTGTATAGCTCTGTCTCTTTCTCTTACCGTATACTGTATTGCTTAGCCATGTAATGGTAACCTCCTGAGTCCATAGCAGTCCGCTGGCCGATTTCAGGCAGTTCGTTCACCGTATTAGAACTGAGACGATTATATTATAACTGATAGTCTGGGGCGCCTATTAGTTTTTTTTTATGGAGACTGTTTATCGCTGTCTAGTATCTATAGCACGAACCTAGAGCTTAGTTTTGGATAAAGGACGAGCAAGGTTTATATTGGAGTACCACAAGGGTCAGTCATTGGCCCCCTCTTGAACGTTATATACGATGGAGTTCATGCGAATGGAAATCCAAAGCCTGGTTTATTTATGGTATTGTGAAGGCAAACTAGCACACAGAGAACCTGATGATAAGTAGGATTTGAGATCAAAAAAACGTCCCTGAATAAGGTGCACAAACAAATAGGGATGAACTAGATGCAATTTCACCAACAAAATAAACACAAAAAAACAGCGTCATTTTTAAAGTTTTTAATTATTTTTATCATTAATTGTTGTCAACCCTATCGAAACAAAGTAAAATATCTCGCCTCATATGAGATCTATTGCGATGAAATTAACGGTTTTTAATCCTAGAGCATTTTCTGCGTCAATTTTTTTTTTTAAATAAACCAAACAAAAAATACACAAAAAAGACAACAAAAAAGGCATAATATGTATGAACGCTCATAAAAAGGTCGTGTTTGCATTAGACACGTAATTATTATTTTTTATTAAGAAAATGAGTTCAGAAGTAATCGTTTCATCTCATAGACCTCATGTTCCCATAGGATAAACAACAATCATTTTTTTTAATCTTTGAAAAATATTTTAACACCTTTTATTTTTACTTATGCATGTAAAATTGCATCTAGTTATATCCCTATGAGTGCGGCCTATAATTTCTGAAAAAAAATATTTTTTTCGTGGCAATTATTCCGTTCCCATACTTTCCCAATGACGATTAATCGCAATATTTTATTTTCTGTGGGCATTGTTTCATAAAATAGTTTTTCCCATTCCCCATATATTCTCTTTTTTTTAATCCCAATGGTGAAAATAAATAGAAGCTTTTTTTCAGAAAAATATTAGCAATAGGTACATCAATTAGCCAGTGTCGACGGAGCTCCTATTTCTGGGGTATAGTAAAAATATGCCTAGATATCAAAAAAATGGAATGAAAGAAAGAGAAAAATAAAATTACTATTAAAAATAGGTGACTGGGGAAAAACGCCACTGGGAAAATATGGGAACGGAATAATTGCCACGAAGAAAAAAATATTTTCAGAAATTGTATGTTTTCATGCTAGTCATATCAAACTTAACCAAAAATTGCGAATTCGGGGGGTCAAAAAGAACCAGTTATTTTATACCACCAGTTTCCTTATTATTACACTACAAAAAAAGTGCAAGCAACGCTGTTTGGCGTAACTTAAACTAAAACGCTAAGTCTACAAAAGAGCCCTGTGGCATTGTACCGAAGATGCTGGCAGCATTTCCTCGCTGAAGAGTTAAACTAATGCGTTGACCGAGGAAACTGCCAGCTCTTCGGTCTCCAGTGACGTCAATAAGCTTGATTTAGCTTTATACATTATTGTTTTATTTAAAAATACCACCTGACCTCAGGAATCTTTTAAAATGGCAGTACAGTAATCACTTACCTTTAGCTAAATATTGAATGCAAATAAAGAAAAGGAGAAATAAATAAAGACATATTCCTTTTATCTTCATTTTTTAACACTTTTGGACACTTGGCACTACACCTGTTTATGCGACTGCGAAATTCTGCGAATTCTTTTATAGATTCATAAATTTATAACACGTTCAATGCGGTGTCATGGACACCACACTTGTCACACTCAAAATCACCATGGTGCGACTACTAGGTATAAAGCTTAAATATTGCAATGAAATTCAAAGATCCCTTCTTCTCCTAAATAAAAGTCGGTCATACCAATAACACAGAAAAAAAAAACAAAACGGAGACGAAATTTTTTGCTAGTGAAAATGGTCCCTACTGAGCATGTGTCTAGCTGTGAACCCAAATCTGGTCTTCCGTTGGGACCACTCGGTGAGAGCACGGAAGGTGACACAGGCATTACAGGACATTTAAAACAAACAATTAAATGTGTGGTTTCCAGGTTACAATAGTGCAACTCCATGTCTTTCTGTTGATGTCGTAAGAGGCGACTGAGGGAATAAGGGCTTTTAGTACTGTTAGGCGAAGGGCTTGCAACCTGTCACTAATACAGTTAAGTAGTAAACTTTTTGGCCTGATTGTGCAAAATGTGGTTACAGAATTATAAACAAGTATTTTTAGAATTGTTGGTATATCTGCAGCTCTGCCTGCCGCATTCTGGGAATGAAGGCGTGGTGTTGTATGTATGTATGTATGTATGTATGAAATAAAATCAAAATATCAATAATACTATGTCCATACGAGGAATGTTGAAGTAGAACCATATCCCTGATACTCTAATAAATATGACAAACGTTAATTATTTGTTTAGTGTATGCTGTCGTTTGAAACTGACTTCGAAGGTGTCTCTAGGACGTGGTTAATGATTTTACCGTAAGGCTGTTTGTCTTTGACTTGATCAGTTATGGCCACCTGATGGTAAGTGGAATCTGAGACCCATAGACATTTGAATTCTCAAGACTATAATCCTAAGACCTCAAATGCTCTGCCAACCCTGAGGACTACAATTATTATCCTTATTTTACATTAAAGAACCATCGAATGCCTAAAAATTTTTTTATGGCTATGCTAGGATGGCCACTAAGCACGCGTCATGTGTTTATTTAAAGAAATTTAGTATCATTTCAAACAACATTCTTAAATATAATTATATTGGTCTCTTTTAAACTCATAAAAATAAATTAAATTAAATTCAGTAATAAAAATAAAGAATAATAAAAAAAAACTTTATTTTAATTTTTAATTATTATTTTTAATTTAATGAATTAAATTAACTGAATTTAATGGTGTCCCCTTGTTTTACAGACAGAAAATTTACAGAATTTTGTTTCACAGAAAATGTTTCATATACTATTCGGTTCTTGTATTTTTGTTTCGAATAATTTTTATTTAAAACTATTTATTTGAAAGAAACAAATTCCACAGAAAATCAATTCAATGAATTTTATAATTTATTTTTTTCATTAAATAAACCTATCAAACAATATAATTATTTTTTAACGATACCTTCTTTTACAGAATATTTTTTCATAGACCGTATAACTTCCTAGAATTTTCATTACTTAGAAAGCTAATTTCTGCTGAAAGCTTATTGTTTTCAGATTTTTTTTAATGGTCACAGGTCTAACCTAACCTACGTAACCCATGCTCAAGATAATCTGAAAACAATAAGGTAACAGCAGAAATTAGATTTCTAAGTAATGAAAATTCTAGGAAGTTATACGGTCTATGAAATAATGTTCTGTAAAAGAAGAGGACACCAACGACAAAAGTATACAAAGTCGTGGGAAACTCAATATCTGTGAATATTTTTTGTGAAACACTATTCTACGAAATTACTATTTGGAGAGTAAGGGTACACCAATAATAACAAAATCAATTACAACATAATACAAATTATCTTTAAGTATAAGGGTTATAAGCTAAATACTATAGTATGATATAAATATGAGTGAGCGACCATGACCTCTCTGGGCAGAACCGACTTGAATAGGTTAGGTTAGAAGGCTAAGGCGGGAGCGAAGCGAAGCAAGCTCCCGCCTTGCCTTCGAGGTTATTTTTTTTTAAATCTCTTGAATAAACTGTGCGAAAAAAATTGCAATGATAATACGAGAAAAAATTTACATGACATGAAATTCTAAACAACTTCTGTCTGTAAAATAACGTACACTGTAAAATGATTTTATTGTTATTAAGTTATATATTAACTAAATAATATGAGAACAAAGAATATGTAATTTGCTATTATATGATATGAAAAAAGAAACATTGAAATTTATTTGAAATAAAAATCGATGATTTAAATGTCTTCAAAGTAGTTATTCTATAAATTGACTATTCTATGAAATGATAATACGAGTTTTTTTTTACAAGAAATGAAATTCTAAACAACTTCTGTCTGTAAAATAACGTACAACCGAATTTAATTCATTAAATTTTTGCTAAATGTGAGAACCTGTTATTGGCTATGTTTTGTTAATCAAGTTTCTAATTTCTTACGTAAAGCTGTTGGTTTCCCATGGATAAAAAATAAATAAATAAATAAAATATCATATAGAAACCACAACTCCAATTTTGGACGCTGCATCGAGGTGAAGTCAAAAATGGTCATATACTGGTCATGCCGCGCTGAACGTGTTAATGTGTACAGTCGACTACAAATAAATGTAAATTTTTCACCTTATTGCATTATCATAAGGTTCAAAATTGGATACATCTCTTTAAAGCCGACTCCAAGTAAAATGTTGTTATGTTATTGGAACCGGTTAACGTGGGTGGAGGAGTCGTGTCAAACAAGATACACCGCACCGCATGGTAGAGTGCAGGCCAAGTTTAAAAACAGCCAACAACAAAAAACGATGATGTCGACTTAGAAAGGAAGCGCTGGGCCTCTATTCAGTGGTGCTAGACAAGTGGCATTCGACAATCGTTAGCGATCATGTTTCGATTGAAAAATATATGGAATTGACGTAAGCCACCGAGATAGTAACGTGACACTTACGTCAATTCCATATATTATTCAATCAAATTTTCGAATGCAACTTGTCTAGCACCACAGATGCGTTAAAACGATATCGTGTTTGACACGTTTAAGAATCGTTTATGTCACAGTCGCCATTATTGAAAATGACATAAGAGTTATCAAAACGTTGACAATACGGAAACACGTCAAATACGATATCGTTATTACCGTGTAGAATCCCAGCCCAGTGCACTATCTATCAGTGAGGAGCAGTATACTTTCCCGCGGGTTTGTACGCTGTTCTCGTGAGGTGAAGATTACCCTCTTTAAAACCTACTGCTACGCGATGTACACGAGCAATCTGTGAAGTAATTTCAGCAAAAAAGATAACAGAAAGAAAGAAAGATAATTCAAATTCAAATTCAAAATATTTATACAGTAAATAGGCCACAAGCCCTCTTTTACACTTTGGTAATATGAAGTGAATCTACTAGCGCTTCAGACACGACTTTCGTAGAAGAAACACCTCAAGAAATTCTCTCTAGTGTTCTTCAGATCCAGTACTACAACTTTAAGTGGGCCTAACACGCTGCCACGGGACAAGATTTTGACATAGGCTCGTGACTTTAATTCGTCCAACCTTTATTCCCTTAACATGGCTAATAAAGGTTTGTAGTATTATTAGGCGATGGGCTTGCAACCTGTCACTAATACACTAGTAAACATCTCAGCCTACTTGTGCAAAATGTGGTTACAGAATTATTAACATGTCTTTAGAGTTGTTGGTATTTCTGTAGCTCTGCCTACCCCACTCTGGGAATGAAGGCGTGATGTTATGTATGTATGTATGATTATATAAAGTAAAGGTTTGAAGGTTACATGATTTTTTTCTTTCTTGAGGTACGACTTACAACTTCCTCAAAAGAGGGGGATTTAAGATGCAAGTTTTTTTTTGTTTGTGTACTAATACTAGCTTACATACCAAATTTCAGCTTTCAAGCGACTTCAAGAAGTACCGTTAGAATTTTGACGATCACCAGTGAATCAGTCAGTGACCACATCGGGGATTTTTTAGATTTCAATAAAATCTAAAGTAGCTATGTAATTAATTGAAACTTTATATTTTGTTTAATAAATCTACTGTTGAAATCATATTTTGAGAAGTTTGTTTATCTGGTATAATCCAAACCCAAGTTATTAGTGGTCAAAAAAACAATGAAGAGTGAGAAAAGGTAGGTAATGCCTTTGTGCTTCGCTTGGCTCATCTTGGCGGGAAAACCAAATCTGATGAAGAACGAAATCATGACAGTAGTGAAGTAAAAAAAAAAAAAACAATGGCCGATCCAAAAAGTCACGTCCCGTGAAAGTCTTCTTTTAGTCAATATTGCGGCGTTTGATAAGTAAAAGATTTCCTTTTGCAGGGCTCATCCTGACGCCCCGAAAGTTCATTTAGGAAGGAGAGCCATCCAAAAAATGGATGTATTTTTTGAAGTTATCCTGGTTCCGTGTCAAGTTATTATGATTAATTTAAAGCCAATTACTTAAAACAGTATGCCATGTGCCTACTTTTTAAAATTAAGAAAGAATTGGCTTTTTAAATACGCAAATCATTTTTTTCAAAAATTCTTAAAAAGTTTTACGGGAATTAAAAAAAAAAGGAAAAATTGATCCCTTATAGCTATACAAATTACATGAGGGTGATATGTACGGTTTTAAAAATATTACATTAATTTTTGGAATGGCTCCAATTTTTAAATCAACCTTTAGGTCGTCAGGATGAGCCCAGCAAAAAGAAAACTTTGGTTCATCAATTGCCATTAATCGCAATTATTTGCTATATCTGAGAACGCAAAGCAATTCTTCGCAATAAATCCAGCATAACCAACGAGGGTATAAAAATCTATGGTGACCAATCCCCTAACCAGAAACTAGTAACGATTAACTTGCGTGATGAATTCACGCGTCAAGTGATAAACAAGAGAAGATTTTAGCATTAAATACACAAGAGTTAAGAACTATAGTGCCCCGAAAACTACCCTAGCAATTTAAATTAAATTAAGGACTTTATTGATGATGTGTCAGAGATAATTTATAATTAATAATTATTTGGCTTGCATTAAATAATATAAATATCATCATGTTATTATTATCATCATTTTACATTTTATAGCGACAGCGGATCACGCAGAACTTCGTCTTAAGTGTAAAAGACACTTTCCAAAGGCCACTTTTTCAGTTTACCTTTAACGTTATTATCAATGTTATGTCAAATACAAAGTACATCAATAACACGCCAATCACAGCTTAAAACTAGAGCTAATGTCAACCTTATCTCATACAGTGTGTGACATCCATGGTGAAAAGCGTTTTTATCAAAAAAATATAGCAAAATAATTATCCTTTTCTAAGAGAGTTTTTTTTTTTTTAATTATCTAGAGCAGCAGTGTAATGCAAAGAGACAAACGAGTTAAGCAATCAAATGTTAGTGTCAGTTGTTAGCTTTGTTACCGATACATTGCGTGGCGAAAAGTAACTATGAAAAAAAAAGTACACATTATGCTAACAATACGCATGTTTTTATGTCAATTAGGATGCATATTAACTATTGTCAAAATATATGTTCGCATGGATGTCACACGCTGTAGATCCTCAAGGGGGTTGTTATGAGCTAGCTTTGCAGTTAATTTTACGGTGAGCGTAAAGGACAGAGCTATGGCAGTTATATAGCTCTGTCCTTTTCTCTGAGCGTTAATAGAACTGTGGGGCTAGACGAGTTGCATTCGACAATCGTTAGCGATTATGTTTCGATTGAAAAATTTATGGAATTGATTTAAGCTACCGAGATAGTACCACGTGAATATCTCACTGGCTTACGTCATTCCATACATTTGTCTATAGAAACATAATCGTTAACGATTGTCGAATGCAACTCGTCTAGCCCCACCGCATAGTTATGTCATAATAACCCCCAGGTCTATTTTGCGCTGTCAACCGTGACGGAAATGTTCATCGTTGGCGTTGAACCAGTGGTGCGGAAATATCCGTCAATGTCGTTGAAAAGGTTAAAGGATCCGATGGAAGGTGCATTTCCGACCACGACCATTAACATTATACCTCAAGGTTGGCATCGCATTTTTGGTTAATGTCTTGAGTATGCTAAAATGTCTATAAGTCTCAGATCCCACTTACCATCATCAGCTGGCCTGTGTGATCGTTTGCCTTGTCTAAGGCCGTTTGTCCACCGCACGCCGTCAATGAGACAACGATAACGATTTATTTATGGCCGATATCAGTGGTTAAGTCATCTTGTGGGTACGTATCATAATAGTATATAAAGTTGAAAACACATAATGGTTCATAACCAGACCCCGCACATTTGGTGCCGCTGACGTAAAAGTGACGTAATTTCATATACAGGAGTTGTTTTATAACACTAGCGGTAATTTAAGTTACCAAATTGTAATTTTCTAAAACATCAATGCATAAAAAATCCACATAAATAAAAAAAAAATTGTTTGCATTTCACAGTAACTATTTTAGTTTATATTATTTAATTTTCTAGATGAATGACAATCAAAGTCAGTGAATGGCGTTTTATATCTTATCTTCGTTTTTTTTTAATTACGATAAAGATTAACTAAAGAGGTTATTATGTAATACATAACTATGATAAAACTAATTTGAATCAGCCTATATGCAGATTGACGTCGACTTTGTGTCAACGGCACCAAATGTACGGGGTCTGTTCATAATACATAATGGTCATAATATAAAATGCTTTTTTTTCTGAAACCGTAAACTTTTCAGGATTGTTATAAAACAAACCTGACTTAACCTAACGGGTTATTTTAACGAGTAACAATGGCCTTTGAAAACTTCTTGAAAAGTTCATGGTTTCAGAAACAAAAATATTATATATTATGACTAGACCCCGGATTTTTGATGCAATGACGTCACAATAGGGTAGTTTGGGGAGTAAATGGAACGGTGTTAATTAATACGGTAACCTAGTAATTGGTGTTCTACAGAATAAAAAAAATATTTTTAGGCATTCATGATATTTTATATCTTAGGTCAAAACTTAATAGGTAAAGCTGAAAAATTGGTAAAGATAATACTTATATGTTTAATTATGTTCCACTGTTTCATTTACTGAATGGAACAGTGTCAATTAATGCATAACACTGCCGGATTTAAGCGAATAAATTGTAATAACTAGGCATTCACGATAAAAAATAACCTAGTCAATTAATCAATGTTATCTTTCGGTATAACACCGCAAACCGTACATTTGCACATTAAACTGATTTGGTTATTTCGCCCGCTCAATTGTATGGTTTGAAGTAATATAAGTACCAAAAGATAATATTGATCAATTGACTAGGTAATTATTGTCGTCAGTTATTAAAATTTATTCGGTTAAGAACTTTTTTGTATTAATTAACACCGTTCCATTTACTCCCCACACTACCCTATTGTGACGTGATTGCGACAAGAATCCGGGGTCTAATTATGACCATTATGTATTATGAAAAATTATGTATTTTGAACTTTATATGCCTATTATGATACGATCGCGATCTAGTAATCGGTGTTGTGTCGTTGACGGCGGCGGTGTCCACCACCAGTTCATACGTGTTTTGTATTGCCGGTACATTTTGGCCTGTCACAATATCGGCCCAAGTTCTAGCGGTAGCGACGATCTACTCCAAAAATCTATAAGCAAATGTACCTATGCGCCGTTACTTCAGCGCCGTCATCTCGTTATCGTGTCGTTGACGGCGGCGGTGGACAAGTTCATACGTGTTTTGTACTGCCGGTACATTGGCCTGTCACAATATCGGCCCAAGTTCTAGCGGTAGCGACGATCTACCCCAAAAATCTATAAGCAAATGTATACGCCGTTACATCAGCGCCGTCATCTCGTTATCGTGTCGTTGACGGCGGCGGTGGACAAGCTCATACGTGTTTTGTACTGCCGGTACATTGGCCTGTCACAATATCGGCCCAAGTTCTAGCGGTAGCGACGATCTACTCCAAAAATCTATAAGCAAATATATGCGCCGTTACTTCAGCGGCGTCATCTCGTTATCGTGTCGTTGACGGCGGGGTGGACAAGTTCATACGTGTTTTGTACTGCCGGTACATTGGCCTGTCACAATATCGGCCCGAGTTCTAGCGGTAGCGACGATCTACTCCAAAAATCTATAAGCAAATATATGCGCCGTTACTTCAGCGCCGTCATCTCGTTATCGTGTCGTTGACGGCGGCGGTGGACAAGCTCATACGTGTTTTGTACTGCCGGTACATTGGCCTGTCACAATATCGGCCCAAGTTCTAGCGGTAGCGACGATCTACTCCAAAAATCTATAAGCACATATATGCGCCGTTACTTCAGCGCCGTCATCTCGTTATCGTGTCGTTGACGGCGGCGGTGGACAAGTTCATACGTGTTTTGTACTGCCGGTACATTGGCCCGTCACAATATCGGGCCGAGTTCTAGCGGTAGCGACGATTTACTCCAAAAATCTATAAGTAAATGTATGCGCCGTTACATCAGCGCCGTCATCTCGTTATCGTGTCGTTGACGGCGGCGGTGGAAAAGCTCATACGTGTTTTGTACTGCCGGTATATTGGCCTGTCACAATATCGGCCCAAGTTCTAGCGGTAGCGACGATCTACTCCAAAAATCTATAAGCAAATATATGCGCCGTTACTTCAGCGCCGTCATCTCGTTATCGCGTCGTTGACGGCGGCGGTGGACAAGCTCATACGTGTTTTGTACTGCCGGTACATTGGCCTGTCACAATATCGGCCCAAGTTCTAGCGGTAGCGACGATCTACTCCAAAAATCTATAAGCACATATATGCGCCGTTACTTCAGCGCCGTCATCTCGTTATCGTGTCGTTGACGGCGGCGGTGGACAAGTTCATACGTGTTTTGTACTGCCGGTACATTGGCCCGTCACAATATCGGGCCGAGTTCTAGCGGTAGCGACGATTTACTCCAAAAATCTATAAGTAAATGTATGCGCCGTTACATCAGCGCCGTCATCTCGTTATCGTGTCGTTGACGGCGGCGGTGGAAAAGCTCATACGTGTTTTGTACTGCCGGTATATTGGCCTGTCACAATATCGGCCCAAGTTCTAGCGGTAGCGACGATCTACTCCAAAAATCTATAAGCAAATATATGCGCCGTTACTTCAGCGCCATCATCTCGTTATCGTGTCGTTGACGGCGGCGGTGGACAAGCTCATACGTGTTTTGTACTGCCGGTACATTGGCCTGTCACAATATCGGCCCAAGTTCTAGCGGTAGCGACGATCTACTCCAAAAATCTATAAGCACATATATGCGCCGTTACTTCAGCGCCGTCATCTCGTTATCGTGTCGTTGACGGCGGGGTGGACAAGTTCATACGTGTTTTGTACTGCCGGTACATTGGCCTGTCACAATATCGGCCTAAGTTCTAGCGGTAGCGACGATCTACTCCAAAAATCTATAAGCACATGTATGCGCCGTTACATCAGCGTCGTCATCTCGTTATCGTGTCGTTGACGGCGGCGGTGGACAAGTTCATACGTGTTTTGTACTGCCGGTACATTGGCCTGTCACAGTATCGGCCCGAGTTCTAGCGGTAGCGACGATCTACTCCAAAAATCTACAAGCAAATGTATGCGCCGTTACTTCAGCGCCGTCATCTCGTTATCGTGTCGTTGACGGCGGCGGTGGACAAACGGCCTAAGCCATAAAGAAACTAATGCGTCCCAGCTCAGTTCTCAATACTAACGAGCCTTCGCCAATCCGCTCGCCCTTCAGCGGAAGCGTCGACTATTCAATCTTTTAGACATAATTATACTCTGATACGGCCGCAGAGGTCGAGGAATGGAAGAGGCAGAGCGTAGTTCGAAGAAGATATTAAGCGTAGTTGATATGTTTATGTCTTTGGGTTGCTTTTTCCTTTTTCTCTTTTGGGTCCCCGTGTGATACCGGGTTAGAATAGTGCCACTCTAAGTCTTCTCGTGGATGTCGTAAGAGGCGACTAGGGGAATAAGGGCTTGTAGTACTGTTAGGCGATGGGCTTGCAACATGTCACTAATACACTGGTAAACATCTTAGCCTGATTGTATTAATGTGGTTACAGAATTATCAACAAGACTTTTTACGGTTGTTGGTGTTTCTGTAGCTCTGCCTACCCCACTCTGGGAATGAAGGCACAATAAATTTACCAGCGTAGTTTTATTGTATAATTTTGCCAAATTACAGCTCTTTAGCGCCAAGAGTTGTTTGCTAAAAAGTTATTTCTTAATGTTGATTTCATATAAACTTAGTGATCTTTTCTCAACAGGTAAATTGGCCACAAAGACTGGCCAATTCTCTATATAATTGAAGTCCCTTCCATTTTTAATGTATCATCACCCTTCCCCCTCTTCTAAGGGGGTGGCGCGGGAGGTTCTCTTGAAAAAAGTCTCAATAACTCGTCAGGACGGCGAATGACATCGTTAGTCGAAGTGGCACGAAGAAAAGGCACTATCTGCACGATAGCTATTGGTTGTACAGGGTGTTGTATAATAGTGAACAAAATATTTTTTTAAGCATTTATAATATATGGCATGGCTTTTTAGAGTTGTTGGTCTTTCTGTAGCTCTGCCTACCCCACTTTGGGAATGAAGGCGTGACGTTATATGTATGTATATTATATCAATAAATATCGGGAGTTAATTTTACACGAATTGCCCAAGTCCCAAATTAAGCTCCAGGGTACTAGGCAACGATTTACATACTTAATATACATAGAAAAAACCCAAAATCAAAAAAAAACCCCTCGTTACTACCAACGAGGCTAATTGTGTTATCGAGCAGAAAAACTTAATGTGGTAGTTTAAAAATATAATAATATTTGCTTGATTACAGACTACAGAATTGAACAAAAACATACATTCCTTTATTCCTATAGGTAAACTGTCGAGCTAAAATATGGCATGTTATTGGAGTTGTGCTAAGGACTTACAAACTAGATTGAACTTGTTAATTACGGTGACTAAAACATAAGTGATTCCTCTCGAGCAATATTGATTTCGCATTGCCTGTCCAAATGCATTTACATGCATGGGCTATTTCATCGGCTTGAGATAGTTGTGACAAATCCTCTCTGATCTCCTACTTTTTAACCAAGATTAAAGAGTACAATAATATATAATATAAACCTTTAACTAGTCAGAGTCAATAGGAGAAATACAAAAGTCAAGCATTAAAAAGTAAATTACAGTAAATAAAACTAATATTCAAAACGAAAATCAACCTGTACAAAGTATTGGCTAGATCTGAATAACTCTCGCAAAAAAGTCGCGACTATGTTCATTTCGCGTAACGTCTACTCAAACTTCTGTAACCCATTTTCAACTTTGTCTAGCGATATGTAAAGTCCACAATCGTGTACTAGTCCCGATTTATTCAAGATACACTCAACTCGACCCGTGACCACGCATCACTTGCTGACGAGTACTCCGCGTTTTGAATTTCGAATGATTTTTCGAAATTGGAACGCAGCGGGTGGTTTGTTAAATAAGTTTAGATTGAGAATTTGAATTTCGAGAGTTTTGTCAAAAATAAGGTAAAGTCGGTAACGTTATACGGGTGTTGTCAAATATTGATAGACAACAACAATAACATTGGTAGGTACCTATAAGTTTATAAAGAATTAGCTGTTGTCCGTGACTTCGTTCGCAAACTGATAAATGGTTTGGAGTAAAAATCACCTTAGAAAAAAGTACTCTGTCCTTTCTCGGGTTTCAATTTATCTTCATACCAAGTTTCATTTAAATTCGTCCACCGGTTTACCTGTGAAAACGTAAAAAACTATGCTGTGTCTATTAAAAGTCACTTGTCGGTAGAAGTGCTAGTTAGTTATTAGATTGAATAACAATTTGCAAACTTTGTAATATGTTGTAATTATTTTGTAATTTTGTAATATTTTGCCCCGTGTGGTTACCGGGTTAGAATAGTGCCACTCCATGCCTTCCCGTGAATGTCATAAGAGGCGACTTAGGAAATAGGGGCTTGTAGTTAGGCGATGGGCTTGCAACCTGTCACTAATACACTGGTGAACATCTTAGCCTGTTTGTGCAAAATGTGGTTACAGAATTATCAACAAGTTTTTTAGAGTTTTTGGTGATTCTGTAGCTCTGCCTACCCCATCCTGGTAATAAAGGCGTGACTTTATGTATGTATGTACCTATGTTGTAATTAAGGAATTTTTAACAATAAGTTGTGTTTGTGTCCAAATGGGTCCAGCTGTAAATAAGGACTGTGACTTTTAGTCGCAGCATGCAGCTGAGCTGATCGCCCTTTTGTTGCTTATTAATAATAAATACTGGAAAAGGGCCGAAACTTAAGTACCCGAAACCGACGTGCATGCATGACTCGATGTATGAATGTGGAAGAAGCGAAAGAGCTTTGTCAGGATCGTAGCAGGTGGAAAGAAGTGGTCTCTGCCTACCCCTCTGGGAAACAGGCGTGATTTATGTATGTATGTATGTAATAATACGTTTATATCAACTAAAACCAATTTAACCATTTCAGTAAGTCAATATGAAATTAAAATTAAAAAATACATAATCTTCTAATTTGAGTAACAAAATTGAACGAAAATATAGAAATGGTGTTTGGTTTAAAAATATATTAGTTAGAATAATAGAAAATAATATTGTTTTTTGGGTACATTTTATGATTTTTGTCTGCAAATGAGCTCTAGCTCAAATTCGTTAAAAATAATCATACTGTATATCTTGATAGTATTGCAATATTAGTGCGATTTCTAAAGTTAAAATGTTATATTTGTGCAGCGTTTCAAAATCCGGACTATCTTATCCGCCAACTGTCCGTCAAGCAGCAGTGTTTTTACAGTTATTTTCTGGTATTGCGCTACAACATGTGCAATATTACAACCCTAAATAAAAAAAAAAAATTGTGTGGTTCTACTGCCAACATATTTTGTATATTGACTTAACAATTACCTTCTGAAATGTAAGCAGTATGATAAGGATATCAAAGCGATACGGTCTTAAACACTGGATTAGAGCCGTGGCATGTAAATGTGACGTTTCTAGCTCACTCTCAAAGCACCAACTACGAGGTTACTTTTTGCCGAGCTGCTGCGACCGTAACTCATTTACTGCAATGACACGACACTGCTATTATCACTCCATTACGTCCGAGTGCTGTCCGAACGGAGTAGAGATTCTAGAAACACCATTTAAATTTAAAATAAAACTTATCATATAAAATAACCCCTTGTATGCCAACCCTGAAAGTCCTTGAACTCAACTAATAAACACCCTGTATAAGCGACATGTGATTTAATTTAAATTATTACAGGGTGTTATAAATAGCACTAAATAAGTTATTATTTAACGAAGTCCCTGGTAAAATTTAGCATTGAGAATGCGTATGAAGATTTTAGTTAGTTATACAGAATTATTTTTCTCAATTTTGACCGTTTACTGAGATGCGAATCCTTATGATTTTAATTTGTCATACTTTTTCTAAAGGTGTTTTAAGCGGCATAATACATACATAACATCACGTCTTCATTCCCAGAGTGGGGTAGGCAGAGCTACAAAAATACCAACAATTCTAAAATGATTTGTTTATAATTCTGTAACCACATTTTGTTATATTTTAAGCGGCATGGTCGATTTTTCGTGGTAACAGGCTAAGCAAGAAATGGATAGTTACTGACCTATTTGGCCCTATTTTCTAACAAAATAAAAGTTTCTAGTAAAATCCTACTCTTTGTTGCACAAACAAGAAAAAACCCCAAAAAAGGAGTATTGTAAAGTGTTGATTTTACACGTAAACTAGAATACATAACTTATATAAATACCACGCCCTACGGCTCATCTAGTGTTGTAAGCCAGTAACGTCCGAGTGCATTTAGCCCAGCGTAACAATGCACGACATTACTGACCTACCTAGCCTGTCCTTGACCCAACCTTGCAACAAAGCTTTTTCTTAACGATTTGCGTAATAAAGTTTATAGGAAACGCTCGTTTCATTTCTAAGGAGCTAAATACTTTTACAAGGGTTGGTAAAACATGAGTATTATATGGGTGTCTATCATTATCATCGAAACACTTTTCATCGAATGTATCATTTCATCGAACGCTATTTTCTTCTGAAACCATAATGATTTTAGGGTATCTTAAACAACTTACCTACCCTAACCTAACCTACGTAATTAATGCTTAAGATGCCCTGAAAACACTATAGTTTTAGCAGAAAATAGCGTTCGATGAAACGAAATTCGATGAAATGATACATTCGATGAAGTGATGAGTTATCTATTTTTACGCTCCCTGGAAAGTGCGATGAAAGAGAGGAATAACTGTATACGAGAAATAATTGTCGTATAATTTTTTCACAAGAGAGATGCAAAAACACTACAAAATCGAAGACAGGAATGACGTCACAGCTGTTGTTCCATGTTTAAAATATAAGGACCTTAGTATTATCATTTCTTTTTACTTTTTGTGCAAACTTGTATGTGTCCTACCCCATGCATTGTCCTTACTCATTTGCTTCAGGGTTCGCTGGAAGAGATCCCAATTAGGGATAAGTTCGCCTTTGTACATTAATTTTGTATTATAATTGTAATATTTATATTTTTGTGCAATAAAGAGTTTACATACATACATACATACCTTATAAAGATATTTGCATTTGTTTCGTAAATTACTATGTTTAAGCTAATATCGTTGAATTAAAATAGAACATAAATAAAATGAGGATGCCGAAAAAACAGTGTTTAGTGGTGGTAGGACGGTGTGCAAGGTCCGTCCGGATCGCTACCACCATCTTATCCATTACCCACCCGCCAAGCAGCATTCGCATTGTAGTGTTCCGGTGTGGGGATAAGACAACCGGTGGAATTACTAGCATAGAGGCATTCCATCTTAGTCCTCAGGGTTGGCAACGCATTTGAGGTCTTAGGATTATGGTCTTGAGAATTCAAATGTCTATGGGTCTCAGATTCCACTTACCATCAGGTGGCCTGAGTGCTCGTGTGCCTTCTCCGTAACATAAAAAAAAACAATCTAAAATTTAAAAGTTTTAAAATTTTAACAGGTTTGGATTCTATATATAAAATCTTAACAAACGGGTCAAAACTTAGTGTACTGCGTTTTACATGCCTTTTTTTACGATTTATCCTAAATCGTATCTATGAAACTCAATTGGTAGATCTCGTGATATGAAAAGTCACGTGATCTGCCAGTGATTCGATTGGTTTAAAGCGAAAAAGTAATAGAAACGCTAATAGTTAGCGAACGCATCTTGGCTTGCTTTAGATGGCATACTGTAACTTAAGAAGCATAACTACTGACATTATACAGGATGTTAAGTAATACTGATATATTTAGTTTAACCATCTTAAATTATAATACTAGGTTGTTTTTTCGTCAAGCTTATAGCTTGTTCTTGCTCATTTTCTCTACAACTGCATGTTTATTTGCCTTTTAACCTATTTCCACCAATACTTTACTATGTCAAGTAAGAATTCTAGTCGTAAAATACAGTGCACTACGTTTTACGATTTACCTGTTTTATATCAAGTTCAAGGATGTATTATATATTCTCAAGTACGATCATGAAACCATAAGGTTGCTTTGTTGATTCGTTGAGAGTGATAGTACGTTGTAAGATACTGAAAATTTTGTAATTTCAACTCTTTATAGACAAAAATGTGACATTCTTACATGCCATGTAAATATTAACCTTTGTCATTAATTATGTCTAAACTTATTATATTATAAAGAGAGTGCGAATTTTGTGAGTTTGTATCTATCCAACAGATAATCTCTGAAACCACAATATTTGAAAAAATATTCACTATTTTAAACCGGAGCAAACCGAAAGCGAAGGCCTATTTTAGATATTATTCAGTCCTCCTTTGTAAGTTTTCGTTCAATAAAAACAAGATATAAATAAATAACTGGCCATCAAGAATCTGATTCTAAATTCAAATTGAAAACGGCTGTACTAAACGAACTAAACAAAACAAAAGAATAACCAAATTCTAATTTCAAATTATGATTCTAATTTCCAAAGTCCCGTGGCCTGTACGCTGGCAACACTCGAACAGAAGGTATCGTCGATATTGGATCGACACGCGACGCTAGCATGCGATCGACTGCAGTCTTGGATTGATTTAATGCTAGGGTTGAGTCGTTGTGTGGAGATGGCTTCGATAAAAGAATATTGAGGTTACGAGTGCAGTAGGTTTTTAAGGCAATGCTCTAGTTCGGGGAATGTTGCTGCTCACGTTTATTGATCATAAATTCGTGTTGCCTTTCTATTTTTTATTGTTGTTTGTAAAATTTATCTGTAGCTTTGACAACATACAATAAAATAAAATAAAGATTTTGACTTTATTGGACTTTTTTGTATCTACCTGCACAACCCTTTATAACCTGTGGTAGTCAAACAAACGAATAAAACCCTTTGGGCAAATAAATAAGCATGTATGCATGTTAACACTTTATTTTACAAAAAAGAAATTCAAATACAATATTTACAGAATAGAAATTAATGTACAAAGGCGAAAATCCCTTTCAAGAATCTCTTAAAGTTAACCTATGCGTGAATGAGAAAAAACATTGGCAATGAGTAGACATAACGATCATTGAATGCAAAAGGCCTCATTCCAAAATAATTTTTGCATTGAAAATCTTATACCAACGGCATATAATTTAAATGCAACACTAACTGATTTTGATATGTGGCCGTTTTAGTTTAGTCTAAGTAAAAAAAGTATGAACTAAATTCGAGACCTAAAGTAATGAATACATACTTACAATGTCAAAATGACATTTCAAACTTCAAACCACTTTACATCAAATTCTTCTCCACATAACCTAGCACTTATCAAAGACAAACTATTCCTAGACCGTGGAATGCAACAGCTATCTTTGTCTATAGCTGAGGAAGCGTATATTTTTACTGATAACGCTGCGACCTTCTTGTTGATTTATTACTTCTTTGTTGTCGTTTGGAATTGCATTTTGAATTTAGAACGTTGAAGTCCATTCATAGATATCGTTGAGTTGTTAGCTACTTGACGATATTGTAGTAAAAGTAATCTTAAAATATGTTATAAAACAACTGATGAACCCCCGTGTGGTTGGAGGGTTAGAATATTTAGTAAAACTCCATGTCTTCCCGTGGTCGTAAGAGGCAACTAAGGGAATAAAGGCTTGTTGTACTGTTAGGCGATGGCTTGCAACCTGTCACTAATATACTGGTAAACATCTTAGCCTGATTGTGCAAAATGTGGTTAAAGAATTACCAAGAAGTATTTTTTAGAGTTATTGATATTTCTATAGCCCACACCGCCCTGGAATGAAGGCGTGATTTGATGGATGGACGGATGGACAACCAATGAGATACTAGCATAAAGACATTCCATCTTAGTCCTAAGTGCTGGAAATGCATATGCGGTCTTAGGATTGTAGCCGTAAGAATGAAGTCTAGAGGTCACAGATCGCACTTAAAATCAGGTGGCTTATTATGCTATGATGATATTCCCAGCTCTTCTTGGCGTAGTGAACTCTTTAAGAGGATTGTGAAGTCATAAGTGAAGCGATGCTTAAATCGCGTAGCTATCAAATATAGTCTATACAAATTTACCCACCCCCTAAATCTAATCGGATTTCCACGATTTTTGAATGTTGTAGATATTATGAAAATCTAGGTCTGTACGTTTCCATTTTTTTCCTTTTCAATAAATATTTTCTTGAAAAGGAAAACTTACAGATCTAGGTTTTAATAATATCTACAACTTATTCAAAAATCGTAAAGTTCGGACAACGTTTAAGGAAAAAAAACGCTATTGCATTTCGTATAGATCTTTTTTGCTTCACACCTATTTAAACTATGTATACATACAACATCACAAATCGTTTTCAAGTACTATACTATTACCACGATTATCGTGTACGAACCTATCACTGAATGGTGGGACTATTAGGTCTGCGTGCACTTAACATCGGTAGCGATCGTCCGCAGTAATGGCGGTGTTTCTATTAGTTTTTATTGTTTCGCCCTTTTCCTTATGACTTGTTTTGCTTTCGATGTCGGAATCAGTCGGGAAAGATAGAATAGAGGTTCAGGATTAGTTGTTTTTTTAACTAAGAATGTTAGATTTATTGGTAACACACTCGTAACTTACATACAAACAAAATGGGGAAGCCGTGGTTTCACATAATGTTTTGGGTCATATAACTTTCAGAATTTCTTATATCATACATACATACGGTCAAGGACTTTAATCGTTATGCCACTATGGAACCCTGTCATAATGACAGCGTTAATCATTAATTTTAGCTTTCCTTGATGTGGTTTGACACTGTCATTATGACAGGGTTCCATAGTGGCAAAACAATTAAAGTCCTTGACTGTACATACATAACATCACGCCCTTACTCCCGGAGTGGGGTAGGCAGAGCCCCAGAAATACCAACAACTCTAAAGACTTGTTGATGATCCTGTGACCACATTTTGCACAATCAGGCCAAGAAGTTTACTAGTGTATTAGTGACAGGTTGCAAACCCATCGCAGAAAAATTAAGTATAGGTCAGGTTTGATTTAAAAAAAATCCTGAATAAGAAACAACTTTTAAAAAATGCGTTATAACTTGCGATAATTATGACTTAAAACACATTGTGACTAAAAATAATTATGGTAGTCAATATAGACCCAATAAACTTTAGAAAAAATAACAGCGGCTACAAAACTGGGCAATTGCATGTCGGACCATGCTCAGTGTAAGGTTCCAAAGCCGTCAAGTACTATAAACATAAAAATACAACAAGTAATAACTAATTTCCTATTTAAAGTCAATTGGTGCTATCTTAGATGATTTTAGTACAGGGGGGGACACTTGAGTCTAACAAAAATTAGCGCTTTAAAGCTTAATCCTTACTAATATTATATTATAAATGTGAAAGCGTAGATGTTTGTTACACTTTCACGCAAAAACTACTTGACGAATCATCATGACACTTTGTACACATATTCTGGGAGGTGCTAGAAGCAACATAGGATATTTCTTACTTATTTTTTTTTTTTTTACAAAAACAAAAAAAAATGACAAGAAAAAAAATTGCAGCGGGCGAAGCCGCTGGCGGGTCGATAGTATTTCATCAATGGATTACTTAATCGAAAAACTGTTTTCATAAATCCGTAATATTTTTGAAAGACCTATTCAACGACAGCCCACACTAAAGGGTAGACGAGAAAAAAAATACATCCCCACGTGAAGTGTAGGGGGCTACCCTAATAAAAACATTTTTTTTACATTTTATTGTACCACTTTATTGGCGTGACTAATATGCATATTCATGCCAAATTACAGCTGTCTAGTACAAAGAGTCTGCGCTAGGCTGCGGACGGACGGACGGACATGGCGAAACTATAAGGTTTCCTAGTTTGACTACGGAACCCTAAAAATTATCGTAACCGACATCACAAATTTGTACAAAAAAAGTAAAATCTCTAAATGAACCCACTATAATGTCGACTATACCTCATTGACACACCAACTATAACCTATAAACAAAATGGCCGCCATTGGAATAAAATCAGCATTAATTCGTGTTACCGACGTAGGTAACTGCCACTCGCAACGAGTACAGTGGGCATAAATCGACAGTTATGCTCACTCGATTTAATCAACCTTTTAGGCCACAGGTTTAATAGATCGGGATAGTGAAATACGTGGTGATCAATCCAAATAGTTCCGTATGGGGATTTCGAAAACTATAAGTTAGGGTAATTTGATTTTAGGAACCAAGGCATTAATTTGGAGTAAACTGCATTTGAAGACCGTATAATGGTTTAAACGATTTTTATTGAAGCTCAAAATAAACAAAAACTAAGGAAGTTTCAGTCAGACAGATATGAAAAAAAAAACTCAGTTTTAATTTTTCCAAAATCCAAGCCTTAGCTCTTATAGTTTCCGAATGTCCCAATTGGATTACTATAGAAATAAATAGAAATGCTCACCCTCTATAACAAGACATCAAGGTAGATGGAAGTTCACTTTAAAGTGTGACAAAACTTTCCTTAAAAAATAAAATGTCGCTAAGTTGGTCCATGGATCAACTTATTGACTTTAATTTTCAATTCGTCAAGGCAAGTCCTTCCGTGCCTATGAGCATACAGGGCAATATTAGTTGACCAGTCAATATTTCTTCAACGAATTGCAAGCGAGTTATTCAATAGAATAACTCCTGCCTAAAGTAAACAGATAGTGCGCAGGAGAATCAATAACGGCAGATTTATCTACGGGAGGCTTATTAGCGACCAGACGTCTCAGGAATGTAGGCTTAAGACACACACAGACACGAACGGTTGAGTAATAATATAAAATTCCTGTCAAAAATTGCATTTTTGGGGTTTCGTAGTCAAACTAGGAACCCTTACAGTTTCGCCATGTCCGTCCGTCTGTCCGCAGCCTAGGTCAGAGACTCTTAGTACTAGAAAGCTGTAATTTGGCATGAATATACCTACATATTAGTCACGCCAACAAAGTGGTAAAATAATTTTTATTTTATTTTATTTTACTGTACCTCCCCTACATGTAACGTGGGGATGTATCGTTTTTGAAGTATTAAATAAGCGCTAATTTTTGTTAAAGTCAAGTGTCAAATTTCAGCTCAATCGGTCTCCGAGAAGTGGTTCAAATCTTCCTTGCATGATGGCTGACAGTCATATCAGCCCAAACCGCCTGGTCTAGAGATTCCAAATTAGGTCTAAGGGTGCACTAAGAAAGGGTTTTTGGAAATTCATAGGGGGAGCAGCAGAAAACTAATTCTACGCGTCACTGGCGTCATCTATTTAAGTATAATGTTGGATAAGTAGCGGACACTTTTAGAGTTTCTGTTATCTACTGCCACTTGGGCGCCAGGGAAACAACGATGTGTGTTGCTCGATACTTAATATGCGCGGCCCCACCTTACCGGCTTGGTCCGTGTTACTGAGTTTGCTTGTGGTCAAGGAACGAACACATGCAAGCTATATACCTTTGTTTACGTACATAACGTCACGCCTTCGTTTCCAGAGTGGGGTAGGCATAGCTACAGAATACAAAGAACTCTAAACTTGTTGACAATTCTGTAACCACATTTTGCACAATCAGGCTAAGATGTTTACCAGTGTACTAGTGACAGGTTGCAAGCCCATCGCCTAACAGTACTACAAGCCTTTATTCCCTTAGTCGCACGACATCCACGGGAAGACATGGAGTGGCACTATTCTAACCCGGCTACCACACGGGTACCTTTGTTTAAATATTACTATTACTGCATTGTGTAGATACCTTTTCCGACAATTGTTTTATTTGCCAGTTCTATATCTACCGCGGGTTGCAGACAAATTTAGCCAATATACAAAAGTCGCAAGAATGCGACAAAGTATTGGCGTATAAAAACCAAATGCGGGCGCCTTCTCCCGTTTAATATACTCCTCTGCACTAGTAGCGACGCAAGTGTTAACGCATTTAATTTGTTTTTTGCTAGAATTAGAAATAATTTGAATATAAACGAAGGTACACACGCCCATAACTACGACACTGGTGATATGGAGTATTAATTAAAAAAAAAATATAACCTAGTTATTGACGGTGCAGTAAAGTTAGCTCAGTTGGTAGTGACTCCGTACGAAGCTTGCGGTCTCGGGTTCGATTCCCGATCAGGGCAAATATTTGTGTGATGAGCGCGAGTATTTTTTCAGTCTTTGAGTATTTTTTAAGAATTTATTTATTATCATTATCTTCTTTTTTTATGACAAGTAGAAGGCACACGAGCACTTAGTCCACCTGATGGTAAGTGGAATCTGAGACCCATAGACATTTGAATTCTCAAGGCTAAGACCTCAAACGCGTTGCCAACCCTCAGGACTAAGATGGAATGCCTCTATCGTAATCTCATCGGTTGTCTTATCCCCACACCGGAACACAACAATGCGAACACTATTGCTTGGCGGGTGGTTAATGGATAAGATGGTGGTAGCGATCCGGAAGGACCCTGCACAGGGTCCTACCACCACGAAATCTAGCACCTATCAGAAAAAAACCGGAACGACTTCTGTCACACTTGATGGTGGCACTTAACTTGTTTCCCAAACACTGGTTTTACATGTTACATTCGACATATTTACAGAAAAAGATGCAGCCAAATTCTAATAATTTAGCTGCATCTTTTTCTATAATAAAAGTAATATAATCATAGTATAGCGGCACTTTTTAGGTCGAATACCTAAAAAGTGCCGCTATACTATAATTATTTTACTTTTATTTTTGGAACCAAACACTTTTCTCCCCACGCGTCCAACATATGTCACAGGGTACAATAAATAAATAGTCGGAATTCCGAAGTGACCAGCGTGCCCAATAAAAGGCGGCGGATAAATATTGCGCCGGACATTCGGCCAAATGGCTAGTTTGTTTTGGTTGCGATTAACACGGAAATTCAGTTAAGGTTAGGTTAGGTTTATTTTTGTAAAAGTAGGATAACCTTATACTCTAATTAACAAAAAATCACTTTTTAGGGTTTCATAGTCAAAGTTGGAACCCTTATAGTTTCGCCATGTCCGTCCGTCCACAACCAAGCGCAGAGACTGTTAGTACTAGAAAGCTGTAATTTGGCATGAATATGCATTTTAGACACGGCAACAAAATGGTGGTAAAGGTAAAAAAAAATGTTTTTAGGGTACCTCCCCTACACGTAACGTGGGGATGTATTTTTTTTCTCGTGGATCTATCATCCTATAGTGTGGAGTGTCGTTGGATAGGTCTTTCAAAAATATTATGGGTTTGTGAAGTGTCGGTTAAGTAATCCGGTTATGAAATATTAAGCTTTAAAGGGCAAATTTTTGTTAGACTCAAGTGTCGCCCAACAGACAAAACTACAAATACACTAAGAAGACATCATCGGTTCTTGAGATACAGGCAATTAAAGTGTTTATACCTACTAAAATAATCTAAGACGGCAGCAATTGACTTTAAATAGAAAATTAGTTATTACTCGTTGATTTTTATATTTGTAGTACTTAACGGCTTCGGAACCCTATACTGAGCATGGTCCGATATGCTCTTGCCCGGGTTTACAAGATACAGGGTGTTCGGTAGTCGAGTGTAAGGACTTTCAGATGGCACTTGTCTTTATTACAAAATCGTAATAGTTTTTGTGATGTAGGTACGTAGAGTTATCATGTGTTTTTTTGTAATGGGTCCTTATGAATAAGTGGCAAAAATAATAAAAGTACTTATTTATTGTTATTTTTTTGTAATTTCTTACATTTTTAACTGTAGAAGTTTTTAAGTTTATTTGAATGTTTTTAACCTGCTTATACAATTTGTATTAAGATAAAAGTAAAGAATTACTTTTTAATTCACTTTTTTTACTGTTAAAAACGTCCAACAAAAGTTAAAACTTTATTCCAATTAGAGAAAAATAATAAAAAAGCAATAAGCCGCTGCCGCAAAAAGAAATAAAATAAATCTATACCTATAGTATTTGAGCAATGAGTAATTCATTCAAGAGAATGTTTAAAGGTAAATGTAAACCATATGGTACCAATGACGTATAGGAAATGTGGAAGTAAACAATAATATCCACAGACAAGACAAGACATGACTCAAACAAATTTTCATTTTGTAATAATACCATATATTAATAAACGTGAAGTAAGTGGGAATAAAGGCTTGGGTTGGCTTGTGTTATTCGACTTTTAGACATGAAGTGGTACTATTTTCCATCCCAGCAGCCACACGGCAAACGGTTTTTCAGTGTTTGGCGTTTTTGTTCAATTTGTTTTTTATTAAATTGACACAGGAAATGCTCTAGGATTAAAAAACCGTTTATTTATCTCAATAGACCTCATATGTGGCGAGATATTTCACTTTGTTCCGATAGCAAAATATAATTTTTAATAAAAAAAAAAATTACACTAATTATTATTTTTTGTTGGTGAAATTGCATCCAGTTTTATCTCTATTGCTTTGTGCACCTGATCCAAGGACACACTATTATATGGCCACAAAAAATGCCCTTCTGCCATTACTGAAACGCATTGCACTCGACTGCCGAACATTTATAAAAACATTTCTTTTTTAAATCATAATTTTAAACGTAGTTCTTTACTCAAATGTATTTTACAGGGTAACTCATCACTTCATTATGGTTGGATCGAAATGATACATTCGATGAAAGGTATTTCGTTGAAATGATAGACACCTATTTTACAGTTGTCATTCATTAAATTACTTATTTTTATTTCACATCAAATAATATAATTAGTTATATTATTTGATGCTTTATCTGTCATGACGTAAATAAAGCACTTGAGGGATATTTCCCACCCTTTTATGTTATTATTTTTACATTATTTTTAATTACTCAAGATTTGATTTGGCACTAATCACTTCCCCCTGTATATTCATTGTAGTATACGTTGTATGGTTTGGTACATGTGATTACAAAAGTGCCAACAGGTAGTTAATTCAGCCCCACTGTACCCGTGTCCCTGTACAGGTATTACGGAGCGCCGCGGGCGAAGTACACTCGACCAAATATTTTTGTGACACTTTTTGACCAAAAAAGTATTTTTTTTTATTGTTATGTTTATGAATATTATATGTAAATAGAAAAATCAAAAGCCATGTATTAGTTTATAGTAATAAATGGCGACATTCATGCCTATGACTTTTCTTTTTTCAAGCACTCTTATAGTGAAAATAGGTTTCTTAATTAATTATTTTTGTTCTCCTGGGACTGTCTCCAAGTTTGATTCGAATATCGTTATTTACTCGGGATCTATAAAAAAAACCAAAACAAAATGTTTCCTATACACTGATCCTGGACATGTACTATGCTGAGTTTTATACCTTAATAAATGGTAGATGTAGATGGCAAGTGAGTAAACAGGCCACCTGATGGTGAGTGGGATCTGAGACTCATGACATTTGCATTCTTAAGACTATAATCTTAAGACAGAAGAATCTTCAGGTCTTTTTATGTTATTCTCTTTAACCTATTTGTATCCAGTGGGACTGGCTGGGCAAACGCCTAATAAATAAATAAATATTAAATAAACAATCAAAAGTCTGCAATCTTAAGACAGCTAATGTGTTGAAAACCCTGAAGACTAAGATTCAGCCGTTCGTGCGTAATTAAAACACATACTCGTAATCCCCAACTTTCACATTATTAGGCATCCTAAAAGAAATAAGCTGCAAACGTCGCCTTTTTTGTTTTTTTTTCGATTATATAAGTTACATAGTGTTTAAGTGTATTTATATTTACTCTGAAATATTTTCATGATCTGGCCTACATTTATTTACGTAATAGTTTCATATTAATTCCAATACGACGATTTTTATATAACACACATTAAAATACATTGAATGCAAAGAGTTAAGATAGTATTTTAAGATAGTAAATTAAGGGAAATTTAACAATCAATTTCCCTTAATAATCAAGAAATGATCAAGAAATAATCAAGAAGGTCAAGGCGGTGACGATGTGATAAGTCCAACCTTTTAATAATTTTTTTTGTTAAATCGGCAATTAAAATCACGCTCTGTGAAAGTTTCAAGTGTACAGCTCATTGACTGACAGACAGATAGACGGACAGTAGGGTTCTCTTTGCACCCTTTGGGTACAGAACTTTAAAAAGAACAATTACTATGTTGCCTGCACTTTTTGTGTAAGAGCGCTCTTAATTATCAAAATATTTTATTATTAAAGTAAATAAGTACCAGGCGCTCATAAAGCTCAGAGGCTATCCGGTACAACTGTACGCCTAGCGCAAACAAAAGAACGACTCCGAAGCACAAATCTTAATCTTAGCATTCATTATATGGAACAAAATGGCGAACCTGAATTTATTCTAGGTTACCTTGCGCAGTTTACGAGATGGTAGCTTCACTTTAAACAACGATCAAATATATTTTTGTTAAATTTTATATTTTTACTGCAATAAAAAACTTGTATTGATTAGTAACAATTAAAAAAGTATTAAGATCAAGAATTATTTCAGAAATGTAAAATTAACAAAATGCTTATAAGAGTTGTATATAACTTTTTGATTGTATAGTCTGAGGTAAATTACAAAGATTTTAATTTGTCTGATTTAAATAAGTATAGCTTAATGAAACTAAATTATGAAAAAAAGGGATTAAATTTATCTCAATAAAGGTCGCAACATAACTAACTAGAGACTGCAATAAGGAAGTTGTAATTTAACTATAACCGCACGGTGTCATCAATGTCATCATACAACAACCGCAATTGCTTATTGTTATAATTTTATGTTTCTTAAGAAAATTTTAAGTTATCTCCTACAATCATAGACATATTGATGTTAATCAATATTTCTAACAGAAAGAAAGGCTTTTTGTCTAGTATTTTTTACGCTGATTCTCGGCCACGCTTTATCAACTTCCAAGATATATTATAAGTTGTGTAAAAACAATCGTAAAGATTTCATGAAAAACTAACTTCGATTGCTTAAAACCTTTGACCCCGAACGCCTCCGGCTTTGAAATAAAATTCGCCTAAGTAAACTAATTTAAAATATCCCCTCTAGAATCGAACCTGCACCTACAAAACTTACAACATTCCACCCATCCACGAGCCAGGTGTACTAGGCAATCATACTGCGGCATATAATGAGAGAGAATATTACTCGATCGGCCGCAGGCGTTTTTAATTTTCCACGAGATCACCTCCCTGTTTTTTCGGAGTCTCCATAAAAGGAGGCAGATATATTCTGAGTATGGTTATAGATTATGCGGGGAGTTTGAGAGTTTGGTGAAATATGCTGATTTTTGTGATGAATATCGTTTTAAAGTCAAACGTTATTGTAAATGGCTTTGTTACTAGATTGTAAGCTTTCTAGCAAAACACGATGTAGTTTCTCACTTGTTAAATGTTGATAGACTAATTTTAGAATGCCGCAATGTTTAATATAAATAATATAATATACTTATTGTAATTTTTATAAAGGTCGAACTTAATTAATGTGTTAGCTCATGAGCCGACCGATCAGCCATATTTGTTTTATTGTTAGTTCTTGGGACATGATATATTTAATAGTTCCAAACTGGTAAAGACTATATATTTATAAGGAATGCATAGGTCAATGAATATAATATTATACAGAAATAGTGGCGGGAACGTCGTCTTCTCATTGATAAAAATATTATTCGAGTATTTGATTCCAAAAAAATAACTTTTATATTCACAAATTATTCACCATGGCCACGTTGCAAAATAGTTAAATGTAGACGGATGTAGAAAAACTGACAAATAATATAAACAATACATTCCTGAGGAACCCTCACTCCTGATCAATCCAATCTCCCTAACGAAAAAAACATGTCAATTATAATTGTAAACAATACCAAGTACCAGGCGAGCAGAGCCGTGCAAGGGGCTAAGACGGTCGAGTGCTCTTGAAGTACTCGATAAGGCATCGATCTCTTTCGAGTACACTTCACTTGATTTCTGTTTTCCTGGTACACGAAAAGGTTTCCCGTGATTAGGTGTTTTTCTTTTTAGGGACTCTCAAGTCGTGAATCCTTGTCAAGAGACTGTGTCTGTTTGTATGTAACAAGTTACAAGCAATGATATTACAGAGTATAATGCAATACCCTGTTTAAATGTAATATCATTGGTTATAAGCTTTTTATTAACTTGCCTTGTCAAATTTTGCAAAAACTACCTATTTCCCTGGGACCGATTGAGCTGAAATTTGGTGTACTTACGTAACTTCGATAAGAATACTGTATTATGGCACCATCGATCTGGTCTCATGATGGAGTCGGAAGGTGGCAACAGGATCTCCGCTATACTTAACTTAGACCCACCCAGTTTGGTATAGGGCACCGAAAAAAAATGACATAAGTGACATACAGACGGTCGGGCACGATGAAACTATCAGGGTTTTTGCCATTTTGGCTACGGAACCCTTAAAATGCTTCCTTTGAAAATACCGAATGGCAATATTAAGGTTCTATGGCAAAGTTACCATGTCTCAACCAAACCTCCCAAATCCCACCTAAACCCATCATCAAAACACCGTAAACCTTTAACGGTTCCCTTAATCAAGAAGCCATCATTTTCATCTAAAACTTGACCATTACTATCCCTAATACGATGATATTTATCACCGAAATGATATCACAGGCCACCGAGCAATAATAATTACGAACATTATCGTAAAATACTAGGATTCTTCTAATAAAATGTGTGATGATGCCATTTTATGGGAAACAGGTACTTGGATTAATGTTGGGATGAAATGTAATAAGTTGATGGGTTTTCTATGTCTTGTAAGATAATGTACCTCGGCCCTTAGAAGGGACAGGATGAAATATTTTATTTACGTATGGGATTTGGCTGTTTACCCTTATTTAAGCACTTAACATTTTACATAAGGGTCCCGATGTCAAACTAGGAATCCTTATAGCCGCGCTATGTCCGTCTATCTGTATGTCACACTCAATTTTCTCAAACAAAATTACAAAACTGAAATTTTGCACATGACGGAAGAACTTCCTAAGATAATGTTTTAGGGTACCCTTCGTATGTACATGTAAACCGAGGGTTCTTTTTTACTTTTCAAAATTATTTGACAAATGTTTAGATAGAGTTTTAATAAAAACGTTATGTGTATGTCATTATCAGGTTATAGATAATGGAGATCTGTTTAGGATATATTGAACTTTAAAACTCATTAACCGTGGTCCGACTGACCAATCTTTCTATTTAAAAATCAAATTTAACAGAGTCGACGGAACTCCGCTCACGCGGAGCTCCTGTTTCTGCATTGTGTTGGCCCTACATGCCAGCTCTGCTGAAGAACTAACATAACCTAAACCTACCTCATATTTATCAGTCAGTCGGACCACGGGACAAACGGCCTAAAAGTGCCATTTTCGCTTGAGTTACGTGTCCCCTACAGTTAAAACTACAAATACTAAAATTCTGGAAAATATTTGAAGTGACACCACTATTCATTCTATAGCTTCTAAAACACTTCTGATTCCCATCTATCTATTCCAACCCCATGTACACTCCAACCCTGTTCCATGTGTACACCCATTAGTGTACAGTCGGCACGCAACTGATCGATACGTTCGCAAATTGTCTGCGGTACTGTCGGACGCATTTTCTTTTACGATCGCCGCACTGTTTACGTGCGCCACAAAGATATGGACGATTGTGCGGAGGTGGGAAAGTGATCAGTTGATTGGAGAAGGTATTACGGATATTATATGAAACCAAGTGGTTTCAATACTTATCTTTCTAATATTACATATAAATGCGAAAGTTATTTATGATAAGAAAAAGGCACACGAGCACTCAGGCCACCTCATGGTAAGTGGAATCTGAGACCCTGAGACTGAGACATTTGAATTCTCAAGACTGCAATCCTAAGACGTCAAATGCCTTTCTTTTATTACATGTATATGTGTGTATTCGTTTGTTACTCTTTCATGTTACTATGGTCGGATTTGGTATGGAATTAGTATTGAAAAGTTCCCGACGGATTAAAGATAGTCGAAATGTATGCGGACGAAATCGCAGACAGGAGCTAGTAATGTATAATTATATACAGGGTGGAAAGATCGAATGCCACATGGATGGCAACTACGTTAAATATTGGAAATAGCACATACACACATAACACACAAAGGAGACTTTCCTTTATTTTTAAAAACAATAAATTCTATATGGATTTATGAAAAATCGCTTTTCTTAGTCGGGACGCGAACCGGTCATTGCGGAAAAAAGTTAATTATTCTCTAAATAACAAACACAATCAAAACAACGGAATGCCATGAAAACTAATAATTACCTTTTAATATTGTTTTCACCCGTCGTCACGTGAATGCACAGCAAATTGTAATTTTTGGCCAATTGTACGCATTGGAGAGTTATTTTTATTTCAAAGAGTAATAAATACTGAAAAATCTTCTCTAAAATAAAAGTTCTTCGGCCATTTGATGGTAAGTGGAATCTGAGACCCATAGACATTTGAATTCTCAAGACTACAATCTGAAGACTGTAAACCTAAAATCTCAAATGCGTTGCCAACCCTGAGTACTAAGATGGAATGCCTATATGTTAGTAGTTTAATTGGTTGTCTTATCCCCATACCGGAACACACCAATATGAACACTGGTAGGTTAATGGATATTTTGGTTGTAGTAATCCGGGCGGACCCTGCACAGAGCCCTACCACCGCTTTAGGTACCATTAGGTACTATTCAAAATTAAATGCCACATCTATTTATTCTCGCTTCTCTTCCGAAGCTAATAGCGATCGCCTAATAGCGGTGTGTGCTCGTAAAGACGGCCGCTTTATTGGCTCTCTCGACCAACGTAGCGTGAGCCCAACACGAGTTCAATAGTTTACGACCGAGGGTGCCATTTAAATTGGTTTCGATTGCACTGTGGCTACTCCATCCGCCTATACAAGTCCCTAATACTTGAATGTATTATAAATGCGAAAGAATGTTCATCTGCCGGTTTGTTACGCACTGGAACACATCAATGCGAACACTGTTGATAGGATTATTTATTTAAACTTTATTGCGTAAAACACAAAAAGATACAAATGGCGGAATACATGCCTTAAGGCATTCTCTACAAGGCAACCAATGGACCGAACAGAAAAAAAATGAAAAAATTGTCACAATTTAACTACTACTAACTAACGATATATAAATACATACATAACATTACACCTTCATTCCCAGAGTGGGTAGGCAGAGTTACAGAAATACCAAAAACTTTAATAAACTTGTTGATAATTCTGTAACCACATTTTACACTATCAAGCAAAGAATATTACTAAAGTATCAGTGACAGGTTGCAAACCCATCGCCTAACAGTACTACAAGCCCTTATTCCCTTAGCCACCTCTTACGATATCCACGGGGAGAAGTAGAGTGGCACTAGGTAACTATTCTAACCCGGCAACCACACGGATAACTACTATTAAAATATGAAAAATACTCTGCATTTTACAAATAAGATAAATTAAAAAAAAAAATTGCTTACAAGATAATTGTTGCAAATAAACAAAAAAAAAAATTGTTTATTCAGTAACTTAAACTAGGTTACAGTATCTGTGCTGGTGCCTCTTTTTAAGTATACAAGATACTTGTGCTAAGAGAACACCGCTCTTCCTCATGTAGTGACTTACAATTTTAGCTTAGGTGCAGGTATAACTTAAATATTTTAAATTTAAGAGTAAAAGGAAACATTTCGTATTAAATAAGGCATGTATGTATGTATGTATATGTGTGTGAGTCTTAGTTGATGTTGACAAAACGTTAACATCAACTAAGACTTAAGTTAAAACAAAAACCATTATCATAGCAAGTTTACTTCATTCATGTCACCTAAGGGAAAAAACCCTAAAAAAGGAAAAAGTTGGCATTCATTTTAAACCTCCTTAAAAGCAGAAGTTTATCGAGGTGTATAATATGATTAAATAATATAATTGATTATTGATTGTATGATATAATAAAACTTCACCCGAACCCGCGACCCATCCTCGCTTCGCTCAGGTTTAAAGTATTATTCAATATCTATTTAAAAAAACCGCATCAAAATCAGTTGCGTATTCTTAAAGATCTAAGCATACATAGGGACAGACAGACGACAGCGGGAAGCGACTTTGTTTTATACTACTCGTATGTAATGATGAAATATACTCTTTACTTAATTAACCCTAACAATGCACCAAAAATGCAAAAAATCTACGCCTTTTAGAATCATTTATTTTCATGAAAATCGGTTTTACAAATACCGGTTAGTATCGGTTTATTTCGGTTTTGCTCCGAACTTTCTTGGGAACGCAAACGTTTTGAGAACTTAATTTTAACCTTAACTAACCAGCTTATTCCACGAGCAGCGGCGAGTCGAAAAACCATAAGTTTTGATGCGTAACGTATACCCGTGCGTGTGTGTGTGTCTAAACTAACCGGTTTTTTAGCTCGAAACCGGTTATTTCGAAAATAACTTTCTTTTAAATGGTATGGAGTTGGAAAACAAGCACACACGTCACATGTCATGATGGTTAGGTGGGATCTGCGACCATTTGGCATCTGTCAGTAGATCCGCTAAAAGGCAAATTGAAGAAGTTATGGCTTGTTCCTATCTCCTAAAATATAGTTTATAAGGTCCTTTTTAGTTTAAGTAAGTTTAAATATGTGAATTGGTGTTTAATTAAATATCTCCGGAGCTACCGGAGTAAAAAATTACTTTTATAGGTTTTGTTGGTTCGTTTTTTTTCCTAAATAAAATTATGCACTTGCTTACTCGATGCACAATCTTTCACTTATCTCAATTTCTCAAGGGTTATCTGGAAAAGATCTCTTAAATATGGATTATTGTAATGTTAAGACTGCAATCCTAATACAAATGCGTTGCCAACCCTGAGGACTAAGGAATGCCTCTATGCTAGCAATTTCACCCGGTTGTCTCACAACTCAAAAGACGAATGGAGTTAATGATAGAACCCCAAATCTAATTAACTGTAACCCCCTAGTAAAACTCGCTAAGTACAATTATCTGCTAATCGAAACTCGTAGCTATTTTTGTTATATGAATATTAATCGTTGGATTCGTTAATCTCGTCCTGTGATAGTATGCGCGCCGGTTTCTTGCGAGTTACTGCCGTTAATTTATGCCGCGGCACGAACTATAGCATTTTAACTCCTTCGAGAATCCCGCTACGTAAAAGCAGTTAAGTACAAAAGGAGATTTTTTTTACAAAATATATCAGTATATCAGGGGACAATCTCACACAATTTGACCTAGTCCCAAACTAAGCTCTAGGCTTGTAATATGGGTACTAGACAACGATAAACATACTTATATAGACTTAATTGTATATAGGAAACATCCAAGAATCAGGAACAAATATTCGCGCTCATCACTAAATATCTGCCCTTACCGGGATTTGAACCCAGGACCACTGGCTTCGGAGGCAGAGTCACTCCCAACTAGGCTATCGTGTCGTCAAAGATAAATATGTTTTGAATTCAAGTATATCTATTAGTTTAGTTTTAGTTTTTATTTATTGCATAAAAAAATTACATTAAAATTTACATGCATAGATCTATTTCCGTCAAAATAGGTACAATAATTAAAACAAAATAAAAAGCGGCCAAGTGCGAGTCGGACTCGCCCATAAAGGGTTCCGTAGCAGCAAGACGATTTATGAGGTATTAAAAAAAACTATTACTAGATCTCGTTCAAACCAATTTTCGGTGGAAGTTTGCACGGTAATACATCATATATTTTTTAGTTTTATCATTGTCTTATTTAGAAGTTACAGGGAAGACCAACACATTTTACCACTTTGGAAGTGTCTCTCGCGCAAACTATTGAGATAAGAAAAAATGATATTAGTAACCGCAATATCATTTTTAAAAACCTATCCATAATACCCCACACGTATGAGTTTGATGAAAAAAAAAAACGAGTTTCAGTTCTAAGTATGGGGAACCCCCAAAATGTACTAAGTATTGTTTTTTTTTCTATTTTAGTGTGAAAATCTTAATGCGGTTCAAAGAATACATCTACCTACATACGAAGTTTCAACAGTATATTTCTTATAGTTTCGGAAAAACGTGGCTGTGACATACGGACGGACAGACAGAAAGACAGACATGACGAATCCATAAGGGTTCCGTTTTTTTGCCATTTGGCTACGGAACCCTAAAAAGCAGTCAAAACATTTTTTTTTTAAATGTCAAAATACCTAGAAAAATGTAGTAATATAGTCAAATATAGTAATACAAATACAACGCCAATTTAGAAAACCCTAGAACTGCAGTTAATTGAATTACCATTAGGTAATTATTAATATAATTATTATTAATAAATAAATAATAATAATAATTATATTATTATTATTTATTTATTTCATCATAGTACAGTCGACTTCAAAAGTATGTATACACTTTAGTACCTTGTCTATTTAACGTCATGTTTAAACTGCCATATGAAATTATCCAAGCGATTAAAGTGACAAGGTACTAAAGTGTATACATACTTTTGAACTCGACTGTACCTAATGGTTTAGCTTTTTAGCTAGTAAGTGTTTATTTGTTAAATTTCGAAACGAATGTATAGTTCGCCTTTCTCAATTGTTATCTACATTATTATTGTAAGGTTCTGACAGAATAAAAGTGTGATTGTGTGATTATTTTGCAATTGTAATACAAGCTGAATTAGTCCCTTTTCATCCACACACATTGCTGGCCCTTTACCTTCACATTCAAATTGAATTATTAAAATAACTACGCTGAATATATATTTTTTATTATTTCCATTGTTTACTCTTTTATGTGTACAATTACCTATGTATTACATAAGTACTTAATTTACCACCATACATTTTTTTTTAAATAATTGAAGTTAATAGAAATATTGCAGTCTGTTCGAATTTCTCGAGCAAAAGTTAATTTAGCTAAAGTAGTGTTACGTGAAAGGCCAATAAAGTTATGAAGAAGTTGCATTTTAAAAAGTATACAAATCAAACGATTAATATCAATTACTGTTAAGTCTCACCCATTTTCAACCTTTTTGCCAAAGAATGCTATAAACTATGTACTTATAACCTTATAAACAACTGTCAAAAATAATACAACTAAATAAAGTAATAACTCAAACAAGGCGTTGGTACTTATTGTTTTTTTCTCAAAATGTATAATTGGTGACTTACCTCTCTTTGCCTTTACAGTTTAGTGGCTATCCGGCTTAGCCGAAGCCAAAAAGTGTACAGTCACGCCCCGCCCTCCCCTTCAAAGACTATGAATTTAAATACCCTAGTCGATGTCAAAGAGGGAGATAACACTATGTACATAAATTTATACTTTATGTACAAATTTGGCTGATGTACGTCTGGAACACGTTTAACAACGACTAGTCTAGAGATCTGTAAGACATACATTGTGACGAATTTCTACAGTGAAAAGTATGTTTCCTCGCTTGTGTTTTCATAGGGACGTTATTCCAATTTATTTTAACTTATCTTCGTTTAATATCATAACCATAACGTTCATTTATTCACTTGGGCCTCTATTTTACTGCGTTATAACGATATCGCGTTTGACGTGTTTTAGAATCATTTATGTCATAGTCGCCATTATTTTAAATGACATAAGAGTTATCAAAACGTTGTTATTACCGTTATCCCAGCCCAGCTTCTATAACGTTGCCAAAATTAATACAACATAGAAGTATAACGAATCAAAATATAGCCACTGCGTTAAGATATCGCTTTTCTAATCGTAGCTAGTTAGCACAGCACTTCATCCAGTGAAGCGAAGCGAAGCTATAGCTAAGACATCACAGACAGGGCACCAATAACCGTTACACGCAATGCCCATGGTTGGATGACTCGGTACTATGCGAAGTAAGGCTTTTCATTGGCGTTTTCCAAAAAAAATGGTGTACATCGTTAAGGACAAAGTTAAGAAAATTTAACTTTTTCCATTTCGTCACAAAAATTAGCCATACATTTACATGTACGTTAATTTTCATGACGAAATGGAAAAAGTAAAATTTTCTTAATTTTGTCTTTAACGATGTACACTTTTTTTGGAAGACGCCTTCATACTGGCGTTATACCAAATAAGGCGGCTAACTGCAGTGATAAAAAAGTATTAGTATGTTAAATAGCTTATTCGCAAAACACGATATTCGCAAAACATGACATTCTCAAAACATAATTATTACCAAAACATCAATTAGACAGTGTCGACGGAGCTCCGCTACCGCGGAGCTCCTATTTCTGGGTAGTTTGGTCCTCCGAGCCTGCTTTAAAACTAACATAACCTAAACCTACCTACAATTCTATAACCTAATTCCACAATTTGCAAATATCATGTTTTACGAATATGCCCACACATTTCCAAAGCGGGGTAGGCAGAGCTACAGAAATACCAATAACCCTAAAAACACTTGTTTATAATTCTGTAACCACATTTTGCACAATCAGGCCAAGAAGTTTACTAGTGTATTAGTGACAGGTTTCAAGCCCATCGCCTAACAGTAATTTCTACCAGGCTTTATTCCCATAATCGCCTCTTACAACATCCACGGCAAGACATGGAGTGCCACTATTCTAACCCGGCAACCACACGGGTGAATAAATAAATATCACGGGACAATCTCACACAAATTGGTAGTCCCAAACTAAGCGCTAGGCTTGTACTATGGTTACTAGACAACGATATAAATACTTAAATAGAGAAATAAATACTTAAACACATGTCGTAAGAGGCGACTAAGGGAATAAGGGTTTGTAGTACTGTTAGGCGATGGGCTTGTAACCTGTCACTAATACACTAGTAATTAAACTTCTCGGCCTGATTGTGCAAATGTGGTTACAGAATTAATAACAAGCTGTTTTAGAGTTGTTGGTGTTTCTGTAGCTCTGCCTACCCCACTCTGGGAATGAAGGCGTGATGTTATGTATGTATGTAAACACATGCCCACAACTATGTAAGCTATTTCCGTCTTTAGTTAAAAAGTATTAAATCCATAGTTTCAGTAGCCACTCGCAGCGACATTACCGGAAAGCCACCGGATATATTTTCCGCTTGGTTAACCGATTCCACGGGCAATTGATTCAGGCAAAGGTCGGATTCGAACCCCACACCACCGGACAATGCCGATAGTTTAGCGATAATGTTAACGGCCTTGGGTTAATGTCACGTTTTATAGCAGCTGTCGATTTTTAACCTTCCTAAGGGCTTTGAATTGCGTGTGTTAATCCAGTTTCACTTTAAAAATTCAACAATACAGCAACCTTGTACTCTGTCTTTTTCTATATTGTTATCGTTTATTAACTTTACAGTAATGGCGTTTGATTGAAAAACTATACGATAACAAAATGTGTAAAAACAGTATAGAATAATGTCCCAGCTCTTTACGACTACCATTAAACCACATTCCATTACACAATCACAATTACAGGACATTAGGTCTAACTTATGCTAATAAATAAATAAATATCAGGTGACAATGTCACACAAATTGACCTAGTCCCAAACTAAACTCTGGGCTTGTACTATGGGTACTAGACAACGATAAACTTACTTACATAGAGAAATAAATACTTAAATACATAGAAAACATCCAAGTCTCAGGAACAAATATTCGCGATCATCACACAAATATCTGCCCAGGATATATCTGGATTTGAACCCAGGACCGCTGGCTTCCGAGGTAGGGTCACTCCCAACTAGGCCACCGTGTCGTCAATCGAATGTCGCAATACTTGCGACAGGTAAACGTATTTTAAGGTAAACACTCTGGAAACACGTAGGGCCGTAAGTGATACGTTGTTCTTATTCAAGATGCTCAATGGAGATGTGGAGGAACTGAATTTTTGAGCGATGTGGCTTTATCAGTACCTCGAAGTAATAGCAGGCTACACAATCGAAAGACATTCGCGTTACCGTTGCAAAAAACAGTTTCTGGTCAGCACGCACCATTATAATGTATCTGCTCTCGATGCAATGACATGGGTGGGTCTGTAGTGTCTACAAAAAAAAAACGTTATTTTCGTTATATAAATAATTGCTCGCTCTTGTATAATTGAAAATGGTTATTTATGAGTACTCTGTAACTTAACATTTTTAAAATAAGCTGCAACTTTAAATTGCAAAGTCACATTTAATGTATGTTGTGTCCACATCTAGCAGAATGTACACTTTTGTATTGTTGTCTCTAGTGCAATGCTCTTTATATTTGTTTGTGTAGCATTCAGTTTTGTGGCCCTAATAAAAAATAATACAATACTTAGGAATATAATTTACTTGTAAACCCTAAGTAATTAAATGTAGTTTTAAAGTCAATCCGTTTAAGTTTTAAACTTTATTTGAAAAACTTATTAAGTACACACTGGTCGGCTTCCGTTTACATCAAAAGTTGCTGTCAGGTATCATTATTTTTTCCTGTCAATCGCATTGAGCCAAGAACATGGTACCAGGTCAGTAGCCGCTGGTAAATATGTTTTATCCAGAGTGAGTAATTTAATTACTATGGGGACATCTTTATTCATATGAGCGTGCCTAAGATCCTCAACAGCTGACCTGTGGATGTTAGATTGGAGCCACACAAAAATATCGTCACTACTTTGGAAAAACCTCTTATCTCATATTTCGTTATGGACGATTTTAAACTTATTTTTCTTCATGTTTAAGTTCATACATCCTGAAATATGAGATACGAGATTTTTAAGACCGCCTTGATAAAAATACATACAAAACATCACGCCTTCATTCCCAGAGCGCGGCAGGCAGAGCTACAGAAATACCAAAAACTCTAAGAAGACTTGTTGATAATTCTGTAACCACATTTTGCACAGTCAGGCTATGATGTTTATCAGTGTATTAGTGATAGGTTGCAAGCCCATTGCCTAACAGTACTACAAGCATTTATTCTCTTAGTCGCCTCTTACGACATCCACGAGAAGACATGGATGAATAAAAATTTGCTTATTTTTTTTGGTCTCTCCCTAAAGCATAAAAAACCATTATATCTGGATAGCTGTTAAAAAATAATTATGTATGTGTTATCATATTTTTTTTAGGTATGGGAGACCGTTTAGTAAATATATTGAACTCGAAAAGTGGCAGAGAGTCCCCTGTGTGGTGATATGTTTTTAATTACTAACAGGGCATTTCTCCATTAGTTGGAAACTTGCTGTCCGTGAGTTTAGATAAATATGAAATAAAAAGTTTTTCATGTTAAATAGTAGCCATATTTTTGAACTTGTCTGATATTATGCCAAGAATAAGGCTGCCTATTTAATTATAAATCTTTAATTAGCTAAAAAAAAAATACCCTGCCCCAAACCCAGAGTTTCATAAGTATCACATAATATTAAAAATATGCTAGAATTTAACAAGATTTCTCTATTTAACTTGAGAAGGTGAATACATAACCCATTATAATGAAGTAGTATTTCAATTAATGAGCAAGTCATTTTAGTAGCATTTTTAATCAAACTTTGTCCCAAGAGCACAAAAACAGTCCCCTGGCGCTTGATTGTGACTAACATACAAATAATTGATAACATTGACTCTTGTACACAAATTGATATTGGTGTGAACAACACTGAAGTTATGATGCAAAACCATTATTACTATTTAATTCACTATTATTTGGAGAGAAAGTTGGTAGGGGACTGTTCAAAACTTCCAAATAGTGGAGAAATACCCAACAACAAAAGTAGATATAAAATCAATATTGGTCAGATTAAAGTATCCCACAGTTTAAGACAACACTACAGACACAAACCAACCCAAAATAAAATTAACTGTAATCCTTCGGCATCAAAGTCTACTTTCAATCAACACTGAACCGGATTGATCCGGTAGCAACTGGCTGTAACCGGTTTATCGGGATTGACCGCGCGTTAAGTTTTATTCGCCAATTAATTTGACGTCGGTACTTTCTGTTATGTTGACGGTAGTTTCATTTCGGTACAATGCAGTTTATGCGGTCGTATTGATTAGTTTGACTTAATTGGATGGGGGGTTTTTATATTGCAAAACAAACCACACCGGGGTTATTTGTCTATATTGTTTAAGTGGTTGTGTAGACCTTCGGCGTCTATATTGTTATTTTGTTTTGAATCGATGTATCGAGAGTGTATTAAATTTGGATTAAGTGTCCGGGGAGATTTAAATTTTACTGTATAACAAAAAAATAAGATTTAAATTATGTTTGATATTTTCGTTCATGTATATAACTTAATATATACGTCATTTAAGCGTTTTTCTTAATTTAAGTATAAGATTCAAAAACGAAGTTCTAGAAATCAGTAAAGGCGGCCATTTTGGTGATTTTTACCGCTGCTTTACTCAGAGTTATTTTAGAAACAATTAACTAGTTCCTTTTTCAAACTTGTGTCTGTAAAAACGAGAGTGTAAGGAACGAATTAATTGTCATTTACTGACTTTTGGAGGTTGCCGCTAGTCATCAATGGCCACTTAAATGTCAATGAGTGTGTTTTGGGCGTTAAAAAACCGATAAATTAACGTGTCCAACTTGTATGGTCCCATATGCTTCATCCTCTCCATTCCACAACCGTTAACATTTTACAATTGAACCAATTTTTCCTTTCAATAAGAAAAAATCAAAGTTGTGTGCTTTGAACGGTTTCATTGTTGTTCGAGCTTAACAAAGGCTTTTATGTAAACGTTTTTCCAATAAAAACCTTAAATATGTAAAAGAAAATACGATGTCACACAATGCTCAGCAAATCATTTCGAAACGTTACTTTGACACAAACATTTTAACACAATCCAACCTAGCACGGCCATTTTGAATGCTATATAAAAACAAAATGGCGGGCGCTATTCGTCACGCGCCATCGCTATCGGGCTATCGCGTCTCTAGAGAAAAAAATTCTGTGAGGACAAGTTCCTGGCCATAAATTCATTAGACAAGCGGCGTTTTTTTTTAAACCTACGTAGAGTTAGCTATGGAACGTTTAGAGGGGACATTAAAGTATTAAAACTCGGTTGTTAGTACAGTCAGCATCAACTATATTGTAGTAACAGCCAAAGTGACTAAATAGTTCGTTATACTATTATATATTTTGTTTGGTGTGGCGAACTATTTGGCCACTTTGGCTGATACGATATATGTGATGCTTATGTATATTCATGGCCTCCCACACCAATGCATGATGAAAGTAATTACAAATCATAGTCAGTAGCACTGAATATACCTAACCCTTTTCTTATTTATACGTAAGTATTCTTAAATTTGTTGAATTGTTTGCAAAAAAAGAAGTATACATAATTATATCAAGGACCAATCTCCAACAAATGACCTAGGCCCAAACTAAGGCCTAGGCTTTTACTATGAATACAAGACAACCTTAGAAATATATACTTAAGAAATCACACAAATATCTGCCGTGAGCCGGTTTTGAACCCGGAACCGCTAGCTTCGTGGGCAGGGTCACTACCAACTAGGCTGACGTGCCATCAAATTTATTTCTTTGTTATCTTGCAAAATACCTTGACATGTTATTCATACTACATACAAACATACATAACATCACGCCTTCATTCCCAGAGTGGGGTAGGCAGAGCTACAAAAAATACCAACAACTTAAAAATACTTGTTTATAATTCTGAAACCACATTTTGCACAATTAAGCCAAGAAGTTTACTAGTGTATTTGTGACAGGTTGCAAGCCCATCGCCTAACAGCACTACAAGCTCTTATTCCCTAAGTCGCCTCTTACGACAACCACGGGAAGACATGGAGTGGCACTATTCTAACCAGGCAACCACAGCTATTCATACTAACGAGCCGTTTTAAAACTATTTGATAGCAGCCAACTTTTTGCAGTCCTACCTTTTTATGGTCAAAAGGTTAAACCCCTGCCAGCTCTTGGCCCACTTAGCTCTGCCCGCGGGAGACGCGCAGCGCCCACTACGTCATAATTTATTTATCCTGGTGACCTCACGATTCCGCTCCAGCTTTTTCAACGGCTAATATTTGTAACAAAATACGTTTTAAAAAATTAACCGTGCGCATGAGATACTTAATGGGTTCTGTTTAATATAAGATAGCGAGGAGTTTTCACACCTTCCACAAACCTGACAGTATATTTAATTAATAGTAATTATAAAAATTGAAATTACAAAACTTTTGATTGCTTTTGATTGTATTCAGGGCCTCTATAAAACTGCGTTATAACGATATCGTGTTTGACGTGTTTTAGAATCGGCATGTCACAGTCGTCATTATTGTAAATGACATAAGAGTTATGAAAACGTTGACAATACGGAAACACGTCAAATACGATATCGTTAATACCGTGTAGAATCCCAGCCCAGGGGCCCTAGCCAAGATGCAAACGCTCCTAACGTTTTTCTTTTCTATCGCTCAAAATGTATGGGATGACATTCTCGTGCGTTTCGATAAAGCACGTGGTCGAAAAACGTTAGGAGCGTTTGCATCTTGGCTAGGGCCCAAGAGTAGATATTTATATGCGAATTTATATATTGTTCGTATTGCTTAAGAAAAAGTTAATGTTTTGTATTGTTTCCTCTCATCTATATTTTGTACGTAAGTATTTTGTCTATTGCTTGCTACATTTTCTCACTCACCCAAAAATTCACTGTCTTTTGTACTACTTTTATTCCTGTCATTTTAATATTTGTTTAATGTATTTTTTTTGTACAATATAACTTAGTATTTTTATACACATGCTTGTCACTCGAGTTTAAAAAAAACGTACATTACCGATAACGTACTATAGGAATTCGCAATGAACTTTCTGCTGAGATTTTCCCAATGCGCTATAATATTGGCTACAAAAGGGTGCCATTAAATTTCTCCTAGACGCAACGCATTGGTGACGCCGCCGGCGTTGCAAATGTCCATCGGCGGCGGTGATCACTTCCCATCAGCTGGGCCGTCTGTCTGTTTGTCCGTCGATAGCACTAAAAAAAACTAATTTGTGATTTAAAATCTTTAAGCTAAGCACATAGGTCGGTACATAAAGCGTTTGTGGTTTTTGGGTTTTAAAACTGGAACGTCCACTGGCTTGTCTGAAAACGACGACCTGAAATATACAATACAATACAATACAATACAATACAATACAATACAAATAGTCTTTATTGAACACCACATACAAATACAGCATGAAAAGTAAAATACAAATAAAATTTTACTAACTGAGTCAATACGCGGTCTTATCGCTAAGTAGCGATCTCTTCTAGACAACCTTACAAAGAAGAGAAGTGTCAAAGAAACCGAAATAAATTGGTAGGCGGTGCAAACTAAACTAACAAATGGAATATTAAAAAAAATAAAAAATAAAGATCTTACTTATTGGGATGTTTTTTTTGTTGTAAATTACCTTTTTCTAAAGTCCTTGTATTATTCTCACTAAGCGCTGTGTTTTCCCCGAAATCAGGGAACATGTCCTTGTCAACAATATATCTAGTAATTAATAATTAAAAATTGACTAGGCTCGATTATCCGGAATGAGATGATCCGGCATAAAACTAGGGTCACTGACGTAGTTCAGAAGTGTAGCAGACTGAAGTGGCAGTGGGCTGGTCACATCTGTCGCAGAACCGATGATCGGTGGAGTAGACGGATTCTCGAGTGGAGACCACGGCTCGGCAAGCATAGCGTAGGACGCCCTCCAGCCAGATGGACCGACGACCTGAAAAAAGTGGCTGGTGGTGACTGGATGGCGAAAACGGGAGATCGGGCCTTGTGGCGAACCCTGGGGGAGGCTTACGTCCAGCAGTGGACTGCAATAGGCTGAAATGATAGGCTCGATTTTGGGTTGTTTCCTATTCTAGGTAAACCTGTCTTATAAGGAACAGGGTCCCTTACACAGTCTAATTACTAATTATTATTTCGATTCAACAGTGTACCTACTGTCCGCGGCGAGAAGGCCGCATAATGTCTATGAGCGCACAAGTGAAATTATGTTATAGTGTTTTCAACCACGACGATGCTCCACTAGTTATCTTATCTTATCTTACAGATGGGCCCTTTCGCATACACTGCGACCCCTTTAGGATCTTTTGTGCAATTACCCTCTTACACACTCAGCTGTTCGAATGTGAAGGTTTCCTCACGATGTTATCCCTTCGACGTAAGAGCATCGGGTAATGTACTTAAGTTAGAAAAACGCATTGGTACATGGTGTCCGCGGGGGTTTGAACTCGGTACCTTACGATCACGAGTCGACCTCCTAAACCACTAGGCCACCGACGCTCTCATGCCCCATTAGTTACTTCTACGTATGCGTTAAAATGATGCTACTTTTAACCCACGACGCAAAAAGAGGGGTGTAATAAGTTTGACGTGTAAATGTGTGTGTGTGTGTGTGTGTGTGTGTGTGTGTGTGTGTGTGTGTGTGAGTGTGTATATGTGTGTGTGTCTGTCTGTCCGTGACACCGCAGCTCTTAAATGGATGACCCGATTTGAATGCAGTTTTTTTTTTCTTGATAGCAGGTTTTCTAGTGGTGGTTCTTAGACCTGTTTTAGAAAAACCAGTTTAGCCGTTTTTGAGATATTGAACTCTTAGGGGGATAAAAGCCCCCCAAATAACGGCGACACCTACTTTCAGAGCAGATATCTCTTAAACGACCCAACCAATTTTCATGAAATCTTGCTAAGAACCATCCTGATTAATGTAGCTTTATAATAAAAAATACGGCACAGCGGGGGATCGCTAAGTAATTCATAATATAAAATACCTCAGCAACTTAGCGGTCCCCGACGTGTCAGTTTAGTTAATGTCAGTGTTCAGTTAACTATCTACTTATAAAACAATCAGCCCTTAGGGCCACTACTTATTATTTTTTACTTTTTATAGGTTTTTTTACAGACTATTAAGTCAGGGGTTTTTTAAATTTCTAATTAATGTTGCTTTAAATTAGGCTCGAATTTTTTAACAGGAGCACAGGTACGTAAACATTTTCCTACGGGTCCCCAACGATTCCATTCCCATTTACAATATGGTGCCATTTTTATCTTCCCTGCTTTATGTTCTCCGGGTGTAATTAAAAATATTATAGGTATTTATTGCAACAAAAAGCCATTTGGTGTGTTTGTCTGTAGCCCTAATCGCGGCATGTTTACATTAATTAGCGATATTTAGCTGTTTCTGTTGTTTTATTGCTTTAATAAATTGTGCTTGGCTTTTTTTATGTCGCTGTTAATTTTCGAGGTTCGGTATTCTTAATTTGCAAGGTTGCTTCTTCAGGCAACGAAAATGTCTTGGGCATATTTTATTGGCACACTTAATTTAATTAACTACGAGTATAAGAACACTAATAATAATCCATATTATATGCGGCTGTTTTGGGAGGCCATTGTCCATTGGCCAAACCAAAATAATTAGCATTAATAATAATAAATAATAATAAATATCAGGGGACAATCTCACGCAAATTGAGCTAGTCTCAAACTAAGCTCTAGGCTTGTACATACTATGGGTACTAGACAACGATAAACATACTTATATAGAGAAATTGGATTATGATTGGATTATTGGATTTATCGGATTTGGTGGTAGGACCCTGTGCAGGGTCCGTCCGGATCGCTACCACCATCTTATCCATTAACCACCCGCCAAGCAACAGTGTTCACATTGTTGTGTTCCGGTGTGGGGGTAAGATAACCGGTGAAATTACTAGCATAGAGGCATTCCATCTTAGTCCTCAGGGTTGGCAATGCATTTGAGGTGTTAGGATTATGGTCTTAAGAATTCAAATGTCTATGGGTCTCAGATTCCACTTACCATCAGGTGGCCTGAGTGTTCGTGTGCCTTCTCCTTACCATAAAAAAAAAAAACAGAAAATCCAAGACTCAGGAACAAATATTCGCGCTCATCACACAAATATCTGCCCTTACCGGGATTTGAACCCAGGACCGCCAGCAGGCAGGCAGACGCCATAGTTCCATCAATAACCTAGTTCACCAACCCATACAATTTCACATTAATTTAGATCGTTAGGTACTTAGCGGTAAGACCGCCTGTTGTAAATATACGTATGATTTAAATGTACTGTTCCATGTTCTGTTTTTTCTTTTTGGTGTTCAGTAAAGAGTATTTGTTTTGTATTGTATTGTAATATAACCTATTGTTTATGGTCCCATCTTTCTTAAGTAGTGAACTCAGGGACAATCGCTGGGTGGTGTCCCACCACTTTACTAAATTAAAGTTGTCTAAAGGGCCTCTGTGTGTTAGCTTCGGCTCCATGTACGCCTTCCAAAGGTCCGGGACTCCCATAGTAAAAAAAAACATGCAATATCAATACGATATCGTATTTTGTCAAATCATCATCGATACTGAAACTGATTTGCTGTTACGTATTAACTAGTCAGTTAATGTGTTTTATGGGCATTTTCATTATAAAGTGTAACCTAGTTAAGTGAAGTTAAAAAAGCCGGTCAAGTGCGAGTCGGACTCGCGCACCGAGGGTTCCCTACTAACTTACAAAAATGTTTTGAATTGACTTGAATTTGCCGTTGAAAAACTGTTGTCTCCATACATCGACATAGGTCGCGATTAGTTTACCAACTGCATAAAAATTTGCAATCGTAATTTTTTTTTTGTGATGTAACTAAAAATTTACGGTTTTCGCAATTTTTCCTTTATCTGTGCTATAAGACGTTGCTTTGTACTAAATTTCAAGATTCTAGATCGACTGGAAGTCCCTTTAGGTTTTGATTCCTTTGCGAGTTTCGAAAATTTGCGGCATAAACGGCTGTATCTTTTGATTGCGTTGGCTTAGAAGTTTGATTTTTTCACAGCTGCAAGGGACAGTAGACTTGAGTATTTGATATAAATTTCAGCTTGATACCTTGCGTTCCTGAGAAAAAAGGTCTTGACAGACGGACGGACGGACGGACAAAAAAGTGATCCTATACAGGGTTCCACTTTTTCCTTTCGAGGTGCAGAATCCTAACTTCTGTCAGTTTTGTGACGAAATTAGCCATACATTTATATGGCTACTTTAGTCACAAAACTGACAAAAGTTAACGTTTCTTAATTTTCCTTAACTAGGGTACACACTTTATTTTGAAAATACCCTTGTATGACTTGAATGTATCTTTTTTGGTCCTTTGTAAAAACCTATACTTTTTTTTACGATTTTAGACCCGTATTTTTGAAGTTACTCCCTATTATAAGAAGTTATATTTGTAAGCAGTTGTGTGAACAAAAGACAGGTGGGCGAGTTTTTTTACCAGTGAGTGTATAAACTAAGACTTAAACTTCTTTTACACATCTTTGCTAAGAAAAAGGTGAACTAGTGACGTACTTGAATCACTTGACTTTTTAAGTGCTCTAGCTACGTTGCTACGAAGAGCGCTACGAGTTGTAGAGCTGCTACGACTACGAGACGGTTCAAGGATATTTAGCTAGCTACGAATGAATAGAAGAAGACGTGTATTGTATAGTTTTACTGAAGAAGCCTAGGACCTCTATTCTAATAGGTTAAAACGATATTGCGTTTGACGTGTTTTAGTATTGTTTTTAACTCAGCCATTACTGTCAAGTAAATATAAGTTATCAAAACAATACAGAAACACGTCAAAGGCAATATTGTTTTTACCGTGTAGAATCTAAGGCCTACTTTTAGTTTTACTCTATTTTCATAATTTAGTTTAATAATATTACAACAGCTGGAACGATTGAACGAAATGGTTAAATATGTACAGGAGCTCTATAAATCACGTGTAACATCAACTTTCTTAAAAAAAAACAGGTCTGGATAGGCCTATACGTTTGGGAGCTACGATGCGCATAAACACACAAACACACACACAAAGATACGCAAACACACACACACAGACACATAGACACACACAGACACCCAGATGTTGAGTATTTTTTCATTATTTCATGGCATATTTGGGTCTATTTAGTTTCTGTAAATTTTGTTTTTGTACATAATTAAAAAAAAATAAAAATATCAATTTTTTTTTTTTAATGTACTGTTCCGTGTTCTGTTTTTATTTAATTTTTCTTGGTGTACAATAAAGAGTATTTGTATTGTATTGCGTTGTATACTTAAGCGACATGAATCACACGAAAGTGAACTGGAACAGATCCCTTACAGGGATAAATCGCCTTTGCACGTTCCTTTTCTATACATATTGTATTGTATTTCTGTGTTGTAGAAAAAAGTGTTAACATACATACCAAAACATATTAAATTTATTCCGATGAACCGCGAAACTTTTTTTTATGGACCCTGTAGGTCACAACAATATGCATGAGCACCTCTTACTTAACATATTTAATTAGTATTTCCTTAGGTATTACTTATATTAAATTTATGGCACATTTCTATTTATTACTATTTAAGTTATACACTTAAAGACATAATCTATTACTAAGTTAGTTTCTTTAATTACTTACCTACTTATAAGTATTTATGTTATAATCAAACACCGGAGTGACGGGGGTAAAAATGTACCAGTGCTAGTGATTTATTAAATATCGACTAAGTTTATCGACCTTTTTTCATTACATAATAATTTTGGATTTTATATTTCTTACAAAATTAAGTCGTACTATATCTGAATGATCAGTTTCCCATGAAGATAAACAATATTTTTTCTTGCGAGGCATTATTAACAGACTAAAAACAAAAAGGTTCTCAATTAATCGGAATGCTAAAGAATATTGTTGTACCGAATGAATTGTTATTCAATGTAATTTCAATGGTTGTGAAAAATGGCTCGAGTCCAGAATCAATGTCACATATCGTTTGTTTATAGTTGCGATAAGTATAAATAAAAGAGGTTTGCACATCATTGAAAGGTATTCAATTTGGCCAATGATGATTAAAAATAGCTTTTTATCGATGTCGATAAAGTTAGACGATATTTAATGAATCACTAGCAATGGTACATTTTTGCTCCCGTCAATCCAGTGTTTGGTTATATTCTAACTAAATACTATATAAGTTACAGGAGCATACGTTGCCCCTGTAAAGTATAGTAATATAATATGTATTGGTGGGAGGGAAACTTTGAATATTTTAATTAAGTATTTGCTTAATAACGACGACACGCTAGCCTAGTTGGTAGTGACCCTGCCTTCGAAGCTAGGGGCCCTGGGTTCAAATCACGGTAAGGGCAGATATTTGTGTGATGAGCACGAGTATTTGTTCCTTAGTCTTGGATGTTTTCCATGTATTTAAGTAATATTTCTATACCGGGTGTTGCCTGTAATTGGAGCAATAAATTTATGGATCGTTTCCACACCACAAATGTAACAACATTTATTCTAAAACTTTTGAAAATAACTTGTTGTTTACTAAATATGAATGAATTTAGATTATCCAAGCGTGCAATGTATTGCGAAAACTATGAAATTTGTAGGCTGACAGTAGATGTCAACTAGACTATTGGATGGAGTACATTGAAAATGGTATTTAGTTTGTTCGAAAAAATCCCAAATAATAAAGTACATATTTTGCAAAAGTTGTAGAACAAATGTTGCTACGTTTATACAGTAGAAACGATTCCTCAATTTATTCCTCCTATAACAGGCAATACCCAGTTTATAAGTAAGTTAATCGTTGTCTAGTACCCATAGTACAAGCCTAGAGCTTAGTTTGGGACTAGATCAATTTGTGTGACATTTTCCTGTGATTTATTTATTTAATATTATAAAAAAAAGATGTCGGTTTTAAAATCACCTGCTCGCCCTATCTCGCTTCTTTTACTACCAACGGTTCCTCCACAACGCATAGCTAATCCCACAATCCCTCTTAAATTTAAAATCCACCCTTTACAGCCAGCCCTTCAAAGATAATAAAATTACGGCCGATCCGCAGCCATTTTTTCAAGATAACATTTTTAATCGTTCATGGTTCACTTAGGTTGTTCACGTTTCACTTGGCTTGGTCAGCTTAGACCGAAATTTATGGGAGAAGTTGGATTGTGAAAAAGTTTCAGCGCGTATCTTTTTATTTGGAAATTATAGTACGTTAGTGTTTTTTCGTGACTTCCTCTATGATTATACTTATTACATGATGTTCTTCACAAAGTCGTCTAAAATCTTATCCATTAACCTACCGCCAAGCAGCAGTGTTTGCATTGTTGTGCTCCGGTGAGGGGATTAGGCAACCACCGGTGAAATTATTAGCATAGAGGCATTCCATCTTAGTCCTTAGGGTTTGGCAACGCATTTGAGGTCTTAGGATTACAGTCTTGAGATTCAGTCCATTTACCATCAGGTGGACTGAGTGCGCGTGTGCCTACTCTTTGCCGTAAAATAAAAAACCTCGCCAAAAGGAGAAACATTTGTACGTTTTTTCACCGGAATTGAGAGGCCGTATACAAAATTTTGCCCGCTATGCTTATTTTCTTGATTTTACAGTTAAAATACGGCTTTTCTATAAGTTCTAATGCAAATCATGAAATATAATTTCAGTTATGATCGAATAAAATGAGTTACGAATGAATGAGTTATCTTTTTTATTTTGTCGAGTATTGTAATGCGAGATTTAGGATGTATTGAATGAATGAATGAATGAATGATTGAAATGAATGGATGAATGAATGAATTATATTTATTTCGGACTTGAATCCATATCTTGTTAGTATACAGCGCCCTTAACAACTATGTTAGTATAAAAATGTAATTAATTAAAACACTATAATATTTTATATTGGTTATAATCATGTTTTTGATGTTTTTTTAAGGTAATGGATTGGTTTTGAACTGAACTTTATTACTTTCGTTTCAATTTAATGAACGAGAGTTTTAAGTAGCCGAAATCAAAAACAATCCATCCAAACATCCATTTCAACATTCTCATCTTCGTAACATGCACTCTTTTCATCCATCACCTTTAACCCTTCGGCGGAAGGTGAACAATTCCAAGTTCTAGTCTCTTCAGATAACGATATAGTCCGAAAAAATAAGGTTGGTAAAATTACAAAAATACATCCAAATTTTGTGAGCAGATCTGCGCCTAAGCATATGAGAGGTTAAGGTCCAACAATCATTCATTCATTCATTCATTCATTAATGTATATGTATGTATGTTTCTATTTGTATTGCTTTCTGAATTGATTGAAAAGGCAAGACCAAACTTTTACCGACGTGCCACGTGATTTAGCACTACTTCTGTACATAAGTTTGTGGCAAAGTTATCACTTGGTGTTGTTACCACCTGGTGGTCTCCCGGTATCGGCAGGTTAATTAATGGAGCGATAATTGCCGGCCGCGGGGTGTTATTGGGAGCTATCACAACATTTGGGTCACGAACGGCAGGAGCAGTGTTAAATAGTCTTGGTCCTTTAAGAAATTCGCAACTGCTTATTTTATTAGTCACCACAGAACATTTTTATAAATTCTAAATAAATATTAAAATAGTATTTTGGTTATTCATTCTACCCCATTACAAACGCATGCGGATTTACACACAAGATTTTGATTTTAGTTGAAATACTAAAACTGACACTTTACGCCAAATTAAATAAAAAAGATACAAGATTAAAACTTTAGTTACTGTTTTTTAATAAAATAAATATTTTTTATTAATTACATTTCTTATTTGTACAGTACTTTAAAAATACATTTACTCAGTTAATTGTACCTACTGAACTGACGGTAACTATAAAAATCTTTCTGTTTTTTCGCAAAGCTTATAATATTTGTTCAACCGTGATGATGTTTGTCGCTCAGATCTCCCAAACCTCTATAAAGATCACACACTGTCCGACAAGATACATAATGCTAACGTAAACGATTTTGAAAACTATGAAAATGTATTGAATTGACAGAAGCAATCGATGCGACCATACGACAGCTCACGTCAATCCTTTCGATAACGATAAAGTTCCCCCAATGTGTCTTCTCTAAGCTCTTTAGTCTTAAAATTTGACAACGCGTTGGCCTAGTTAGTAGTGACCCTGCCTCCTTCAAAGGTAATGGTTCAAATCCTGGTAAAGTTAGATATTTGTGTGATGAGCACGAGTATTTGTTCCTGAGTCGATGGATGTTTTCTATGTATTTAAGTACATATTTCTCTATGTCAGTATGTTTATTATTGTCTAGTACCCATAACACAAGCCTAGAGCTTAGTTTAGGACTAGGTCAATTTGTGTTGAGATTGTCTTGCAATATTTATTTATTTAAAGCAAGTATCAAACCCACGTGGTCGCAGTATGCTTCATCGTACGAGTTAGTCAGTAATAGCCTTCGGGCGCAATCAGACCGGCCGGCGAGCGTCTAGTTTTCCCGTGTATTTACTTACTATAGGCAGCCCGATAACTGGATGTACCAACTTATACTATGTTTCTGCAATCCGTGCAATCTTTGGTTGATATTTTAAGTAATTGACTTAGTTATAGTTTTTGAAAAAGGTATTGATACTTTTTAAGAAATCCGATCGGTGCATAACCATCTTAAACTACCGAAGCAAACAGAAAGATGTTATGTCTTTATCCGTCATTCTTTCATTGATTCAAATATTTCTTTTTGTCAACCTACAATGTATGTATAATACATACAATCTTGCAAGAAAGATTTGAACCAATTCCCGGGGACCGATTGAGTGTACCTCGAAACCTCGATGACAATACAATAATATGGAATCATCGAGTCGGTCCGATGATATAGTTTGAAGACGGCGACAGGATCTTCACTATACTTAACGTAGACACCGTGTTAGGGCTCATTAGTTTGTTCTTGAAAACTAGATTTACTTTGCAAATAATTGTTTTATCGTTAGAACTGTTTTGTTCTGCTAGCCAAAGTTTCTGCACAACAAAAGTTTCTACGTTGTACAGTGAACCAACTAAACTGTAACCGCCGAAATTTGACTCATTTTAGAGACCATTAACTTGTTCCTTTTTCAAACTTGTGTATGAAAAATCATTACTAACGACTTTAAAAAATACCAAAAACATTTAGCAAGTTGAAGATAAGTGCTAAGTGAGAACTGACCCTCGCGGCAGCCGTTAGAACATCAACAAAACAAAACAAAATTACTGACACAAAAAAGAACTAGATCGCCTGAAAAAATGCGTTGCGGGTGATATATTTTAACACACACACACATTTTACATAGGTAATTATTAACTGTAGTAATATATAAAATAAAAAAGCAAATGAAACTAATTTCAATATCAAAAGCTTTTCTTTTACATAATTAAAATATGAACCCGTGAGTTAACAGGCATAAATAAAAATTAGGGGTAAGCAGGCAACCCTTGCCCGCTAAATATAATTTAGTTTAACCCAATAAGCTCTCGCCACGAACAAAAACAAAAACCGGACAAACGTACCAAATTTTATTATCATTATTTGCATATTAAAATAATTACCATTATGCAGGAACGACAAGATTTGAAATGGTCTCAGAATTGTTAAATAAGGTTTATTAATGCCATTGTTTTTTTTGTGTTTAGCTTAACTTTTCCCGGTTAGCGATGTGCCAATTGTAAAACATTCCGAATAACTTGAAAATCTGCTTAAGTTATTGCTAAAATAGTTTCGGGACGATTTGATCGCATTTAGGGGTTGATTTTATGCTACACGACTTTTACTCTTTTAGACGCATTGTCAATTAGGACACTTCAATATGTTTGATCGCACGTTTGTACGAGAAAAAATCGTGCATTCTAATAGGTCGTCCTAATACTACGCAATCGCCTAGTTGCGTAGTATTAGGACGACCTATTAGAATGCCCTTTTTTGATACAATTTGTTACTGAGAAAATCACATCGTAATGTTTCTTAAGTTTCTTGTCGGTACAAATACTTGTCCCGGTGTCAGATATTTATATGTTACCCTAAAATGTTACTTTTAAGGAATTTTCGATGTTTAATTGTATTTAATTTTTTTCATTCAATCGACCGATACATCTCCTGGTCAGGATCACCAGCAGCAACTTATTTAAATTTTGTACTTCCAAAATTTTACTTATTATTTTGCAACAGTCGAGAAACAAAAAGAAATCTATTATGAGCCTGCTTTTTATGCGAATTAAAAATAACCTAAAATTGGATTAATTGGTACTTTAAACTCATGAAAAATATACATTTTTGCTTAAAATCTACTGGGTGGCTAGTTTGCAATGATATTACATTACCTTTATAACTCCCTCTAATTCATAGAGCATCTATCTAAGCACAATTTAAAATAAACATTCCAAAATCAAAATAAACTTAATGCAGCACATAAACTTGATTAAAATGATCAAACAAGCTTCACTACTCTTTCCTGTTGTTTACCTTAAAATCACAATATTTATGCCACCTTTTCACACCCTTAACACTTTCACATAGGGTTGAAAATTGCTTCCAAACCTTGCAAAAGTACTGGCCATTTTTCTCCATAGTGTGATCGTATTAATTTATATTCTAATGTAATTTATGGCGGTCTTTGTTTTTTAAGCCTTTCTCCTACTTGATAATTTAAGGCTGTTTGCAGCCAGTCCGTGGTCCGTAAAATTATGAAAAAATTATGAACGACCCGGAATACATTACGTATCAGTTCTTGGCGGTTTGAGACTCATACATGTTTTAGAATACTTGCTTTTGGCGTGATTTTGCTTATGATAACGCCTCTGTTGTTTATTTTATTGGGAAAAAGTAGCTTAGTTACTTTTTAAACTGTATGATGAGTCTATCACGACGCAATTAATGTTGTATCTCGTGGACATCTTAGCAATTGTCTTATGCCGCGGATATATTAGGTTTCCTTAAATTATAATTAAACAATTTTCCTAATACAAAATGTGTATAATTTTAATTTTTAGTAGCCTGATCTATCTACAATTTGAATATTGGATTCGCAACGGATATTAGAAAGCAATTAATTATGCCTACGGTAAAACCAAAGCATTCATAGTACTCGATTCTCTATCTCTTTTGCACTCTCTCTAGCATAACAAATACGCTGACATATGACGGTTAGGATGAGAGCGAGAGACAGCCGAGTACTAAAAATAGGTAGGTACTGTAAGTTTTACACTAAACAAGTTTGAGTGAGTTTATTAAAATATGTTGCTGAAGCTAACCTTTCAAATTGTTATAGGCGTCTTAACGACCTTAAGGGCTTCTTGACAACCTAAAAATGGTAGACCACATTTTCGCCAACTATACATTGTTTAGAATGTATAGTTGGCATTATGCCACATTGATTTCCCAGGTTCACGAATATTTGCCAAATAAAGTTTCAGAAACCGAATCATTTCACAAACATATCATTTGGCGAACTGTTTTTTTTCTAAAATTTTAAATACGAGTATATCAGTTTTTTCATGAAACTAACCAAACTGAAAAAAAAACATGAAATATTTACAGATACGGAAAAAAACGGTTTGTCAAATGATATGTCTGTGAAATGAATCAGTTAGTGAAATGATAGGATTTCTCAGCATTTCCAATTTCAAACTTACAGCACGGCTAGCACATGACGGCGGCGCGCGAGATAGACTACCCGTCATTGTCTAATAAGAACAGTCGGAAAAAGGCAGGTGGTCTATCTCGCGGGTGACATGACTAGCGCACCGTCATGTGCTAGCCGTTCTGGTATTTCAAAAATGTCACAATTAAACGACCAATTACCACCTAAAGCAGAAAAAACCAAAGCGGCGATCGATGTAGAATGGACCCCCAAATCAAAGTATTCCCAAGTCAGCCGTTGAAAGGGTTCGGGGGTCGACAATCAGATAATAGATATATTTCCGCCCCATATTCTCGCATGATGTAGTGCGGATATATCGGACTCTCGCGGGTGTGTTTACAATTCGACTGTCGAAGAAAGGCGGAGGAGAGAAAGAAACAGTAGTTTTTCAGGCGACATCTTAGTCCTTAGGGTTGGTAATGTATTTGAGATTATATTATTAGGTGGCCAGTGTGACATTTAAACACAGACAGTTCTACAGTCCATTATAAAGATGTTTATAGTGTGAGTTGATGTTTTTTTAGAATTAGTGGGCAATGAAATATATAACTAAAGTAAGGTGAACACAAGCTTTACAGTCATAGCCATGGCTACATACATAATGTGATTAATTTTGATTCACCTCTAAAGATGAACCGTAAGACGGGGTAAAAGATTCGCCAAGTGGTATAGTAAAATCTAAAACAAGTCATAATTAGTATCACTAATAAAAACAATGATATGTTGACAAGTTTATTGGGAAATTACGTGAAAATCTCAGTCTTCAGTAAGTCATTAGTAAAATATGCGTAATTTTAGGCTGTATTTCGATTCACCCCACAAATCTCTATCCACCCCATTTTAGCCGTTTTGCTGTGTTTTTCTTGAGATCGCGTTGGTCATCATCATAATCGTACCTGGGTAAGGCCGCCAAATTTATCACTTTTTGTCTAAACCAAAACTTCCAGTTCGATTTCAACAAAAGTGTAAGCATTACAGCCCTCGTAGTTATTTCATTCTATAAAACAATTAATGAGCTTGTTTCCCTACATCGTAAACTGAATAAAAGTTGTTTGTTTCTATATAATTTATACTATTATGTTTATCAAACCCCCCTAATTTTGGTCGAAAATGCCGCTACGTAAGTTTTTCATTTTTTAACATACACATAAAAACGTTTCTATTGACATGTTTAAAATGGTTACTAGCGCTTAAAACGCTTGTGACTAGTAAACCGCCTTGCATATTATCTAGTTTATTAATTACAAATCATGATAGTTAATCTCAATTAATCGAAATTTGTGATGCCGCTATCCTGTTGTCAGCTAAACGTGTTCACTCGATAATTCTGCCAAAGGCCTACTGTAAATTTATCCTATGTACCAAGAAGTAGCTACGCAGAATCTTCGGCGGTACGAGTTCAGAAGTGCGGAACCCTCGCCGTCGGTATCGCTTTATTGTGATTTATAACTGAGATAAAAAAATATTTGCACCCGAACTGATCTCGTGTTGCTCGTGTAAAATTCTGATCTTGTTTAGATTGAGAACAATTCCACTAAGATTGCATATTAGAAATTTTAAAAGGATGTTTATTTATTTGGCAAAATATTATTAATCTTAATTTTTGTTACTTTCACCAAAGAGGTTCATTAACGTCTTACAAAACCGAAAATCTGGCAGTTTCGCATTAACGCATTAGTTAAACTATTCAGCGAGGAAATGCTGCTATCTACAGGACAATGCAACAATGGAGTTTTTTAGAATTTGCGTTTAGTTTATTTTTCATAACTTGTTTTGCCCGTGTGGATGCCGGGTTATAATAGTGCCACTCCATATCTTCCCGTGGATGTCGCAGCGGGTGACTAAGGGAATAAAGGCTTGTAGTACTGTAGGCGATGGGCTTGCAACCTGTCACTAATACACCGGTAAACTTCTTGGCCTGATTGTGCAAAATGTGGTTACAGAATTATAAACAAGTGTTTTTAGAGTTGTTGGTATGTCTGCGGCTGTCTGCCGCACTCTGGGAATGAAGGCGTGATATTGTTCGTATGAAATGTATGAAATAAAATCAAAATATCAATAATACTATGTCTACACGAGGAATGCTTAAGTAGAACCATATCCCTGCTACTCTAATAAATTTGACAAACGTTATTTGTTTAGTGTATGCTGTCATTTAAAACTGTCTTCGAAGGTGTCTCTAGGACGTGGTTAATGATTTTACGGTAAGCCTGTTTGTCTTTGACTTTTAGACTTTTCAATAAACATACATACAAACTCTATTATTATTATTATTTTCTTATTTTACATTCAAGGACCATGGAATACCTAAAAATATAATCATTATTTATTACCGTGGGTCATGGTTATAATGCTACAATATCCACTAGGCACGCCAGTCATGTGATTTTATGAACTTTTTTTGTAGCTGTTGGTATTATGTAGCTCTACCTACCCCACTCTGGGAATGAAGTCGTGATAGTATGTGTATGTGTTTTATATTAAACAAGAACAAGTTGACACATGCCTATTACGCCTGGCATTCTCTTCTCTTGTTATACTATTTCTTGTATAGACGTTTGAAGAGATTTGAATGAAAATTTGCACACAGGCTGTCAGTGTTCAGTACCATAACATAAAATACTTTTCATGTTAGAACATGTTATAAATCCCAGCGGAATAACTAACATCACGTAAAGTTCTTACTTCACACACCAATGCCCTTTTGATAACATTTTAACGGGATCCCCTTGGATCGCATGTGTTTTAGAGTAATATTTTTTCGCATAATTGTTTTCGTATAATTTGTATTGGCATAATTGTACTGTCGCATAATAATACTTTAGCATATTAGGCTATTAGAATAATTTTGGTTGGACTAATTTGTATTTGACTAATACACATTATGCATATTATTGTTTGGGCTAATAATTATTAGATACTTAAGGTTAAATTAGGTCACGTTAGGTACATTAGGTTAGGTTAGGTTAGTATGATATCCATTTTGTAATAATGCCAATTAATTATTATGACTTTGTGCAATTATGCTATTTGACGTTAGTCTTGATGACAATTATGCTTACTGTATTTATGCTTTTTAATGTTATGCGTAATAATATATGCGTAAAGATGACTATGCACATCATTATTTCGGCTAAAAGCAATTATGCGTAACACTATTATTACAAATAATTTTATGCCATCCAATAGAGAACCCTTTTTAACCTCATAAGGCCCGATATGCAAAAGGTACATAATCAAGGCAATTTAATTTAAACTCCATTACAGTGGGAATAAATATCTTTTCTCATTTATAAAAATTTAAAATGGCACTATATAACAAAAGTATTTGAACTTCATAACTATGGTATACACAAATTCCCGTTGACAAAAATCTTCCCGTTTTTAGTATGGCAAGCCTTACTAGGTTTAAAACAAAAACCCCACGTAAAATAGCACCCCCGTCTATCAGACCTGATATCTCATAAACGACCAAACCGATTTTCATGAAATTAAGCAAAAAACCCTTCCGATTAAACTAGCTTCTTTTCCAAAGAAACTGCATCCAAATCAGAGTATCCGTTTAAGAGTTACGATGCCACAAATATACACACACACAGATGTACACTTTTCTCTTACAACCACCCCTCTTTTCTTATCGGGGGTTATTAACGCGGTGGTACGGAATCCTCGGTGCGCGAGCCTGACTCGCACTTTTTTTAATACTTTTTTTGGTTTTTGTTTAATACTTAACTCCTCAACTTTCATAGTTATTACACAACAATTACTTACAAAGATACATCCGATTATCAACAAACGTAAAACTAACGAACCGTCGCTCAAGACGTTACGCCGGTGGCAAACGAGCACGTCGAAACGAAATTAAACCCCACGTTCTAGTCACAATATATACGATTATAATTTATTATGAATAAATGAAATATTATAAACGCATCGGCGAGCAGACCCGACAACGCCAGTGGCAATGGTGTTTGCTTTGTTGGGTTAGGGAGGGGACATGCGTTATCGATACCTTAAAATGTTCAAGACATAAGAAAACTTCCATGTGGATGTTTGAAGTGTGCTTTTGCAGTCCTTTTTTAATTCAGTATCATCCTTAGTCGGATGTAAAGGGTTAAAACAGATCACGTACATCCATTGTAACGCATATTTATTACCCCTTTACTTGTTACCGTCAAAGGCATCTCATTGTGCAACCAGAATTATAGTTTCTAATCGTTAATTAAGATTTCTCCTTGTTTTTTTACTGTAATTCATAATTTTTTGCTCTATGGGAAACTTATTTATTTGTAACTAGCGACTCGCCCTCGCTTGATTTCGTTTTAAGTGTATTTTCTGTAGAAAGAACATAAATGAGAATTTATTAACCTGCCGTGAAAATTTATCTAACCAATGGTTAAAGCCAGATCAAAATCGTTGCGTGGTTTACGAGGAATTAATGGATATACAAACAAACAGATTCAGAAAGTGACTATGTTTTATACTATTTAATAAAAATAACGATTAGTTTTTATATTGCTAACCCTGTTAGTATTATCACGACACAACTGTTACAAAGATTCTTCAAGACCGATACAATAGCTTTCTCATTGTTTTGTTCCATTTCTCCCAACATTACAAAGAAACAAAAAAGCTTTTGGTTGTAACTTGTAATTAAAACTAAACTTGATTCTAGTCTCTAAATATTTAAATTACACACATACGCCATCACGCCTTCATTCCCAAAGTTGAGAAGGCAAAACTACAGAATTACCAACAATAATTAAAAACTTGTTGGTAATTCTGTAACCACATTTTGCACAATCAGCCCAGTGTATTAGTGACAGGTTGCAAGCCCATCGCCTCATCGTACTAAAATCCTTTATTTCCTTAGTCACCTCTTACGACATCCACGGGAAGACATGGAGCGGCACTATTCTAACCCGACAAACACACAGAGGAATGTTTAAATTTACAACTGAAAAACTGAGCCAATTTGTATGACAAAATAAATTAACAAAGTATCGATACCTTCGTTACCCCATCCCTACGCCCCCTAGCTGCCTACTTCCTTCATACTCGCGAGCACTCGTTCGTGCACTGCCTTTGTCGGGAACAATTGTCGACAAATTAGAAACGAATTGAGTTATTTAATATCTGAGTAATACAGATAGAGTTATTGTTTATGCCCTTAACAAACACTTTGAAGCCGAAGTTGTGGCGGAACTTTGTTTAAACATAATCTTGGTGAAGCATCAGCTTACGGTTAGGAAGCAGAGATGTTTTACTCACATATAAAAATGAGAAAAGTCACACTTAGGAGCGAAAAATCGTTTCATTGTAATACACGAATAGCAAATACAGGCGCTCTCATTCTACTAGGTTTTGCTTTTGACATAACCTATTGTTTTTAACTCAAGTAATTAAGAGTTCCAATACTAATGGCTTTTACTCCTGTGGTGCTAGACAAGTTGCATTCGACAATCGTTAGCGATTATGTTTCGATTGATAAATATATGGAATTGACGTAAGCCACCGAGATAGTAATGTGACACCTACGTCAATTCCATATATTTTTCAATCGAAACATAATCGCTAGCGAGTGTCGAATACACCTTGTCTAGCCCCACAGGGCTGGGATTCTGCACGGTAATAATGATATCGTCTTTGACGTGTTTCCGTATTGTCAACGTTTTGATAACTCTTATGTCATTACATTAACAATAATGGCGACTGTGACATAAACGATTCTAAAACACGTCAAACACGATATCGTTATAACGCATAGAGGCCCAGTTATGGTGTGTTTCGCCAATGTCGTGTTATTTATAGATACTCCCATAGATTTATTAGAGAAATAAGTCCATGGATATCACACGCGAGGACTAATTGTTCGGAAAGAGTATTCTCTCTTGTGGAATAAACATAAGTATATAGGGTTAGCTCCGAGCGTTTTTGTCAAGCCCTGTAATTAAAACCAGGTTTATACTGGCAATAAAATTGTAGATTTACTGCTGTCTCACTCTAACTTTTATGTTTGAAAAAGACAGCTAAATGGTGCTTCTTGCTCTATAACTGAAGTTAGAGCAAGACAGCAATAAACTTCAACATAAACATCAAAAGTAATATGGTTTTATTGAGTAGAGACCCCAGATGTAGTGACATCTTATTGTGTCGGATATGATCGTATTTCTCATACATACATACAAAACCCCACTCTGGGAATGAAGGCGTGACGTTATGTATGTATGTATACATACAAAACATTACGGCTTCATTTCCAAAGCGGTGTTGGCAGAGCTACAGAAATACTCTAAAAAGACTTGTTTATAATCCTGTAACCACATTTTGCACAATCAGGCCAAGAAGTTTACCAGTGTGTTACTGACAGGTTGGAAGCCCATTGCCTACAGTACTACAAGCCTTTATTCCCTTAGTCGCCTCTTACGACATCCAAGGGAAGACTTAGAGTGACACTATTCTAACCCAGCAACCACACGGGGGTTTCGTATTTCTCTTTCTCAATAAACAAGTTGATAGGTTATTCGACAAAATCGAATTTGATCTGTACTAGCTTATGCCCGTTACCACTAAAGTAGTTTAAGTTATGGTAGAACCTTGCAAATAGTACCATCTTCCCGTTTAATTTGCCACAAGCGGCAGGATGGGGGAAAGGCTAACCAAAATGCAAACGCTACTAACGTTTTTCTTTTCTATCACTCAAAATTTACGGGATGACATTCTTGTGCGTTACGATAAACAACGTGGGCAACTGTCATCCCTTTCATTTTGAGCGATAGATAAAGATTTTTCGGGATTCCGGTAACCTTCGGGGAGGGAAGATGGCCGATTGAAAAATGCCCGGCTTTTACTTTTGATTTATTCTGTTTACTGATTTACTCTATTTACTTGACATTGGCGAAATCACTGTGTGGACCGCCATTAATTAAAAAAGAAGAAGAAGAAGAAAGATTTTTTGACAGTTTTAATGACTATTTATTATCAGTAGACTCCGGACCGACTCCTGGTCCCACCAACACGTCCCCCTGGTGGGTCCACGGGTATTTTTTTTTACCCGTTGTCCTACCGTTCTAAACAGTGATTGTCAGTGAGTCTACGGGTAATTTATTTTTACCATGGTTCCACCGCACTATAGTAAAGTTAAAACTATTTTGCCGAACTGGCCTTAGACGGAGCCCCGGCCTACTTCTGGGTGGTTTTGGCCTTCGGCCATCTGAAGATAACTAACGAACCTAACCTACCTACTTTTTCCACCATGATTCGGTGATCAAATCTTGGTGTACTCGTCGTGCGGTTTGGCAAATATAGTTTGACCACGGGGAAACATCTGCACGTTTACCATTTAGTGCGGTGGGACCATGGTAAAAATAAATTACCCGTAGACCCACTGACGATCACTGTTTAGAACGATAGGACAACGGGTAAAAAAAATTACCCGTGGACCCACCAGGGGGACGTGTTGGTGGGACCAGGGTAATAGCCTCTCCAGACTCTTGTCGCGATGACGTCACAATAGGAAAGTTTGGGGAGCGAGTGGAATGGTGTTCATCGTTTTTATCACTGAAGGAACCCTTTCTCCGAATCAAAAAAAGTAGGTCCCTTAGAAGGTCGGCAAGTCACGTAGGTCGATAACAATGTAACGTCCATTAGTCGTAAGAATGTGCGCAAGTTAAATTAACCCTTGACTTGTACAAAATGAGCAAATAGGACTTATATTAAGCAATAATCTCTCAGCAATTTCATTATTATCAAAACCCTGCTGTAGGTCTCTCTTCCACTGGGTAAAACCTTTTTCCCGTATTGTTTTTAACTCGGCTGCCATTACTGCCAAGTAAATAAGAGCTATAGTAACGTTGACAATATGATAACACGTTAAAAGCAATATGGTTTCACCATTTTTATACCCGGTAGAGTAAGCCCGGGATAAGATATTAAGTTATTTAAGATTAGTTAGAGATTTTTTTTCCTTAGTTATAGCACAAGTTATAAATACCTACACATAATAAACGCCAAAGTAACACTGTTACAAAAACACCGAGGTAGGATACATTTTATCCCGGAAATTTGGACGGTTCCCGAGAGGATGGAATATACTACTTTTAGCTAGTAAAATTAATGATTTCCCTTATAAAAACTTAAACCTCAAAAAAAACAACAATCTCAAAACATTGTCGGATAGAACATAAAAGTAACTTTTAACACTTACCATCGCTGCTTTAATCTACCACATACACACAAGACAACCTAACCCTTCCAATGCTCAGGCCCATATTCTGTACCCGTGCAATAATACGCGTATAAATCTTCGGAATGGCGCAATTCTAGATTCCTCCGCTTCGGAAAAAGCGATACGCAGCCGAAGGGTTGACGCGTTTTTGCATTCAACGTTAAGTAATAGGGCTTCTAAGTCACATATGTGACTGTTTTAAGGGTGTTGTCGATTCGTCACACTATAAGGGTTCCGCTATTAAAGTGACTATAGTTTCCTTATGCCCACTTGTCACATCCACTTTTGCTACAATGCTTACAAAATAAAAGTAGGTATTCATTGTTATTTTCAGGTGAATTTCGACATTTTAGGCACGGTCGGCCTTATAAGCATCTGCATACCTTAGTTTTGTGGCTTTAAAGTCATGTTTAAACTGACGAACTGGTAAAATGGGGTGACTGGGGTTGTGTCAGAAAATTTTCAGCTCTGTCTCGACATTACTTATATATATTTCATTTGCGAGCGTAACATCACTACCTTTTATAAGTATTTTCAGACAGTAAAGTACTAAATTTGGACATGCTTCAGAGGTGACTTTGATGTAATGATGCAAACACAGGAATAATCAAAGTTGCCCCATTTTTAGAATCGAGATTTTAAACTGCGTATTGTTTTTTCTCTACAAAACCATTTACCGTTGTCTAGCTCTAGTTGCTTTAAATTACTCCAAATGAACAGTCGCCAATGTTAACAATTTATTTTGCGATTTTTTGCAGAAGATATATTTTTAAAACTAATCAAACAAGGTACAAAAGTGTGCAGTTACTTATAAGGAAGACTATACTTTAAAGTATTCGTCCAAAAATTCAATATAAAAACGTCATACGTTTTTTCTTGTTTGATTAAAATTGAGTTTGACATATGTACAGATTAAAAAAAAAAATCGTGTAAACTAGAGAAAACGGTTATTTATAGGAATTATTATTGTTACGTGCATTAAAGCTAAAAGGCCAAATTTTTTAACAATTATTGTTTAGATGTTCCAACATGCAAATCAGAGCGAGAAACGTTAAATTCAGTAGGAAATTTGATTTGAATTTTAATACTTTTACTGAAATTTATAAATCTAGCTAATCAAGTTATCATCATTAAAAACGATAGGTCATTAAAAAATTAACTCCATTTGGTTGACATTTCTTTAAAACATTTGACAATGACATTAAGCATAAATCTGAAGTACCAATTTCACCATACGACGTTTTGACGATTTTGACAACTGTTAACGCTCTAATCGTCTGTTTAGTGGTTAATATAGTATAGTGAAATAGGTACTTAACCAACAAAAATAACATCGAATTCCGATTTAGCTATTTCTACTGATTTTTATGCTAAAATTGTTCAAATTAAGTTGCAACAAATATTGTGCCTTTAAGTATTTTTTTTATTGAAATTCTTGTCGAAATGTTTCAGATCAATCTCATATCTCAACGCCATCTCGTATCCGTAATTACGAAAGAAAAATTGCCAAACAATAACTTGGGGACTCATCCGTCGTGAGCCCATAACTCAACCGGTACAATGGCCGCTCCAAGTTCACAACTCCGCCGGTGTCTCAAGAAAGAGAACAATACTTAGAGTTATGACCCGCGTCCGGGAAGGAAGCGAAAAATGGAAGGTATGGAACTGATTCTTGATGCATACGCCTTGGAAGGTTATTATTATAATTAAGTCGATACTTACTCGTATTATGCTTGCGAGCAATATACAATTAAAATTAGAAATCATGTTGTATTTCTAAAAATTAAAGAGCTGAAAATGAGTTCTTTATGTTGATGAGCTGATCGCCCTTTTAATGGTTAATGGTCGTTAGAAAAACATACAGCAGTAATACACAAATAAACGTTTCCTCTTCTTCTTTATCTTTGTCTTCTTTGTCTTCTTCTTATTGTAATTCAAGAACGAAAACCATACCAGAATTGTGACTCGCGTCCGGGAAGGAAGCGAAAAATGGAAGGTATGAAACTGATTATGCATACGCCTTGGAAGATTATTTTAATTAAGTTAATACTTATTATGCTAGCAAACAATATGTAATTGAAATAAAAAAACATTTATGAAAAGTAAAGGGCTGCTGTGAGCATTTTAACTTTAAGTTGCAGCATATTGATAAGCTAATCGCCCTTTTGATGCTTAATGCTTAATAGAAGTACGTTTGTATAGCACAAATAAACCAAATAAAGGGTTCCTCTTCTTCTTCGTCTTTTTCTTCTCCTTCTCCTAATTATTCTCGTGTCTCAAGAAAGAGAACAATTAGCGTCCGGAAAGGAAGCGAAAAATGGAAGGTATGGAACTGATTGTTGATGCATACGCCTTGGAAGATTATTATTATAATGAAGTCAATACTTGCAGTTGCGAGCGAGATTTAATAAAATTAAAACACATTTAAATTACGGTATCAAAGCTGTATTTATGAAAATTAAAGAGCTGAAAATAGGCACTGAAACTTTTAGTTGCAGCATATTGCTCAGCAGATTGCCCTTTTGATGCTTGATGCTTGTTAAGTACGTTATAAATGCTTCTTCTTCTCATGTCTCAAGAAAAAGAACAATCACCAGAGTAACCCGCGTCCGGGAATGAAGCGACAAATGGAAGGAACTGATTCTTGATGCATACGCCATGGATTATTATGGAGGATCCGTGTGGCAACAAGACTTATCATTTAAACGACACGGTGGCCTAGTTGGGAGTGATCCTGCCTCCGAAGCCAGCGGTCTTTGGTTCAAATCCCGGTAAGGGCAGATATTTGTGTGATGAGCGCGAACATTTGATCCTGAATCTTGGATGTTTTCTATGTATTTAAGTATTTATTTCTCTATATAAGCATGTTTATCGTTGTCTAGTACCCATAATACAAGCCTAGAGTTTGGGACTAGGTCAATTTGTGTGAGATTGTTCCGTGATATTTATTATTATTATTATTTTTATTAAACTACTCGACGCTGTCGCAAGATTTCGGATTGATGGAGTATTTTATTTATTTATTATTTGATTTATTTGTTTGGAACACAAACAGTCACTAGTATAAATTTTATTGACAGTGAAAAATGGTTCATTGACAAACAATACCCACAGAAGTAACAGATTTAATAATTTGCAAAAATTCAATAAACGAATGTATTTATAAATCTAACTATAAAATTAAGAGCGTGTTAGTAAAAAACTAAATATCTAATACTAATAACCCGAAGCTTGCTTTTATTTATTGTAAATATGTACAGTTAAAGATGGTTATAACTACCAATATATAAATGTGTTCAGTAAAGCCAGTGTTAGGCCCCCCACAGACCTACCAACATATAAATGTGTTCAGTAAAGCCATTGTTAGGCCCCCCACAGACCTACCAACATATAAATGTGTTCAGTAAAGCCAGTGTTAGGCCCCCCACAGACCTACCAACATATAAATGTGTTCAGTAAAGCCAGTGTTAGCCCCCCCACAGACCTACCAACATATAAATGTGTTCAGTAAAGCCAGTTTTAGGCCCCCCACAGACCTACCAACATATAAATGTATTCAGTAAAGCCAGTGTTAGGCCCCCCACAGACCTACCAACATAATAAATGTGTTCAGTGAAGCCAGTGTTAGGCCCCCCACAGACCTACCAATATATAAATGTGTTCAGTAAAGCCAGTGTTAGGCCCTCCACAGACCTACCAACATATAAATGTGTTCAGTAAAGCCAGTGTTAGGCCCCCCACAGACCTACAAAATGTTTGCCCAATCGTATTTTTGTACAATCAGATTGAAACAGGTTCTGCCCCTCCACGTATCAATTGATTGAGTCAATCACCAATCACTATGATCTATGGTCTATGATCTATTAAAAACTAAAACTAAGTTATCAGGGTAAACGTCACGTGAAAAACAACTACGTCGAGATATTATAAAAGATGTCTGATGACGAGGATTTGGCTGCTGCAATTTCGCTGATAATTTCATTAAAGAAGAAATAACGAAACGGTTAATTGAGCAATCACCACTACAAACTACACAACCACACGTGATGGCACAAACAAAATTCAATTCTGTCAAACTTTTATAAAATCATTGCGCAAACTTCAATCATAGCCATAGACGGTCAAAAAGTTTGGGCAATCAGTGTGATTGCACAAATAAATTGATCATCTGTGGGGTGCCTAAATATCACTCAGCTGACTATTGCTGTCACACCCTCTTTGGCATCTGTCAGTGTATTTGTTATGCTAAAGAGAGTGTAAAAGCGATAGACAACCGAGCACTTAAACTGTTGGTACTGAACACATTTATATGAACATTTATAATATAACCGACTTGTGACCAGTAAATTTTAGAAAGGAGAACAATTTTAATAGTTATGGCCCGCGTCCGACACGGCAAACGGCAACGAAAAAAAGAAGGTTTGAACTGGTCCTTGATGTATACACTTTGAAATAATATTTATAGGATTCGGAATACATAATAGGGCTTATGGGAAGAAGCCTTGAGAGGCGTATACCCAACAATGGGCATTCAAATAAATATTGCAGAAGAAATAAAAGGTCAAAGTTTCCGACCCATTAAGTTATAAGTAGTAAGTATATAATATAAGCATGACCAGCAATTTACCTTTATGTTATCTGGGGATATAGATAAGATGCATAACCGTTAAAGATTTTCAAAAACGGACCAAATCGACGACAAAGTGATTGACGTAAGCTATCGAATAACACGTCGGCCGCTTAGGTATATCATTCCATGAATTTCGTCACATTTCTGAAATCGCCGACGTTAGCATGTTTTCAACGCCCTCTGGTGACACGAAACAACGATACGGTTATGAAAGCGTTACCGGCTCTTTAATAAATGAAAAAAACTTGTTATCGCGTATCGTAGATCTATTCGTACTCTAGGCCAGTTAATGGTAAGTGAGGAGTTCACTGGTTCAGCCTTTTTAGGGTTCCGTAGTCAAACTAGGAACGCTTATAGTTTCGCTATGTCCGTCCGTCCGCAGTCTAGCTCAGAAACTAAGTACTAGAAAGATACAATTTGGCATGAATATACATATTAGTCACGCCAACAAAGAGTTAAAATTAAATGTTGAAAAAATCTTTTTTAGTTTACCTCCCCTACACGTAACGTGGGGATGTATTTTTTTCTCGTCAACCCCTTAGTGTTGGGTGTCGTTGCATAGATATTTTAAAAATATTGCGGGTTTATGCGATTGATTTATTGATTGAGAGATCCGTTTGTGAAATATTTAGCTTTAAAGCGCTATTTTTTGTTACAGAAATTTTCAGTGACGAGGAGCTTACCGTATCGAGAACGCTGTACTTCTTTCTATAGATTCCCAGCGTGAAGGGTAACCTAAACCTATGTATTTACCATAAATATATGGGAAGTTTCCCCCTCCTTTTCCCCCTACTCGAGGTGAAAGCGACACTCTCCATAATCCCCTAAATACTAAAAAAAAGAATTAATTCCCACACATGCATCAAACTGTCTCTTTACCAACCCCGACATGTTTATGACTATTTTTTCTTTATTTTTAGGGTACCGTCGGTGTAAGGAATTTGAAACCCTTTCTTCATTTCTGTCATTTATTAATTTATAAGCATTCATACATAAATTAAAGAACAGAACTATTATGAATGGAAATATATAAATTAACAGATAGCGCGTCACAAAAAAAAACATTTTTTAGGTAACCACATTTTGCACAATCAGGCCAAGAAGTTTACTAGTGTATTAGTGACGGGTTGCAAGCCCATCGCCTAACAGTACTACAAGCCCTTATTCCCTTAGTCGCCTTTTACTACATCCACGGGAAGACATGGAGTGGCACTATTCTAACCCGGCAACCACACAGGGTCAAAAAAATAAATTGAAATTGATTATGAAAAAATATTTTTCTTTATTCGCACTTTTGGTTGTTAAATGCTATTTACCCGTAGATTTTATTAAAAAAGATAAGTAACACTTTAATCGGCAATATCACACTCCTTTTTTTAAATCATATTGTTTTTTATCCACCCTAAATTCTTTAAAACTATTTTTTTGAAGACTACCTATTACTTTTTACCGTTACAATAACTCAATAACCTACAGAACCCTTCGTCCTCATCGCCCATAAACAAGTCTTCACCTGTCCGCTTTCCGCAATAAATTGCTACACGGAATTCTCCTAATAGAAAATGCGTGCACCATCGAAACGTGTAGCAAATTAACGGTTACACGGGTATTTTTCTTACCCAGGCTTTTTTAGCTTTCTGGAAATGTTTGGAAGAAAACTTTAGGCAAAAGTAAGGGCTTCATTATGTTGGGGTATGTTGTAATGCAAATAATGCAAACCAAAATGGACAAGATTTAAGAATTTAAAAGAGGTTATTTTTTCGTGTAGCACTGATTATTTAACAGTCTTTGCGTTATATTTTTTTAAGACTATTCTACATATCAATACGTAGGTGTAAGTTGTAAAGCCAATGGATGAATGATTTAGAACAAAATTGTAAAAGTTAATTAAAATTTATTTTTTAAAAGAAACGTTGTTCGTGTACAACAGATGTCAGTTGAGATTATCATTATTATTTGAAGCATGGCTGAAGTAATTTAGAAGGTCAAATTTTGTAATTTATTTACATTGACATTGCCTAGAAAACTAGTAGCCCTACTTACCTCTTTTGTCGTAAATTGCCCAGTGAGGTAAGGTGCAGGCTGAAAATCAGCGCTGCGATTACAATCGTGGCACAGGCTGAGCCTGAGCCTTTTGCCACCTCCATGTTTGTGTCTCTGTTGTGTTCCTTTATTTTGTTTGTATGATTGGAATGTCTGATTGTGAGATGAGTGAATGTGAAATGTCTGTATGGTGTAATTTAGTTTATTTTAATTTTTGTTTGTGTATTGTAATGTACCTTTACGTTTATGTTTTATGTTACGTGGCAATAAATGATTTTTTGTTTTTGTTTTTTTGTTTTTGTAGTATTTTAAAACTGAACAATTAGAACGTCGACGTCAATTTACCATCTCAACATTTCCTAGTAATTATGTTGTTAAAATAGTAGCATTTTATTTCAGCGTAATATTTTACAACAGCGGCATTCGAGAGACTACTAACGCCATCTGTTGTCGAGTAGTAGAAGCTTTTAAACTGAAGTCGTCGCCTTCTCGTGTTTTGTTCAGTAATTTACGTATTAATAAGTAGATTTACACTTCTAACTTTAGTGGGCATAAAATGTATATTGCATCTGTTATGCATGTTAAAATTTACCTAATTTATTTTTAAAATCTTTAACAGGCTTATTAGCAATAATTCAAGTAAGTATACATAACATTAAATGAAAAACATAACATAACTTTAAATGGTTGATATCGTTCATTTAGATTTTTGACATTATTCTTGGTACTTATTTTCCTATTTTATCGTTTTTGGACACCAATTATAACGATTCGTTTAGTCGATTTGTATCGATAGACATTACGAAGGACGTTGCCACACCGTAGTTACAAAACAAAATTATGACAAAAGCATTCACATAATATTAATTCATAATTATAAAAGCAACACACTAATGAGGTGTACCATTAATATCACTTCCTTAACACTGCTACAGCATTTTCATTTTAAGTCCGGACTTTATTATTATTTATTCCTGGTCTTTGCAGCGGAGGGGTTAAGTTACATTTTAAGAGTTAATGGGAGGATTAATGGGATTGGTGAGATTTGGTAATGGGTTACCTGTGATGCGGGATGGGGTTAAAAACCCATAAGGTTAAGACAGCAAAGATTTTATTATAATCGGGTTTTTTTAATACACGTATGATACAGGTGGAGTTAAACGGATTAAAGGATTACAAAATGTTTGAAAGTATGTAATCCACCTGTAAAGTCCAGTTTTATAAAGTTTCTAAACTGATAACTTTACTCACTTAAACATTATTCGGGTGAGGTTCTTTAAAACAGTTTTTCAAAACAATAATAATTTATTTTTATGGCAATAGAAGCAGTTGCTAATTATTAGTATGAATGTATTTAAACAAACCAAAACAATGTAATGAATATAAAAAATATGTACAAAGGCAAACTTATCCCTTAGTATAGTTCAATCTAAATATATTTCTATTCGTTGATTTGATTTTATAGTGGTGTTCAGACGATTCAAGTTTTTTATTAAGTTATGAAGTTACTTGTAGTTATAAAAGAAATATTATTTGCACCAGATTTTTTTGTTTGAACTTACTGTGTCAATTTATTTTCATTGTCAAAAGTGATTCATTCAACAGAACAACACACGAACACTGGGAATTAATATTTTACAGTATTAATGTGTCTGAGGCGGGAATCGAACCCTCTGACTTCCGGCTTAACAGAACAGTTTATGCGCTAACCCTTCCAGAAAAACGTCTAAGAATAAAGACGTCCCTATTAATTCCCTTTATTTATTCCTCTGAAGACTCGAGGAAATTATAAATCCTACTTAGAATCGTCCCCGAAAACTGGCCGTCAAGATGCAAATTAACCTTTTCGTTTTTGACACTTTAAAAGATTATTAAGTGGTATTACTATATTTATTCATTTATTCTTATTATCTAAAATTATTCTGGAAACGTCGGGCTGCATTATTTTATCACAACGATCCTATTTAAGTTACCGGAATCGTATAACCTTGGTGCTTTCAAGGCAAAAGTGAAGAGGCTTTTTTTCAGTCGGCCTCTGTCCTCGTTTGCCTTAACCATGCCATAAAAAATGCACTTGCAATCTTTATATAGCATACATTCATATAAACCTCATGGCCTGTTCATCATCAGGTGGCCTGCCAACTTTTCCATACATACATACATAACTTCACGCCTTCAGTCCCCTAGCGCGGGGTAGGCCGAGCTACAGCATATCAAAAACTTTAAAAAGACTTGTTTGTAATTCTGTAACCACATTTTACAAAAACAGGCTAAGACGTTTACCAGTGTATTAGTGACAGGTTTCAAGCCCATCGCCTAATGGTACTAAAAGCCTACATTCCTTTAGTCGCCTCTTACGACATCCACGGGAAGACATGTGACCCTATTCTAACCTGGCAACCACATGGGGCTTTTCCGTGCCTTAAAAATACTTAAGTAAAATCAATTTTCATCACACTTCAAGATTCATTGAAGTTTTAGGAGAACCTATATCTTTTTATGAGATTCCAATGCCTTTTTTTAGGGATCCTATCATTTCATAACAACGTTTCACAAATGATTCATTTCACAAACATATCATTTGACAACTCGCGTTTTTTTTCTGAAACTATAAATAATTCTGGATTTATTTCAGGACCATCGTGTAGAACCCTATAGGTTAGGTAAGGTTAGGTTTATAAAAATCCTGAACTAGTTGAAGTTACAGAAAAAAGGGGGTTGGCGAAGAAACAGGTTGCGAAGTGATGCATTTGTCAAAGATTTGTCGGCGAAAAGGCAGAGAACCCTTTTTTTAAGATAGTAAGGGCGTATGTGGAAAAAAAACATGCGTGGTGGGCGTCCCGCCCCGCCTATTGGAAGTATCGGCCCATCGGGTATTGGTTCGAGTCTGCGCAGTGCGGTGATCGGCTCGATATAGAGGTTTAATATGATTTCTTCTCGTTTTATAGATAGAAGGAGGGGTAATAATTTCACGAATAGCGCTGCTAGAACTCTCACTTCCAGATATATATTTTTTTGGTGCCTGTTTGCACAGACCTCAACTATTCTGTTTGGTCTAGTGGTTGACTGGTAGAGAATTCCTTAAGTACGCCATGTGTAATTGAGTTTGAATAAACAAACAGCTGGACTTCAGATATCTAGCAAAAAGAATAACTGTGACGTAACCTCGTAAATATGCTCTCTGCGAATCGAAATCATCTGTAGAAATAGTTCAAAATGTATGGAATTAAAATAACATCGACAATCGCACGATATTAGTACCGAAAGAAAGAGAATCACAAAAGGTATGTACCAAGGCGAACTAAAAGGATCTCTTTCAGTTAACTTTTGAGCGATTTGGAAATAAATAAAAACAACGGATGGCTATAAAGAAGAAGAAGTTAACGTCAAAATATTATATTTGGATTCTACAGTTTTTAACGCCTGGAGAATGATGCGAGATGACCCATTGTTTAATAATGTCAACTGAGATACACCTCAAAATTCCAGATTTAAATGAAAATATTCTAAAACGAACCATTAAGAAACGAATATAATCTACGTCGCATTCCATCGGCAGTTTCTTTTTCTTAGTAAATATATTTTTAATCTAAAACTCCAAAAACTAGCGTCAATAAAACGTGTGGCCTCCCAAGTCCCCAGGTTTTCGCTTGAGGACAAAATGCGAAGTATAAAATGCACCCTATTATCAATTCGACAAGGTGGCAATTACGATGTCACTAAAATAGGTATTGGGTAAACCAAACCAAACCAAGACTAAGCCAAAAGTAAATGGATGAAGAATTGCATAATATCCTCATCATTGTCATAATCATCATAGCTTATCATCACCATCAGCCTATATAAGTCCACTGCTGATTGTACGCCACCAAGGACAATGCGGTAAATTTTCGCTCAACCTGTAATTAACGTTTTAATAATAAAAAGTGCAGTAAATTAACCCGTACGTCCGATTCATTTCCTCAGTGAACCGGGTCTCAAATATCCAGGTCATAAAGCTTCGTGCCTCGCTGCATTCTATTCTTTGAAGATAATTTACTGACGTCATCCATTTAAATTCTAATAAGATAGGGAACTACGTCCATCGGGAGAGCGGCGCCGCGGCCGCGCGGCTTCTGTCCTGGACTATGAATATTGAGGTCGGGAGATCGAATCATGGAAATGTAATCTGAAAAATACAAAAAGATAGAAGTAGGAAATGTGAAGTAGGTATTATCTTAAAAAGTCTTATGCTAGTAAGTATTATGCAAAATTACGTCTTTTCTTAGGGTAGGGCAATTACGTCTCTTACAAATTCGTCTAGCTTACACCAAAGTCGTAGTTTCATGTATAAATTATGTAACATGTTAGTGCAAAGTCATTGGACAAATTACACATGAATCTGAATCAAAAATTAAGGTTTTCCTATGCTATAAAATAAAAGAAAAATATTAGTAAATATAATTGATATAAACATTATTGTATAAAAATCAAATGAAACATATCACATATAGACAAATAAATATAGCATACAGGTAAAGTAACATTCGAAAACCTAGGTTAACTTTAAACTACCAATAACTCGTTACCAATAAAAACTCCATCGATAACCAATACAGGGCGTGCCCAAACCCAATCATCGACACCGTTTCGAAAGGCGTGTCGATATCGATAGCTATCGATACGTTGCCACGCCCTTGCGTAAAAAAACGCCGGCTAGCGCGCATGTCCAACGTCGATCGGGCAGGATCAGGCGATAAAAAATACTGGCGATTTAAGAGAGGGACGAGTCATATATTACAGTACCTGGCGATTCGAGAGAAACGGACTCGTATACTTACAGTAGGTACCTCAAGCACGAAATTATATCTTCTATCTAGTAAGTAATGCTGAGCCTCTATTTGCGTTAAACGATATCGGGTTTGACGTGTTTTAGAATCATTTATGTCATAGTCGCCATTATTGTAAATGACATAAGAGTTATCAAAACGTTGACAATAGGGTAATCGCACCAGTGTTGGACACTTTACTCTTAATTCAAAGATCATAAGGTTATAAATTTATTGTTGCAAAAGAAATGAATAACCTTTATTGTCTGTAAAATAAGAGTCAAGTCCATCATTGGACCTTGTCCATTACTGGTTCGATCACCAGATAATTTACCTACGGAAACACGTCAAAGGCGATATCGTTATCACCGTGTAGAATCCCAGCCCTGGTAGGACCTTGTGCGAGGTACTTCCGGATCGCTACCACCATCTTATCCCTTAAAGCATTCGCAGCCGGCATTGTCGTACGAACTTTCGCCAGGTGGCGGATCTTATTTGTTTTACACGAAACTGTAAGAATGCACATAGTCGTCCAAGGCACTGGGTGAAAGCCAGGAGAATACTTATACGCGTTGCCGGCAGTGAATGCGTTAATCTACCGAAAAGTCGCAGCTAGCATTGATATGTTTCGGTATGGGGATAAGACAACTTGTGAAATTACATAGAGGCATTCCTTCGTCCTCAGGGTTAGCAACTCATTTGCAGTCTTAGGATTGCTGTCTTTAGATTGCAGTCTTGAGAATGCAAATGCCTATGGATCACAGATTCCACTTACTACCACGTGGCCTTGTCATATAGACAATGTTTATGGCGCCATCCTACGTTTGCATCCGACGGTGCACCAGCCGTGGTCACGGAAGGACTTGTGGCAGCCATGTCATCTTAACCCGATGGATGGTGAATCCCAACTAAAACGTTGGATTAATAATGAAGTATGTGTAGGTGAGGTTAGGTTCCTTTTGGCAACGAAGGTCTATAAGTAAAAATGAACGTAAAAATGACTAGAAAGAAAATTGCAGAGAAGGATTTATTGACTAAGTATAAAAATGCCGACATTCAAATATGTAATTATTTGAAATTAGGTAGTATCGGCGGCTCAGCTCCTATTTTTGGGTGATTTGGCCCTCTGGGCCTGCTGCAAAACTGACATAACCTAAACCTACCCACGTATTTAAATGTCGGCATTTTTATGCTCATTCAATAAATACTTCTCTCCATTTTTTTTCTAATCATTTTTATACCTAGTCATTTTTTCTTATAGACCTTAGTCGCCAAAAGGCTAACCCATTATAAGTTAGCTTAATATAAAAAAAAAATGCAAAATAATCGTCATTCTAAAATTACCAAAGCCAAAGATGCTCTAAGATACGCTAAAAAACTAAAATGCAAGTGGACAGGGCACGTAGCAAGGCTAGAGGACGAGAGGTGGACTAGCAGGGTAACAAAGAGGAAGGGTCCACACGGCAAGCGCCTCAAAGGCAGACCTCATATGAGATAGGTAGACGAAATAACAAAAATAGCTGGCCAGCTGGCACATAGCTCAAGATAGAGAAAATAAAATTCTTTAGAGGAAGCCTTCGCATGAGGAGGGCTTCTAGCAAAAAAATAATATCAGAGGACAATCTCACACAAATTGACCTAGTCCCAAACTAAGCTCTTGGCTTGTACTATGAGACAACGATAAACATACTTATATAGAGAAATACACACTTAAATACATATAAAACATCCAAGACTCAGGAACAAATATTCGCGCTCATCACAAAATATCTGCACTTACCGGGATTTCATTTTGAACCCAGGGCCGCTGGCTTCGGAGGCAGGGTCACTTCAAACTAACCTGTCCAATAAGATTGTGAATACTATTAATTATACTTATTATTTCTTACTTTAAACTTTGTAATAAAAGGCTTTTTATGTTATATCTTTTTCTGCTATTACCATATTATATATAAATTGTATTGTATTTGTATGGGAGCTATTTATTTCCCAAAATTTTTTTGGTGATAATGTCGTTATTGGCATAATTATTGATAGTCCTATTTCTGAAACCGTTTACTTTTCAGAATTTCTTAAACATTTTAGGGTAGCATAGGTTTAATTTATAAAAATCCTGAATAAGTGACAGCTGCTTAAAAAATACGTTATAACTGCCAGGTTGTATGTATGTATGTATGTATGTAAACACTTTATTGTACAAAATAAAACAGAAAAATAATAATAATAATACAATGAAGATACCAGAAAATAATGTACAAAGGCGAACTTATCCCTTTAAGGGATCTCTTCCAGGTTGTGCTGTCAGGTTGTGGAATCGGCTACCAGCGGGTATTAGGCAATCACAATCGGTAGATTCCCTGAAAGGCAAATTAAAAAAGTTCTGGCTTGACTCTATTTCCTAAATATTGTATAAATTATCCAAATGTTGATATCTACATATATATAGTTTATGTAAGTTTAAGTATGTTTATTGATGTATTACAAATCTTTCTATCTATTTATGTAAGTATTTGAATGTATTAGTTTTGTTTTTATTCTATGGTTCTTTTTTTTATGGTCTTTTTGGTTAGTTTTTGTTTTTTGGGTGCTCTTAATAAATTTGTACACCTGTTTACTCGATGCACAACCTTTCACTTCTCTCAATCTCTCAAGGGTTAGCTGGAAGAGATCCCTTAAAGGGATAAGTTCGCCTTTGTACATCTTTTTATTTTTATTCATTGTATTGTTTAGGTTTTTCTTTTGTACAATAAAGTGTTTACATACATACATACATACATAACTTGCGATAATTATGACTCTAAATACATTATGACTAAAAGTAATAATGACGGACAATATAGACCCTCATTGTATTGTATCGTGTGTATGTTAGTCTGTAAGCTATTAGTAAACGAACGGGGGCTCTTTATTCTCGGTGATATTGTATTGCTTATGACAATGCCTTGTCAACGCTACAATAGCTTATTTAATTGACAATATTGGCAGCTGAGCTAGGCCTCTATTCTACTGCCTTATAACGATTTCGCGTCTGTCGTGTTTTAGAATCAAAACTTTGACAATACGGAAACACGTCAAATACGATATCGTTATTACCGTGTAGAATCTCATTGTCAGCCCTAAAACCAATACGACAACATGTCGAAAGCAATATCGTATTACCCAGTAGAACAGAGGCACTGTGAAATCGAGCTCGCGCTTCCTCGCTTCCTGAACAAGACCCAACTAATTCCCGACGTCTATCCTACCCTCCCTATAAAAAACCTTTTTCCGATTTTTCCGATGTAGGCGTGCGGCCAGACGTGCCGGCGCGCTGTGATTGGCTGATCGGAAACCGATCAATAACCAATAACCGTGGGTAGTCGAAGCGATGTGGGTAGTGGGCGGGGCTTAGACACGTTAACTTCCGATCAATGCAGTTTAGTATTGGTAGTAATGGTTCGTTGGGCTCAAATCTGGCTAATACTTTGAAAGTTTATGAAACCTTAGTACCGATTCGAATCTGTGATTGTTTTAATGGTGGGCTTTGGGCAGGGTCCATCCGGATCGCTACCACTATCTTATTCTTTCCTAGCGCCAAGCAGCACTGTTCGCATTGTTGTGTTCCTGTGGTGATAAGATAACTTGTGAAATGATTTGGTACCATATTTAGGCATTCTTTCTTATTCCTCGGGATCGGCAACGCATTTGCAGTCTGCAGTCTTGACATTGTAATCTCGAGAATGCGAATTTCTATGTGACTCGGATCGTATCGTTTCGCATATTTCTAGTCTAACCTAACATAACCTACGTAATAAATGCTTAATTTATCGTGAAAACATCATTGTTTCAGTAGAAAATAGCGTTCGATAAAATGATGGGTTAGGTACCCGTTGGCACCCTTTGGGTACGGAACCCATAAAATTACAAAACAAACAAAGCTTCGCCTTTATTATTATTCCAAATTAAATTCTTGCAGTGCATTTTGATAAAGTCTTTGTCATCTCAATATTGCATGACACTAAAGCAGAACAAAACACTTTGACATCCAAATAATGCATCAAATGCACAGACGAGAAATAAATTAAAAACTCAAAAGGCAAACAATGGCCGCCTGGATTGGACAAACTAATTTATTCCTTTATCTATTCCTTTCTCTTAAGGGATAAATATAATTACAAGATAAAAACCTGCTGTTTAGGATCTTGGGCTTCGTTTTTTTAAGTGCGATCCGTCTACTCTTTATTGTGTTATGCATTGGTGACTGTTTTGATTAGTGTGGACATGACTTAAATTTTGATATCAGTAAGGTGCATTGGGGTAATTACGATAGAAATTTTGACGAGTTGAGTAAACGACAGCATTTTAGTTAAAAAAACATTTCATTTTAAAAATGTACTTCCTTTGTTTTCGTATCTATTGAAAATCTGTTGTTACTTTTTTGAACATTTGGGGGAAATACGAAATATGGCCGTTATTCCGAAATAGTTGAAAAGTAGATCATATTACTTATAGACTAAGGTTTATATTTATTTTTAATTTGTTATTGCCCCTTACTTGTAATTGTAAACTTTGTTAATAGTTTCGCTTTTACGGTCATTTCGGATTGATTACTATCACCTGGGTTCCGAGAAAGGAGTGTTGGAGTTCTTGAGAATCACTCAAAAAGACGCGAAAATCACTTGGCTGTCGAGACAGCACGTAGCTCACACACTTACGCTAGCAGCGACGAACGGCGACTGGAGCGTCAAAGCCGATAACAATGGCGTCTAAAGTAATGTTGCTAGTAAGAAAATATCGAGGTATTTGGTAGTTTTTATAAACTTTTGGAATATACCCAATTTCGCAATTACCCCAATGCACTATAATGTTTCTTACATTGAAAAAAACGTATCCTGGGCTCAATTCTACGGGGCTAAAACGATATTGCCTTTGATTTGTTTCTGTATTATCAACGTTTTGATAACTCATCTTTACATGACCGAGTTTTACTAAAAGACGTAAAAGGAATCTGGCATAAAAGCAAGCAAATTTTAAATTGGCTTGTATTATGGGTACATTACAACGTGGAACAATAAAAATATTTATGTGACACAATTACTTAGTGACTTTAGAAAACATCCAAGACTCCCAAACAAATCGTGTTCCATCAGACAAGTATTCGCCCTTAGCGGGAATCAATCCCGCTTTGCTAGCTTTGAAGGGAGGGCACTAACAACGAGGCTAACAACGTCGATAAAAAAGGCAATTAACACAAATGTTTTTCAATGGTATGGCTTGTGGATCCTTATATAAAAGCAAACCAAAATGAAGAAACTACTGATCGTTCTCCAAGGCCGCTTTAAAATAGTTAACTATTATGTATTTTCCAAGAAGCAAGCCAGTGGTAAGCCTGCGTTGTTCCTTCGTCGAATAGCGTAATTTTTTTCTTTTTTTCATTAATAACTTCGTTCGTCAAAGTCTATGTCATAGGAAAAACATTTTCGTAACGGTAAAATAGGTGATTGAAAAAAAAACACAAAAAAAATTATTGAAACTCTCTCCCAGCAAAAAGGAATAGGTAACAACAATATAGGAAAAAAATATATTTTGTAAACAAGAAAAAAATTAAGTATTCCATCTTTTTTGATAGGTACTGTGTCTAAAACAAACGCATTATTTCCGTGTCATGTCCCCACAACTCCGACGGCATGTTTTAATTCAATCCTCGGTCCATACTAATTAACCCTTTCGCGTTCTTTGCTCAGACAATAATTGTGAGACCGAAATATACGTGCCTTGTTTACGGCCCTTTGACGTCGCGGAACAGAGATAAAAGATGCTGCGATACGTCTCGCACAAATTGAGTTTTTCAATTGAAAAAAAACGAGCTGTCACTTTGCGGTACAGACTAAGATACGTTAATTAGGTACTTTAAACAGTTGTTTTTTGTTAAGTGAAACGGAAAACGGGGTCCTTTTATTTCATTAAATAACTGTTGACCACTTAACTGATTCATTTTCCAAACATACATACATAATGTCACGCCTTTATTCCCAGAGTGGGATGTGCAGAGCTACAGAATTACAAACAACTCTAAAAAACACATTTTGCACAATCAAGCTAAGATGTTTACCAGTGTATTAGTGACAGGTTGCATGCAAACCCATCGCCTAACAGTACTACAAGCCCTTATTTCCTTAGTTGCCTCTTACGACGTCCACGGGATGACATGGAGTGGCACTAGTCTAACCCGGTGGGCGTTTTCCAATCATATCATTTAGCAATCAGCTTTTTTCTGAAACGAAATGTTAATTTATTAAGTTAGGTTAGTTTTATAATTACAGTTTCGGGACCTCTAGCTTCGTAGGCAGGGTCACTATCAACTAGGCTATCGTGTCGTCAAGTAGCTGCACACTTTGGTACCTTTTCGCCTCAACGCCTTTGACAGATTAGTGAAGCAGTTCAAACAAACCGTTTATGTGACAAAGGGTTAACATTCATGTTGCACAAAATTGATGGTCATAATTTCGATTCGCATAACACGCCTTGGCAGAATCATCATTTCGCATAATTACTTTTGGAATAATTTTTTTCGCATATTGTCATTTGGCACATTTAGCTTTAGTACAGTGGGATAACGTTGATTAGAATAATATTCCTATGGTAGAATAATTTGTTTCGCCGAATTTTGTATGGCATAGGTACTATGCAGTTGGCATAAAGTTATAAAGTAGTTAACATATTACTAGGTAATCCTTGATTGTACCTCTGATGTTGTTGTTTTTAATCTGTTATTTTAGAACATCTAACCTAACCTAACCTATTTACTGGTAGCAGTTCGTTATTAATTATTATGCTATTGTACAATTTATGCCATATTTAATGCGGCAGAAGGTATATTCTGCGACATAAATTTTGCGAAATGACAGTCGGCGAAATTAGTGTTCTGCAATTTAAATTAGTTTTCTGCTATTTAAATTAGTTTTCTGCTATTTAAATTAGTTTTCTGCTATTTAAATTAGTTTTCTGCTATTTAAATTAGTTTTCTGCTATTTAAATTAGTGTTCTGCTATTTAAATTAGTGTTCTGCTATTTAAATTAGTGTTCTGCTATTTAAAATTCTGCCAAATGAATGTTATACGTTATGACAGGGTAACTCATCACTTCATCGAATGTATCATTTCATCGAACGCTATTTACTGCTGAAATCATAATGTTTTCAGGGTACCTTAATAGTACATTTTGATACAAGTGCGGAAAGTATGTCATTTTACACGAGTCCCGAAGTATGGCCCGAGCCGTAAGCGAGGGACAAGACTCGGGACGAGTTAAAACGACAGTTCCGCACGTGTATCAAACGACGTTTTTTAATACATTTGCGAAAAAATATTAATGAAACAAAATAAAACTATTACAAGAGACAATTTTACTTTTAATTGACACAGACTTTATGAAATGACAACGGTTGTGAACATTCAGCCAAATAAAAAAGTCACAGTAATTTAATTACCTATATTTGAAAATCTAAAAGTATAATTTTCTATTAACCAGCGGTAATGCATAAAGGTGGATTCACATTACGCCGTACTGGGCTGGGCCCGGTATCGGCATGGTGTAATGTGAATTCACCTTAATACGCAACTATCTAATCATTCGTAATACTAATATTAATATTACCTACCTAGATACATGTTATGTGTGTATGTATGTATGTATGTATTTAATTTTAATATTTTAATATTACCTATGTATATAGGTAGTCTCAATGCTAAATGACGTAATCAAAAAGTGGTTGAACATGCAAACTCTTTGGTTGGATGCACGGCTTGGCAGTTGAAACAAAATTATATTAAAAAAAAATGGAAAACTATAACGCACAAAGTACCACTTTTTGAGCGACTGTGTTAAAAACATTATTTACGTAGATTAACACAACACCTTAAAATTCCGAACTATGTTTTTCGGAATATTCATTTGTCCGAATTTTAATTTTTCCGAAAGCTATGTTACGTTGGAGCTATACGTAGGTTAAGTTAGGTTTGCTTTTGAGTTTGATCCTGTAAAAAAAATGCATTCGGAATTTTGACTCTTCGGAATTGTGTATGTACCACCTTTATCGACCTTTCCTCTATTGCACTTGTATTGTTTTCGACTCGGTCTTACCGTCAAGTTAATAACTTACCGCTGACTGTTGACAATACGAAAACGATAAGTGTAAATACAAATTAGAAAAGGCGCAGTGTTACCATTAATGTGTATAAACAAACATTTCTCTAATCGATAACAAACTCTACCATTCGGTAATGACTAAACTTCCAACTTCAATAAAATATCGACCCAAATTCGCTAATAATAGGCTATAACAATAATTAGTTTCACGATTACGACCCCAGGGGTCAAGACCGATTGTCCTTTGAGGGGTTGATTAAGATGACCGCCCCCTAATGACCTCTGCCCCCAAAGGGTTCAACTTTAATGCGGGTACCTGCCATTTGCTGGGATTACGCAAGTTCGCTATTTGTTCTCGGTTTTTAAAAGTGCTAATTGCTCAAAGACATGTTTAATGTTATGGGGAAGCAGGTTTTGGGTGAGAGCTGTTGATTGTGTTTTAAGTGTTATAAGGAAGAGGATTATTTACTTGGTTATGTAGATATTTATGTCGTACACTGTTCGCAGAATTTTCATTACAGTAAGGAATTTTTTGCTGTTTATTGTTTTCAGAACATTTTTTGGTGGTCACAGGTCTAACCTAACCTAACTTACGTAACTCATCTTTAACAATAGTGTCTAATATACTTGACATAATGTTCACTTTTTGTATTTTTTTATGCTGTTTATAATCAAATAGGGTTTGAATTCAGGACTTTTTTAATTTTTGCCAAATTAAAGGTTAAGATATTCTGAAAACAATGAGATTTCAGCAGAAATTAGCTTTCTGGAAACAGATTTGACTCCAGATTCTTAGCTGGGCAGATATTGCCTGGCCTTGTGCAAAAATATTTACTCGCTATTTAAATATATAAATAAATCACAGGACAATGTCACACAAATTGATATAGTCCCAAACTAAGCTCTAGGCTTGTACTATGGGTACTAGACAACGATAAACTTACTTTTATAGAAATAAATACTTAAATACATAGACAACATCCAAGACTCAGGAATAAATACTCGTGCTCATCACATAGTTATCTATTGAATCCAGATTTGAACCCAGGACCGCTAGCTTCGAAGGCAGGGTCACTTCCAACTAGCCCGCGTTTACTTGATTGGGTATGTAGATTTTTAGGTTGTATACTATTTCACCGACCCTCATTTTATAGGACGTGTCACTTCGCAAAATTTTAATTTGAAAGGAAGCAAATATCTGCTGAAACTTTATTGTTTTCAGAATTTTTTTTGATAGTCACAGGTCTAAACTAACCTAACCTTCGTAACTCATGCTTCAGATAATCTAAAACCAATAAAGTTTCAGCAGAAATTAGCTTTCTATGAAACAGATATCACACCAGATTTTTAACTGGGTGGGCATTGCCTGGCCTTGCGCAAAAACAGTTTGTCGCTATGTTCTTGAGAACAATCTGATTTTCAAAAGTGAAAGGAAGCAAAGTTTCTTTTTAAATTGTTGCCCAAATGAATAGGTATCCTCGTTCAACAAAAGGCGAACTTAGCTAAGTATGTTCCCATATCCATCTCTGGGCTGTATTACGTTTTCCTTAAAAAAATCATAGAAGGAGACAGAAGGAAGAAGAGGCAGGGAAGACCAAGGAGAAATTACCTTAAGCAAGTACGAGGTCAGGGTCGTGTCGTACCAGGAAGCCAAGTAGTCGTCAGAAAACCGGAGCAGCTGATGATTACTTCAACGACAAGAACTTAGTTCTGAAATAAGTAGAAATAGAAAGAAAGAAGCTTTACACTTTTTATGTTTCCAACCTTCTCTAGATCACGCACTACATCTAGTTTTGATGGTTCTATATCGAATGGCATAACCATGGTTCTCTGCCTTTTCGCCGACAAATCTTTGACAAATGCATCGTTTCGCAACCTATTCATCTGCCAACCCGCTTTTTTTCTGTAACTACAAATATTTCAGAATTTTTATAAATCTAACCTAACCTAACCGATAGATATTAGTGGCGGTAGGACCCTGTACAGGGTGCGTCCGAATCGCTACCACCATCTTATCCATTAACCACCCGCCAAGCAACAGTGTTCGCATTGTTGTGTTCTGGTGTGGGGATAAGACAACCGGTGAAATTACTAGCATAGAGGCATTCCATCTTAGTCCTCAGGGTTGGCAACGCATTTGAGGTCTTAGGATTATAGTCTTGAGAATTCTAATGTCTGTGGGTTTCAGATTCTACTTACCATCAGGTGGCCTGAGTGCTCGTGTGCCTTCTCTTTAAAAAAAAAATAGAGTTCCACACGATCATCCTGAAATAAATCCAGGATTATTTACAGTTTCGGAAAAAATAACACGGGTTGTCAAATGATATGTTTGTGAAATGAATCATTTGTGAAACGTTGGTTATGAAATGATGGGATCCCCATTACCATAGTTTGGTTTAATGTATTATTTGGTTGAAAATCGTTTGGTTGAAAACGGTTTTAAAAATTGGAACAGATTTTTTGATTGCTGTAAAAAACCAACCTAACCTAACTTAATCTACACAATAAATGTTTATTAAATTCTGTAATATCAGCTTAAAAGGATGTAGAAGAAATGATTTTAGACAAAATAATACACTACGACAAACAACATTATGAATTTCAAAGGGGTACAAGGGATTCTACATCGTAATAACGATATCGTTTTTAACGTGTTTCCGTATTGTCAACGTTTCGATAACCGGTATGTCATTTACAATAATGGCGACCGAGACATAAAAGATACTAAAACGCGTTTAACGCGATATCGTTACAACGCAGTAGAATAGATGCCCAGTTTTGATGTTTTCATCTTCTTTACGTTGTTGCAATTTTTTATATCCACGATATTGAAACTTAAATTGGGGAACTAAGTGAGTCTTGCTAAAACAGACTTAGTTTCTCGGTATCCTTTCACTATCTACATACGAGCAAAGAAACATACATACCCACATACATATAAACATAGAACACATGACCCTCCTTCGCTAGCCGCTTAACAATATCCCAAGACCATCCAAACCGAAGCAGATCGTTTACAGTAACTATAACAGTTCTCCGAGCGAAGGGCCTACGCGCGAGTTGCGAGCGCTTTGGTGAGGGTGGTTCGCATTGGGGCACTAATAAAGCGTTAAAACAAATTGCAGAAGAACCCAGGGCCCTACCTAAAATGCAAACGCTAGGGCGCTTTCCAAAAAGTACCTAAGGACTAAAATTAGGGCCCATATTGGCTCATATAAAATTGGTCTTTCGATTTTTTATGCAAATAACAATTTGTGACTATACTGATGAGTATAATTTTCTCCGAAAAATTTTGCTCGTTATTGTTTTGCTCATAATTGTTAGTTATAATCATCTCCCAAAGTGAATTCTACTAAAACCGTTTTGATTTTAGGACGTTTACAAAACAAACCTAACCTAACCTAACCTTATTTACCAGTTCGATATTTTTTAATTCCTGAAAATAAACAGGTATATGTTAAATATTTTTATGAAGAGTGATTATTATGATGTAAAATTGTATGTGAAACATTTTCGGGTTCCAATAATTTTGCAATTTTTTATGAACTTTTGCGCCACCCCAAAAATTAAAAACGGTAATTTTTCCATTACGTCACGAAAATTACTCATATATTTATATACTGCCCTTATAAGCCAAGAGGCGGAATTTCAAATTAAATAAGTATAGCAGTTTCAAACCTCCTCGTCAGTAATATGGTTGAACTTGCGACAGGAGTTTTGTCTGAGATGCCACTTCTTCTAGTTAATTTTCTAGACGTAATGGAAAAATTACCGTTGTTAGTTTTTGTCCTTAACTACTTTTTTTGAAAAACGCCTAGTAAAGTTTTTTCTTTTCTATCACTCAAAATGTATGGGATGACATTCACGTGCGTTACGATAAACCATGTGGTCAACTGTCATCCCATAAATTTTGAGCGATAGAAAAGAAAAAGGAAAGAAGCGTTTGCATCTATCCTCCTACCATGCTTTTGACATGTTTCAGTGTTGTCAACGTTTTGATAGTAGCTCTTGTGATGCACACGAATTTTTGTTCCTCAGTCTTGGACGCTTTCTAGTATGTATATCTCTATTTAAGTATGTTTATCGTTGTCTAGTACCCATAGTATAAGCCTTGAGCTTAGTTTGGGACCAGGTCAATTCATGTGAGAAGGTTCCCTGATATTTATTTATCTTATTCAATAGACAGAAATGGCGAACGAGTTAAAAACAATACCATTACAAGTCAAAGATATTTGTTTTACCGTGTTGAATAAACCGCCTGGGCCTCTATGCTACCCTGCTAACACAAATGGCAGTATCTCAGACAAAATTACTATAGCAAATGCAACCTTATGACCAGGGTCATTGGATCGAATATGCTTTGGCCATTGAATTTAAGATATTGCTCCTGGTTAAAACTATATCGGTTGTCGACGTTTAGATAGCTCTTATTTTCTTAACAGTAATGGCGGTCGAGTTAAAGACAATACGATAGCATGTCATAACAATATGGTTTTATAATTTAGAATCGAGGCCCAGAGGCTCTAGCCAAGATGCGTTCGCTAACTAGCGTTTCTAATCGTTAGGTTTTTAAACTAATCCGCGTCACTGGTAGATCACGTGACTTTTCGCATCACGTGATCTACTAGTGACGCGATTGGTTCAAAAACAAAACGAATAGAAACGCTACTTAGCGAACGCATCTTGGCTAGGGCCTCTGGCCATTTGCCTTCGTATTCTGAACCCATCTTAGAGTACTTATAATATGTGTGTAGATAATTTATGCAACTGACGCATATTGAGGGGTCTTAAAGCACGAGTGTTTTAAGGCACCTCATTATGTATCAGTTGATAATCTACTATTTCCTCAGTAGTGGTAAATGTGTACGTAGTGGATTTAAATCGCACAGTGTGAACGTCGTGTCCGAGCCAGTCATAAAGGGCGGACAGAAGGCCGCTGATATCTTTACGATACCCGCTGATCGACCGGACCGTTGGGCCGGATTGGGCTTAACGAAAATTACGCTTTAAATGAACACTACCAAATGTAGAATCGATGTAATTATTTTAAGGCATGAAAATATAGCTGAGTACTTTATAGTAAAGAGGCTCTATGGCCAATTTAATAATTCAAAGACTAAGACCAAATCGTTGCCTCTATTCTAGGCTGGGATTCTACACGGTAATAACGATATCGTATTTGACGTGTTTCCGTATTGTCAACGTTTTCATAACTCTTATGTGATTTACAATAATGGCGACTGTTACATAAACGATTCTAAAATACGTCAAACACGATATCGTTATAACGCAGTTGAATAGAGGCCCAGTGGGGCTAGACGAGTTGCATTCGACAATCGTTAGCGATTATTTTTTCGATAGATGGTCACGTGTTCCTATCTCGGTGCCTTACGCTTGCTTTATTCATAAATAGAATATTTTACATAGATTAAATCTTGAACGTTATGCGAAAAGAGCGTCGGTGGCCTAGTGGCTTTGGGGGTCGACTCTTGATCGTAAGGTACCGAGTTCAAAGCCCCACGGTCACCATGCACTTGTTTTTCTAACTTAAGTACATTACCCGATGCTCTTACGGTAAAGGAAAAACATCGTGAGAAAACCTGCACATTCAAACAGCTGAGTGTGTAAGAGGGTAAGCACAGAAGATCCTAAAGGTGTCGAAGTGTATAAGAAAGGGCCCATCTGTAAGACAAGATAGAAAACATTATGCGAAAGTTCAACGAAACTAATCTACAGATTTCAACTTTAGTATATACTGTAGGGGCAGGGTGGCATTTTTTTTTTTGTACGTTAATGAGAAGGCACATGAGCACTCAGGCCACCTGATGGTAAGTGGAATCTGAGACCCATAGACATTCGCATTCACAAGACTGCAAATGCGTTGCCAACCCTGAGGACTAAGATGGAATGCCTCTATGCTAGTAATTTCACCGGTTGTCTTATCCCCACACCGGAACACAACAATGCGAACACTGTGGCTTGCCAATTGTCACTTAAATTTAGCATTTCTTACAGTTTTTATAACAATCTGTCATATTTTTCTGCGTCTGCACCTTGTTTTGATAATTAACTTAGAAAGTGGCTGACACAGAAGGCTTACTATTCCGTCAATAAGTACCTTGGTGGCATTGACTTATATTCTTTCAATAATGTTAGAATACTTACTTAAAATTAATTTGTAACTTAGGTGTATGCATAGTAGAAAATGTAATTTGAGCGTGATCCCGCAAACAAACTGTTTTTCAGTTTGACGGGTTATTTTGTAATGTTTTCTTGTTATGTACGCTTTGAAATAATAAAAATATTATGCTGAAGGGTGTTTTGCAATTATTTACCTTATTACTTTTATGATTTATTTCTAATACAATTTTTAATGAAGCTAAATGACAATGCCATTTAAGGCAAACGAGCGGATGGAATGATGGTAAGTAGGTACAGTCAATTCCGAGAATGGGAGTTTATTCCATAGTTTCAAAGTGCGAGAAAGTCTGGAAACGAACTGGTCGATATTGGTTTTTAATCAGAAAAACCGGGCAAGAGCATGTCGGACCATGCTCAGTGTAGGGTTCCGAAGCCGTTAAGCAACAAACATAAAAATTACATACATACACTTACATAATATCACGCCTTCATTCCCAGAGTGGGGTAGGCAGAGCTACAGAAATACCAACAAATCTAAAAAGACTTGTATATAATTCTATATCCACATTTTGCACAATCAGGCCAAGAAGTTTACTAGTGTATTAGTGACAGGTTGCAAGCCCATCGCCTAACAGTACTACAAGCCCTTATTCCCTTAGTCGCCTCTTACAACATCCACGGAAAGACATGGAGTGGCACTATTCTAACCTGGCATCCACACACATAAAAATTAACAAGTAATAACAAATTTTCTATTTAAAGTCAATTGGTGCCGTCTTACATGATTTTAGTAGGTCTAAACACTTTAATCGCCTGTATCTCAAGAACCAATGAGGTCTACTTAGTTGTGATAGTTTTCCTTTAAAATTCGTTATATGCGCTTTCATTTAAGATTTTTTCCAGATATTTACTATTGGTAGTTTTAGGGGGGAGGACACTTAAGTCTAACAAAAATTAGCGCTTTCAAGCTTAATATTTTGTAAACGGATACTTAATCGAAAAACTGTTTTCACAAACCCGTAATATTTTTGAAAGACCTATCTAACGACACCATAAACTACAGGGTAGACGAAAAAAAATACATCTACACGTTACGTGTATATATATATGCATATTCATGCCAAATTACAGCTTTCTAGTACTAAGAGTCTCTGCGCTAGGACATGGCGAAACTATAAGGGTTCTGTAGTCAAACGGAACCCTAAAAAGGTTAATATTTCTACAATTTTATAATAATAACTTCGCTTAGTCCGTCCCTGGCTACCCAATGGTCCAGCCATGGGCGAATTTAATTGCTATACGGCAAAGTGGGCAATAGAGGACGAAACAATTTGACGGGATGTGTCTTATAACCCTTATTGTTCAAGATCAGGGGGGTGATTCTCTCAACACAGCGCTGCGTCGATGTCAAAGGTTAAGTTTTATCCGACAAGTTTAAGAAGTCCCGTCGGAGCGTACAAAACACATTTTAGCGCGTTCCTTCTCAATTAGGCAGCAGGCAGGTGAAGCTGCCTAATTAAGAAGGCATGTGCTTAAATGTGTTTGTACGCTCCGACGGGACATCTTAAACTTGCCGGATAACACTTCACCTTTGAGATCGACGCAGAGAGAGAACCCCCCTGACCGAGATACTTTAAACTGGGATCTTTCGTGTATGGGTCAATCGACGTTTTGTCCCACACTATAATATGCCAGGTAGCTTTTGGAATAACATTAGCAGTTAGTAATGTTTGTAAGTTAGAGGTGTAGTAAACACCTCCTTATGACCGAATAAAAAAACGGAACCCTTATAGGATTACTCGTCTGTCCGTCCGTCTGTCACAGCTAATTTGCTCAGGATCTACTAGACCGATTAAGTTGAAGTTTTGTATACATGTGAATATCGGTGACCCAAACGCGGACGTGTAATGTAGATTAATGATTTTTAAATATGGGGGTCACTTTTGGGGGGTTAATGAGAAAGTTTAAAAAAACGTGTCCAAACTGTACATGTGACATTATCAAATAAAAGGGATTCTTATATGGGTCTCGAATTTATATTAATTTTAAATTTAAAATAAACCGTTTAAGAATTAAGAAAATAGATTGAAAATGTGAATGGAGGTATTTTATTTATACCTAGGTGTTGTTTTAATTTATGACCTTTTATTTTGTATATCAAAATTTAATTCTTAATGACTTTTAATTTAATTCTAAATTTTTCTCACGTATAGTTAGTGAATTTCATGTTAGTTATTTGAGGTTTTCGTCTTTCCTGTAGCGTGTGTGAATGATTATTACCTATATGAAAAGACTAACATTAAGTTTTTTGTGATATAGTATGTTACTAACACTTATATGAATATTTTTATTCGAAATAAATATATTAAATTGAATTGAATAAAAAAACCTGGACCGCATTTTGTTTTTTCTCTACGTACTTTGTTACATCTACCCACAGTTATCGACTGAATCTATGTAGTACCGGCTGCAGTGGTTTAACCCCATTATTGCGAGATCAGTCCTAAATCAGGGCCCTCCATTAGCGGGTAGCCGGTTCGATCCTATTGAGGGGCTCGATAATTGCTTTTTCCTGTTTGTTTCAAGATAGATAGCCTTTGTATAAGTCAGTTTTGGTTAAAATATACTTAGAGCATAAATAACAGGATTTCCTTTGACAGTGTAACTTTAAAATCCAGTCTGCACGGTGGGAACGAGTAACCCGCCACATTTTAACCATCGATTCTAGAGCCTATTTGGAGTATATCATGTAGTGTAACATGAAGTTCAATAAAGCGTAATTTAAGAGATTTTCATGTTATTAAAAATAATTCCACAGTTAATTTAATTTGAACCTTGTCACCTATACCTAAATCATTATTTACTAAAAAATTGATTAAATTAATTTATGCTGTACGTTGATGATATTGCTACTTACAACATGAATCTTTTTAGTAAAGAATGCTTTAGGTTAAGGTGTCAGAGTTCGATTTAAATTACAGTTCAAATTAAATTAACTATGGAATTATTAAAAAAGAAAACTTGGAAATTATGCTTTATTGGTCTTCATTTTACACCAGATTATATACTCCAAAATAGGCTCTTGAATCTATAGTTAGTAAACTTATACAGAACCCTGTTTCATCTGCTTTTACAGAAGTTAAAAGTATAGACCAACCAGCCACTATTGATAGCGGTCACATGCCTGTTTGTTTGTCCACACCACGTCTCTAACGACGGACTCGTGTTGACCCGCGCCCGAGCCTCGTTCGAACGTGACAATTATGATACTTTCTCACTTACGGTTCTAATTGAGAAGGAAAATGAACACAGCATGCGTTTACCTTAAATAATGAAATAAGCGTTTGCTAATGTTATGTTGTGGGATTGCCTTGTCTATGTTAAGTTATAATATAAGACAGTGTAATAAACAGAGCCCGGAATTTTCGTAGCACTTTTGAACTGTCATAGGGATGTCTCGTCTAGTAATTATATTAGATAGCTATAATTTGGCATAAATATGCATATTAGTCACGCCAACAAAGTGGTACAATAAAATGTTAAAAAAATATTTTTTTAGGGTACCTCGCCTATACGTAACGTGGGGATGCATTTATTTTTCTCGTCTACCCTATAGTTTGGAGTATCGTTGGATAGTTCTTTCAAAAATTTCGGGTTTGTAAAACAGTTTTTCGAATAAGTAATCTGTTTATGAAATGTTAAGTTTTAAAGCGCTAATTTTTGTTAGACTCAGCTGTCCCCCCCTACAGCCAAAAATACATATAGTAAAAATCTGATAAAAATCTTAAATAAAAGAGCATACTTATAACGAATTTTAATGGAAAACTATCACGATTGACATCACTGGTCCTTGAGATACAGGCGATTAAAGTGTTTGTACCTACTAAAATCATCTAAGACTGCACCAATTGACTTTAAATAGAGAATTAGTTATTACTTGTTGGTTTTATGTTTGTAGTACTTAACGGCTTCGGAACCCTACACTGAGCATGTTCCGACATGCTCTTGCTCGGTTTTGATACGAGTATAAAGCAAGTATTCAAGTCAAGGTACTCTATCCGCCAGTGTAAACGCGCCTTCCCAGTTAATGATGTCCTATTGACGGTCAGACATTGAAAGAAACGTCGGTCAGTGTAAACGTAGCCTAATGGGAGGCTTTCAGGTTGTGTGAATGTTGTATGGCTGATACTGACATTGGGGCATTGATGGGGCGAGGTTGTTTTGATCTGTGTCTGTTTTAACATATTGAATAAAAAAGAATATAAATCATTAATTAATTCATTCAAAGGTCCATACACATTTAATACAAATGACTACTAAAAGAACACATTGAACATGGTGTTGAAAAGGGCCCCTCAGCATTTTGCCGCAGCAAGCCGCGGCGCTGATTTTCAGAGGGATTAAAAAATTACCTTAAAAATCTATAACAGAAACAAAATGGAGTAACGACTAGCGTTGAAAATTCCGAAACAAAACAATAAATAAATGAATGTTATTTTTCTAGGGTTTTTGAAAATTCTATTTTTTCCATTTTTATCGGGTTATTTTTTGCAAAAATAACACATGAATAATGTCAATTTATTCCAGTGAATCACTGCCACTCTTGCCACCTATTTAAATTGTTTTTGCCTCCATGTCGTCGATGTCGCCCCTTGGGTGCAAACTACACCGAATATAAATTTAAAATAAAAGCAGAAAATAACATTTTTTTTCCTATAAAATTCCGGTAAAAACGAGTTATTTGGAAAAAAAAATAGGTATTCCGGACCTTTTTAACGCTACACACAATGATCAGCGACCATCAAAAATATAAGCAACGATATACACTAGAACAACACAACCGTCTCCTGTTGCGTCATTTCAAGCGCTTATATTGGACTTGCCTTTGTTTGGCTTGTCAAGTGTTTAATTTTATTTTTTATAATGACAAAGACATTACGTATTCATATTGATTTAAATTTTTCTGAAACCTTAGTTTTCGCATATTGTTTTTGTTAAAGAACCGGTGACTTTTGGGTTTTATACTACTCATTACATAAAGAGAAACTTACGGACTTTCGGGACTTCGATACATCGCTAAAAATGACAGGTAACCAATCACCCTGTAGAAATATTATACTAGTCAAACTATGACAATCCCTGTGATCCTATTCTAAAAACGTGTTGGACTTCTTACTTTCACATTAAGTAATAGTCAAACTTTTTGCCACGTACGACTGCTCTGAGAAATCAATTGCCTGCAATGATATTTCCGGACCGATACAATATGGCAACCTTCAAGAAACCGTCTACACTACCCCGGGTGTATCAGGTGTCCATGGGCGACGGTGACCACTTACCATCAGGTGAGCCACCTGCTCGTCTGCTTCCCTCTATTATAAAAAAAATAAAAGGCCCAAAGATGGACATTATTGATTCTAATTTTAAAGAACATCAGGGTTATCCATTTGATTTGCGACATTTTTAATCGTCTGATCTTTGAAAAAGAGTCAAAAAGTGTAAGAAGGTTATTACTACCTCCTTTTTGCGTTCCTGGTCACTTTTACATTTCGTTTAAATTCTATCCAAATTCAAAATTGTTCAAAAAAAATTTCGATAAGGATCAGACACGGTTCCCGTTCTTGGTGTCTCATTTAATTTAATTTAATAATTTAATTGGTTATCGTTCTGAAAATATTTTTATTACCAAAAGTATTAAACACAATATTTAAAGAAAGCGATTTATTTAATATCAACTTTAATACCCTGAGTCTCCGAGATACTTATCATTATACCACCTAAAATTGTCCAACACTAACTTAATGGTTAGTGTAGTATACTTACCTACGTGTTTGAAACTACACTGGGAATGCGGAATTCAGTCTTCATTTACCGAATTACATTTCCCTGCCTTGATATAATTTCGCGTAAATATCGATGTCACCGGCCCTCGAAAGATAAGCTGCGAAATACAACCACCCTGTATTTTAATAAATGTAAGTATTACAATTTTACGACTCCCACAAAAAACTCCGGGCGAGATAAAGGGTAAACCCCCTGTTTGTAGGTAATTATTCTATTGTCATTTTATTTATATTTCTGGGTATCGCGGAATATCTAATAAAGTGTAAGACGGAGGGAATTTTAATCATTGTTTTATGTTAATTCGGGTAGTATTTGGCCAAGTTTGATTTCATTTGGTTGACAGGTTAGCTGAAAGGATGACAGTCTCGAAAGTTTTAATAAGACTATTTGATTTAATGATATACAGGTTGTTTGATTGCGGAACTGTTACGATAGCGTATTTTTTATTGTGATTAGGATGATAAAATTATATTTTTTTGATATTTTTTTATCAACCTAAAACTATATTTAAAAATATTTAATAAATCTGTGACAGTAAAAGTTTAAACTCTAAGCTTCTCTATCATGTTATTTCAGAGGATAGAGCTCTAAAATATTTTTTCGGATACTGTTATCTGAATATGGGTAAATGAGCTCTAAATAAATAAAAATCGGTACATCAACTACCTATATTAATTGTTGTTTTTTGCATTGTCTTTAAATGATATGATTCTAACACTTTTAACCTTGTTTTTAAGCTTATACTTAATTACTTTACTGAAATTGAACTGAAATCTTAAAATCCTGATTTAAGTAATAAAGGAGGTAACGTATCTACCGTTTAACTCATCCTCCCCAACAACAAACGGTGGAGACAGACTCTTTCGGCGGCCCAAGTGTTCTTAATAGCATCATGTATCAATTTCAAGTATCAAAACAAAAAAGTTGTACTCGAAAAAGAGCCGTTACTCTCGCAGCTTAAACTTGTCATCGGTGACTTTATTAGGGAAGCTGCAGACAGGTAGCGGTAGCGCTGCGATTTTTCAGCGTTTTTTGGTGTTATGTCATTTAAGAACAAGTAAATATAAAGTAGGTCATTTTTACAACCAAAAAAAGTGAATTTCAGATCATTTTAAATATGTTTCCCTGTTAACTTATAAAGGAATACCGACAGGAGCGTTTTTAAAACCGTTACACCACAAATTCAGATTTTTCGATAGATGTACATGGTACAAATAGAAACATGCTGTATTTAAAATACGACCTTAAATAACTAACTATCTATTAAAATAACATTAAAATTATGGTAAACGTAAACTACCTAGTAAACTAATTAAAAGATGTTTCTTTAACACACACCAATTTTTATGAGCAAAATGAATTTATTAATTTAATTTCAATCCTTTACTAGTTTTTTCAGATAATCGCTTCGGCCGCCCGTCTGCGCATGGCAAAATACTTATGCTAAATAAAATGATATTGTTTTGTTTGGAAACTCCTATTAATTAAGAAGTGTGACAGCATTTTATTAATCCGACCAAGGAAGCCGTTGTTTGCCATTAATGTTTGAAACTTGAGCTCTTTAAAAGACAAGGTGCACAATAAAATAAATGTTATTTATGTTTGATAATAATTCAACGGTTTTAATGGCTTTTTCAGCGAAGTTATAAGTATTCTTTATTTATGTAAGTGTGAAATATTCTTGTGAAGTTCAGATGGGATTGCTTAGTTGTGGCACTGTATATTCGAGGTAAAGCTACAGTATGTTCCTAAAATGTTTCCATCTGGTCTTGATGTTAAATGAATGATCAGTGACCGAGTCCTCCTCATCATCGCCATCAGCCGAAAAAAAAAACGAGTACACACGAAGACACTTTTTTTTTATATTAAGGAGAAGGCACATGAGCGCTCAGGCCACCTGATGGTGAGTGGAATCTGAGACCCATAGACAATTGAATTCTCAAGACTATGATCTTAAGAACTCAAATGCGTTGCCAACCTTGAGGACTAAGATGGAATGCCTCTATGCAGTAATTTCACCGGTTGTCTTATCCCCACACCGGAACACACCAATGCGAACACTGTTGCTTGGCGGATGGTTAATGGATAAGATGGTGGTAGCGATCCGGACGGACCCTGCACAGGGTCCTACCACCACTCAAACTGAACACCCGTAGACTTTAATACGTTGCGATAAAGTTTACCTATATGTTCGTTTGTAAATGTACAGTCGACTACATAATGGGTCCTTAGCCATAATGGTATACGCCGTAATGATTTTCTTCCTGAAATCCTTATCTAACTTTTAAAGGGCAATGTATAGTTTTTAGGTTAGGTAAGGTTTATTTTATAACAATCTTGAAAAGTTTACGTTTTGAGAAAAAACCTTTTTATATTATGACCGGGTGTCTATCATTTCATCGAAACACCTTTCATCGATTGTATCATTTCTTTGAACGTTATTTTTTGCTGTAACCATAACGTTTTCAGGGTATCTTAAACATCTAACCTAACCTACGTAATGAATGTTTAAGATACCCTGAAAACATTATGGTTTCAGCAGAAAATAGCGTTCGATGAAATGACATTCGATGAAGTGATGAGTTACCATTATGACTATTATGTATTTATGACCAACTATTTAATTTGAACTTTAAACATTCGTATGTAAAAATATCTATTAAAAACGCATTTTATAACATAACTAACGACCCGCCCTCGCTTCGCTCCGGATTAAAGTATTATACATAAAAACCTTCCTCTTCAATTACTCTATCTATTAAAAAAAACCGCATCAAAAACCCGTTGCGTAGTTTTAAAGATTTAAGCATACATAGGGATATAGGAACAGAAAAAGCGACTTTGTTTTAACTATGTAGTGATAGTGATATCAGTATTCTTCGACAAAATTACTATTAATACGAGGAGCGGCTGAAAAGTTCTAAGCCTAAGGTGGAAAAAAACTATTTGGAAATTTTAAGCTATTTTTATTTTTGTACGTAATCCCCCTCTAATTCGATGCATTTCTTACATTTATTATAATGCTTTTATGCCGTTAAAAAAAATTGCTTTGGTCTTGAAAATGCTTTTCTACTGCCGCCTTCATTTCTTCATCACTTCCAAATAGCTTTCCTCTTAGGTCTTTCTTTAAATTACTGAACAGGAAAAAGTCGCTTGCATCCATCGGTTTTCCGCAACCTCTGCTACGTATGTTAAGGCCCAATCTGAAACTATAGTAAATATCGTAAGTTTAAAAAAAAACTACTTTTCTTTTTTTATTCTGATGTCTCAGTTCTCACTTTACTGTCAGCTTTATTTTTATTTTTTTCCAGTGTAAAATACTCAGTCAAAACAGGTTTCTTAAGCTTTGACTTCATTAATTTATTTTAAGCGCAACTGCCTTGTTTGGTGTAGAATTTAAAAATATTTGAAAAAAAAACACCTTTTACACATCGTCCTGTATCTGATAAAATATTGTTTGTGGTATTATAATAATAACGTATGTATCTTCAATAGTTTACGCTATGCGTGAATTATCCATCAGAATTTTTGAAAATATGTAACATACTAGGATGGTATGCTCCTAAAATAATTAAAGCCTGTTCGCCTAATGAATTTAAGTCTCCCAGAACTAAAAGTTGGTGACACAAATATGCCCAATAACCCGGCTAATTAAGAGAAGGCTGGTACAGCAAAAATCCATCTGGAACTTGTCACTTAAGGGCTCTCTAGCACCTCTGCCTGCCCGTTGTACACTGCGGCACGGGGAGGTACGAAACTTACTGGGGACACATTGTTAGGTCCAGTTACAGGCATTAAAAAGACCTTAGGAGTGAGGTTCTGTGTATTATTCAATAGGTACAAGTTTAAATATAATTGGGTTGGTCTTTTGTTAATGTTGAAACACGCTCCTAAACCTGTGCGAGATGCATCACATTACAATGATTCATTGATTATGAATTTAAATTGCGGAATTGATGTCTTAAAAGACTTCATGTCAACATCTAACAACGTCAAACAAAGATGAAACAAGCAATATAAATGCAATATTATTTGCATACATCAATGTTTTTTATTAAATGCAAACATTACACTGACTGACTTTGTCGACGTTCAAAACATAATTTATAAAGACTTCATAATGTTTCACCATGATAACCTTGCACAACTGTACATGAACAACAATGCTCCTAAACCAATGGCAGATGCATCACAAACTAAACGTCTAAAACGCATTTGACAGCTGTAGTCTGGTGCACCAGTCTCTATACAATATCACACCAGAAGCATCACATACTAACACATTCATAAAATAGTCAAGACAACAAAATATACTTGGAATTTTTTATTCAAATCTCCATCACATTAACCAATAGCTCCATTTTTGAAACTCCACGGCTTTCGCAACTCTTGGCCCCGCAAGGTGCGACCACATTAGCGACGTCAACGCACGCTCCCCAAGCCGTGATAGAAACAATAATGAGTCTCAGAGATTTCCCCAACGTGCCCTAGCCCTACGGATATTGTTCAAAGTTATCAAATTTTCAAAACTGCCTAACGCATTACGTGTTAGCTAATTATGAGAGCGCGGAAGTGTTTCTTTCTGAGTAATTTTACGGGAGTGGGTTGGTATTTATAGGTTATGCGACCACATTGCTCTGTAAACAGCTTAGGATATTCATTCAAGATTCTGTTAGTTCGTAAGTTGTTCCGCTATACAGTAAACGTTCTTGCCGGTAGCAATCAAAATTCGATATATCATTAAACTTGAACAATAAAAAATCTTTTTTCGTTCAAGTTTAATGTTTGACTATATTAGATAAATATATCTCTAATAACAATAACTATATTTTAACTTATTTTTGTTAACAATTACGACATGCTTTGAGTTCACAGCTCGAAAAATAGATGCATTGATTAGGGTGAGTATTCCCAATCACTGTTCTAAATTACATTGTATTAATCGTTTTCATTCCTTTTGACTTTTTCAAGCACTTCAAAACCAGCGTTTTTACTAAATGTCATTTTAGTTAAATTTGTAAACATCCTACATCGTTTCTATTCTGCCTCCTAAACATAATGCTGGAGCTAATGAAACTATCACGTCCTCTAATTCCCATCAACGCGCCCGACTGCTCGCGAAGCAGTCAACGCACCGTGTTGAAAACCTTTTAATATCAAATGAACTGAAAATTGGTATGTGTCAAACGGCATTATTAGGTAGAAGTGCTGAGAGGGGAGGCGGTGTGATCGAGTGGCAATGGGGCGTGTTGGGAAAGTGGAAAATGTTGAAGATAACAAATATTATGTCGAGTTTACTAATGAACAAGACGATTGAGCAACATGCGAATAACTTTAAAGGTAGTTAAAAGATGAATTTGTGACTCTGAAACAATGCGACGATCGATTTGTTTATTACATAAGTATTGCCCGTATAAACGGTAGTTGAAAACATACTTTTTCTTTTACTTCTTAATCTATAACAAAATCATCACCTACTCGTACAGTTGTGATAATATTTATCTATGCTTTACTATTTACTTAACTACTTAACTACTTGTATCATTTCCAACATCATCACTACTTACCAATTACTTTCCTTTATGATTGAACCTAATTGACATATTCGATATTTCAGCTCGTCAATCTTATCGGTATCTTTAGCAATCATTGTTGACAGTTTTAATGCTACCACTAAATCCAATTCAGTCATGACTGTAGTGTTACTTTTGAATCAACCTAGTGTTATACAGTAACAAATAGGTATTATCAGCTCTATGAGATTCTGGATCAGCGAGTACACGTTGAATAGTAATTAGCACCCCGAGTAATTACGCATTACAGCGATGAGCTGCAACCTTTATTAGCTTATCGACAGCCAGCTATTGTTCATTATTATTAATTTATTAACTAGTGTTTGCCTGTGACTTGGCTAGTGTTCTACATTCATCTCTCTTGAATCTATTAGATTTTTGAAAAGTATTTTCTTTTCAAATGTGGATATGGCTTATTAGGATATAAAGAAAACTGTTAACTGCCCTTTTTTTGTGCAAAATCTTACTCGTTGAACAGGATTTGGAAAACTCAAGATCTTTACGAACTTTTTCATTTAAATATTTGCTGTTGAACATCTTCAGTAAAATCAAATTGATTGAGTAATTTATTGTTCTAATGTTTAAAAAGAAAGAAAGAAGGACAGAAAGAAAGACATTCATGACAAACATCAACAAATAAAAGAGAAATACGCACCAGAAAAATGTAGTCATGAAATAGGCCCAACTCAGCATAATACTGGCCTTTGTTAGCGCTGGCCTTCCCTTGGAACCTCCAGGTAAAACAACGAAAGGTAACACACACATAAAACAACAAATTGTACCTAGCTAAGAAAAATTCAATGAAATAAATAAAATATATTCGATTGTTTGATATTCGCTTCGTAAGAATCAGAATCAGAATCAGAATAATCTTTATTCAAGTAGGTTTACAAATAATAAACTCTTTTGAAACGTCATAGTAGCGACTTAGCCTAAATTGACTGCAGGTTCAAATCGCGACCGATCAGAGAAGAACCTGTAAGAAACTCTGTCGGATGTCTTTTTTTTTTCGACGTTCGCAACCTTTTGTCGTAAGGACTAAACATTTTATTACAAGCAATTCAGTCCCAAGCATTGTTATCATTAATATAGTCTTTAATACTATAATATGCTTTAGAAATTAGTTTACGCTTAACGTAACTCTTAAATTTATTTACTGATAGTTCAGTAACATTACTTGGGAGCTTATTATAGAACCTAATACAATTACCCATAAAAGAGTTTTTTATTTTATGGAGCCGCGTGAAGGGCACTGCAAGCTTATATTTATTTCTGGTATTAACATTATGTATGTCACAGTTCTTTCTAAATTTAGCGATGTTTTTATGAACATACATAATGTTTTCATAAATGTATTGACTGTGCATGGTCAATATGTTAATTTCTTTAAACTTATCTCTAAGCGAGTCTCTCTGGCCCATCTTGTAGACAGCACGAATAGCCCTCTTCTGCAGAACAAAGATGCTATTTACATCAGCAGCACTACCCCACAGTATAATACCATATGACATAATACTATGGAAGTAACTAAAATAAACTAATCGAGCGGTATCTAAGTCTATTAATTGCCGAATCTTATTAACTGCAAAAACTGCAGAACTGAGTCTACCCGCCAATCCAGCAAGATGAGGACCCCATTGGAGCTTGGAGTCTAACGTTATACCAAGAAACACTGTATCATTAACTAGGTCTAGTTTGTTATTTTTAATAGTTACAGTAGTTTGACTATTTTTCACATTAGTAGTCATGAACTTTATACATTTCGTCTTTTTCTCATTCAGTAATAAATTATTAACACTAAACCAATCGACTACTTTTGATATAGCATTGTTTACATTGACATTAAACTGCTGTTGTCGTTTAACTTTGAACACAAGTGACGTATCATCAGCAAACAAGACTATATCATGGTTGTCCTTTATAAGGTAAGGTAAGTCATTTATGTAGATGAGGAATAAAAATGGACCCAATATTGAGCCCTGTGGTACGCCCATTGAGACCAATGACCCAGGTGATCGTACTCCATTCACGTCTACCCTTTGTATTCTCCCGTATAAGTACGTTTTTATTAAGTTTAGCGCAGTACCTCTAACTCCATAGTGGTGTAGTTTCCTGATCAATGTGTCATGGTTAACGCAATCGAAGGCCTTGGACAGATCACAAAAAATACCTAAAGCATCCTGTGACCCTTCCCAGGCATTAAAAATGGTTTTAATCAACTCAACACCAGCTTCGGTTGTCGAGCGACCCCGAGTAAAACCAAATTGTTTATTGTGTAATAAATTATTATACCGAAAATGTTCCGCTAACTGTGACAAAATCAATTTCTCAAATATTTTACTGAAAGTGGGTAGTATGGATATTGGTCTAAAATTTGTGGGGTCAAAAGTACTACCCGTTTTGAATAATGGAATTATCTTACTATGTTTCATAAGATCAGGAAACTCACCACAATCAACACAGTGATTAAATACGACCATTAAGTCAGATGCTATGACTTCAATTAAGGATTTGAGTACATGGACCGACACTCCCCAAAGGTCACTGGTTTTCTTTATATTGATTGAGTTGAATGCCTTAATTACATCCAAGGCAGTAACGCGCTTGAATTCAAAGTATATACTGCATTCAGGCACGTTATCTTCTAAAAGTACAATGGCAGACGCAGGCGAAGAGTTCAAGCACTTAGTCGTGGACACTGGTATATCGGTAAAAAACTTTTCAAATTCAATTGCGATATCTGGATTGGAATCTATTATTTTACCATCTACTTTTAAACGATAGTCGTTAATGTTCTTTTTTCGGCGACCTGTTTCTTCATTAATTATTTTCCAGGTCGTTTTAATAACATCAGAACTATTCAAGATTTTGTTACTTAAAAAATTTCGCTTAGTTATACGGCAGTCTATCTTGAATTGCTTAGAATACTGTTTGACATGTTCCTTAAACTCCTCACTCGCGTTATACCTCCGTTCCTCATATAGTTGATACAGTATTCTTCTACGCTTATGTAAGTCCGCAGTAGCCCAGTCACTGAAAACCTTTGCACCACCAACCACAACCGATTTGGATGTAAATACTGCGTTAAATTGTTTTATGAATGTGTGAAAGAATGAGTTGTACATGTCATTGGGTCCCTTATCAGTTGTTAGAAAGGGCAAATTATGCACTAGGTTATGTCTCATTCTTTCCACACGGTCTGCAGTTATTGGCACAAAAGTAATTTCTTTTTTTGGAATATTATTCGATACGGATTTGAATTTAATTAATTGACCCAAATGATCCGATTCCAGGTTGCTGATCACACTCTTACCAATAGGAATTATATCAGTAAAAATATTATCAATACACGTGGCACTAGTGTCAGTAACTCTAGTTGGCTCCAAAAAAGTATGTGTCAGGCCGAAAGATTTGAAAAGATTTATTAATCTTTTGGTTAGTGGACTGTTTTCTAAAATATTTACATTAAAATCTCCACATATAATTGTTTTTTTTCTCGAATAAGATAATTTTATTAGAACAGTTTCCATAATCTTCTCAAAAATTTCGAAATTGCCTAATGGTGGCCTATATACACATACAACTATGAATTGCTCTAACTCTATTGCAGCGAGTTCTAATATTCGTTCAACAGATAAGGACACAATGTCCTTACGGTCTTTAAATTTTAATTTATTGTTTAATATGATTAACGACCCGCCATGTATCGAGCTATTTCTAGTAAATATATGATATATGCAACTAATTATAGATTTTTAAGAGCCAATAATATACAATGCAACACTTAACGAAGTAATTAAAGATACTTGCTAATTCCATAACCAAAACTCGTTACTACTTTGATCGGAATTGAAACAAAAATAATAGAAAAGTCAATTACATTATAAATCTGCCGCATGAATTGATTATTCAAAAAACAATAAATGAAAAATAGCATCAATTCTAAATAAAAAGATCTATGCAAAGCCGGTAGCCGAAAACAAAGTAAAGGCAACAAAAACCGATTATAATAAAAGCTTCGAATCGTAAAAACGCTTAATAAAATAACAGAAAAACTTATAAATATTCACAAAACCGACTTAAACCTTTTGCAGACTGACGGATTCGTTTTTACTTATTCCACAGAAAATCTGCTTAAAATCCGTATTAAAAGAATCACTCGGAATTTATTTGGGAGGAGCTGCATGTCAAAAACTTAGGGCGAAAAGGAACGACTCGAAAAGAGTTAAAAGTTTGTTTAAGCTAATACTTTTTTTTATGTTAAGGAGTAGGCACACGAGCACTTAGGCCACCTGATGGTAAGTGGAATCTGAGACCCATAGACATTTGAATTCTCAAGACTATAATCCCAAGACCTCAAATGCGTTGCCAACGCTGAGGACTAAGATGGAATGCCTCTATGCTAGTAATTTCACCGGTTGTCTTATCCCCACACCGGAACACAACAATGCGAACACTGTTGCTTGGCGGGTGGTTAATGGATAAGATGGTGGTAGCGATCCGGACGGACCCTGCACAGGGTCCTACCACCACTAAAACACAGTAAAATACAATAATAATAGGAATACAGTTTATACCTTTCTATCGGCGAAAACAGTACATTTTCTCATCGTTCTTCTTGTCACACTGGTTTACTCCTTCTCCTGCTTCATCAAGAAAGGGTAAATAAAGAGATAAAACTAACCAATGTAAATTAAAATGTCTGAAACAAATGACGTTGGCAATATCTATCACCAAAAATTTGCACCAACTTTTCAGTTTTTGTAGTGATTGACTTTAAATTATCAAGTTCTTTTTAAACTTATTTATTTATTTAAAACTTATAGCACGATATACAGAATAACTAGCATTGGCGGACTACGCCTTAACACATTTTTTACCACTCAACCACTAGGTTAAATAGAGACTAGTAGAGGTTGGTGCGGAATTGACTTAAATAGGTACATCATAACTCAATTCGTCTCCCGGTTCTCTAGAACGTTTCTCGCGCGTAGGTACTATAGGAGTTTGGAATTAACTTTCTGCTGACATTTCGCAAATGTCCATAGGCGGCGTTGACCACTTCCCATTAGGTGTGCCGTCTGCCTTTTTACCCGTCGATGGCAATAAAAAAGAATGACCTCTACTTAGTTATTCTCTGTTTAGTCTAGTGAATCACTAGCAGAGAATATATTCCGTAACATCTGTAGACATAGATAGTTAAATATGTGATTTTAACTCCAAACTCGCTGATATCTTAAAACTTGATACCAAAACTCAAGGTTCCTTATCTCCAAGCAATGGTCGCGATTCAGAGAGGTTACCCTTTGGTTGTCGTCTCCACGAATGATTTTAAATGTAAAAATTATTCTAATTCGTCGACGATCTGAAGCCGCTATAGATTGACGCGTATTAGCTCCGACTGTGGATTTTGAGGTTACTTTGGATTATGGCGTGGGGAAGTTTTAGTATCTCGGTGAGTTTCTGAAATTCTATGTTAAATTTTATAAAATTGGTGTAAGGTTTTAGACTTTTGACAATCCATTGCTTCTAGAATGTTTATAGAATTGGGTTGGATCATATTTATTTCGAAGATTAGGAATAATCACCCAAATTAAATCGTCAATCAGTCTATCGATTTTTAGATTAGGTTTATTTTCAGTTATTCGTGTTTTTGTCTGTGACACTTAATTTTTTACCTTTCAACGTTTTGGGACTAAAATAACGTCGTATAATGTAAATAAGAAGGAAAACAATAAATTATTGTATGCAAAATAGACAAGAAAGGTTAATAAAATGATCTGTAAGTAATTATTTAATTTTCGATAAAACATAAAAGTTTTTTTTTCGCCAATACACATTAAGTAGTCTAACCCTAAGTAAGAATAAAAAATGGGTATTTAATTTGTTTTGACATTATTAAAACCGGCTTTATAATTGCTTCAATTATAAGATCGACTCATTTTCCTATTAATAATATTGCCTGCTCTGAAAGGCCATGCATCTAAAATATACATATATTTAGCTATTTTAGCCCAATAAAGTTTAATCATACAAAAATTAGTAAAAATATTTACCCTTTCATAAGATTAAAAATAAATAAAAACAACATGTTTATTACCCAGGCACAAACAATTTAAAACTCAACAATGGCGTTTACTACAAAATGCATATGAAAGTACTAAGTGCCCACTAGCTGGGGCCTGGGTTACACCCGGGAGGTGCCCCATTTGATGCGATTCTCACAATTGGAGATCTAATTAGCCAGCAAGAGACTCTCGTACTAGCGTTAGTTAATTGAAGCTTTACACTCCATATCTGAAGCCTTTTTGCTTGTTTTAATTCAAAGATAGGTATATAAATATAAGCAAGATACAGGCGTTTTTGTTAACATCAGTTTTTTTACATTTGCCCGTTTAAGAGGCGGTATAGAAAACTTAAAGCACCTCTTGCATGTAGTTGTGTACAAAACGAATATGGAACTTAAGCCAAATTTCAAATACACAATGTCGAACTGTCTACACAGATGTTTTACAATAACATACAACAGGGCCTCTATTCAGGTGCGTTAAAACGATATCGTGTTTGACACGTTTAAGAATCGTTTATGTCCCAGTCGCCATTATTGTAAATGACATAAGAGTTATCAAAACGTTGACAATACGGAAACAGGTCAAAAACGATATCGTTATAACGCAGTTGAATAGAGGCCCTGGTCCTTTACTTACATACATAACATCACGCCTTTATTCCCAGAGTGGGGTAGGCACAGCTACAGAAATACCACCAACTCTAAAAAGACTTGTTGATAATTCTGTTACCACATTTTGCACCAGTGTATTAGTGACAGGTCGCAAGCCCAAACAGTACTACAAGCCTTTAGCCCTAAGTCACCTTTTACGACATCCACGGGAAGACAAGGAGTGGAACTATTCTAACCCGGCAACCACACAAATGATCCTTTAGCATGCTATGCATAGTAATAGTATAAAAATAGAGTAAAATGCTTCAACTAATACATGGCAGTTAGACGCCTTCTTTTGTATTACGGCAAAGCTGCTCACAGTGCATTAACAATATTTCCTCAAAAACCTTATCTGGGTATATGAATATGGTGGTTGCGACTAAAAATTGTAGTAAGTACCATTTTCAACCACGAGCATAGAGGAATTTTAGCTAGGTCCTCAGGATTCGCAACGCATTTGGAGTCCTAGGATTGCAGTCTTGAAATTGCAAATGCCTATGGGTCCCAGATCCAGCTTACCATCAGGTGACTTGTGTGCTCGTTTGTCTTCTCCTCCCCGTGCAATGAGAAGTTAAACTCTTTTACGTCAACTTAACAAACATTACCGTGTCTTATCTTCTTTAATAAACATTACATGAACATTACATTCGCGACTTAGAAATCTTTTTTTCCTTAGCAATGCAAACAAAGCTCGCTAATTACCAAAAGAAAAACGAATCTTCGTTAAACAGAACTCTTGGTTATTTTTCTCTATTTTGCTAATCCAATCTTTTTTAATTGCTCGTATTTAGGAGCCCTCGAATATTTTCATCTGGATAAAAATTCAATTTTGCGCCAACATTCATTGCGGAGATCTTTGACAATTCGTCCGATACAGCCGGAAAGGGTTGCCGATTACAAAAAGGAAAAAAAAAGTTAATTTAACTTCGAGATTTTTCTTGGGAGACTGTGGTGTGACTTTTAAGAATTTTGGTGTGATTTTTTGTATTTCCTTTTAAAATGAACTTTTAATTACGGTAGATTTAGGTGAAGACCAAAAAGTTTATAGTTAAGCGTATTTGGGTCATACATAGATTTACATTGGCGTCTTTTCTGTGGACAAGCCGGAAGTTAACGTTTTTAGGGTTCCGAAGGCAATCTAGGAACCCTTATAGTTTCGCCGTGTCCATCCGTCCGTCCGTCCGTCCACAGCCTAGCTCAGAGTCTCTTAGTACTAGAAAGCTGTAATTTGGCATAAATATACATATTAGTGACGCCAACAAAGTGGTAAAATAAAATATATTTTTGTAGTGTATCTCCCCTACACGTAACGTGGGAATGTATTTTTTTCTCGTCTGCCCCATAGTGTAGTGTGTCATTAGATAGGTTTTTCCAAAATATTACGGGTTCGTTCGATCCGTTTATGAAAGATTAAGCACTAAAGCACTATTTTTTGTTAGATTCAAGTGTCCCCCCCCCTCCCTTCTACAGCCGCCAAAACTACAAATAGTACTAAAAATCTGAAAAAAATCTTAAATGAAAGCGCATATAACGAATTTAAAAGAAAAACCATACCGAATAAGTAGACATTGTTGATTATAGAGATACAGGCGAATAAAGTATTTATACCTACTAAAATCGTCTAAGACAGCATCAAATGACTTTAAAATTAGTTATTACTTGTTGATTAGTTGTAAGTTCAGTTTTCGGAGAGAGAAGGAGACAGGTAAAAAAGGTTTTCTAAAGGTGAGCATATTTTTTACGCATTTACAATAGCACCGGTTTCATTTTAATTATTATAAAAAACTAACCTGACCTAACCTAATCTACACAATACATGTTAATTTAACTCTGCAAACTCAGCCTTAAAGGATGTTAGGCGAAAAGATACATTATGCGAAAATATTCAAGAGGATCCCTGTAAAAAATATATTAATTTTTAAAACAATCACACCCCGCTCTTAACCATTCCCAATGATCACCGAGCCCCAAACTCAAGCGCACCCGGGACATTTTTCTAGTGAACTTGCCATTATAACTTACTCCTGATTGGTATCAAGTTGAAATTAAGAAAAAATAAAAGGGACAAAGCAAAGGGCCTGATTGCCTTTTTTATCTGCGTCTTGACTCAACAAACAATCCCTTTCTTGTGATCCTTTGTTCAATTGTTTTTGATTAACTGGTTTAAATTGGTTCGTTTTTTCTTTTTCGGTTATTTAGGTATAGTATGTTTAGTTCAGGACATGACTATGCAATTCTGTTTACGCTCAGAGAAAAGGACAGGCTGTATAACTGTTATAGCTCTGTCCTTTTCTCTGACCGTAAACAGATCTGTATAGTTAGGTCATAATAACCCCCCAGATCGACTTTTGTGCCGACTGTTACATAGTGGTTACAGAATTATTAACATGTCTTTTTAGAGTTGTTGGTATTTCTGTAGCTCTGCCTACCCCACTCTGGGAATGAAGGCGTGATGCTATGTATGTATGTATGTTACATACGATGGTTAACCACTTATCAAACGATTAGAGCATTAACAGTTGTCAAAATGTATGAACTAACAGTCGATTAACATTGATAAAATTTAACATCGTATGGTGAAATTGGTACTTAATATTTCAAACAGTTGACGTAGGTATTAAAGTTTGGATTATACAACCTTATTTACTACTGCAATATAAAATTGGAGATTTGTTAGAGTACTTTACCCGTTAGATTTGACAGATTTATCAAATAAAATTGAGATCTATATTCAAAATGCTACCACACCTTTACTGGGCCTCTATTCAGGTGCGTTAAAACGATATAGTGTTTGACACGTTTAAGAATCGTTTATGTCACAGTCGCCATTATTGTAAATGACATAAGAGTTATTAAAACGTTGACAATACGGGAACAGGTCAAAAACGATATCGTTTTACCTTGTAGAATTCCAGCCCTGAAATTCTACAAGGTAATAACAAAACAAACAAAGCACGCCCCAAAAGACGTGTAGTTTTTATTTTGCCCGGTTTGTCAGAAGACACAAATGATAGAATTTCACTTCATCGAACGCAATTTTCTGCTGAAACCATAATGTTTTCAGGGTATATTAAACACTGATTACGTAGGTTAGGTTAGGTTAGATGTTTAAGATATCCTGAAAACATTATGATTACAGCAGAAAATACGATCGATTAAATGAAATTCTATGAAAAGATACATTCGATGAAAGGCGTTTCGATGAAATTATAGACACCCACTTTTAGCACACTCATAAAACCCATAAAAGAATGGTTTCCGGGTTAGACTAGTTCCACTCCATGTCTCCCGTGGATGTCGTACGAGGCGACTAAAGGATAAGGGCTTGTAGTACTGTGAGGCGATGGGCTGGCAACCTGTCACTAATACACTGCTAAACTTCTTGGCCGGATTGTGCAAAATGTGGTTATAGAATAAACAAGTCTTTTTAGAGTTGTTGGTATTTCTGTAGCTCTGCCTACCCCGCTCTGGGAATGAAAGCGTGATGTCATATATGTTTGTCAGAATGGATTTGTAATTATAGAATAGAATAGAATAGAATAGAAAATATTTATTTCGCTTTTTACATAAACAGGTATCTTTACATTGCGTACAATATAATGAAATTCTTAAATCTAACAAGAAGAAATAACATTTCAATGACAGTGCTGCGAAAAAGGTATCCACTCAGCTATGTGTCGTACCACCTATTGGGAGTACGACGCTGATTTTCTGTGGACCCATGGACTGGTTTAGCTAGACAGCATAGATTGCATTCGCTTTTTTCCTTCTAATTAAACAACAAGATTTATATTAATAAAGTAATTTGTAATAAGTGCTCTGCTCTCTCTTTCTACAGTAAAACTAGAAAACTTATTTACAACCAATTATACCTGCAGAAGTAGGTATAATAGAACAACCAAACCCGCCGACATTCCATACCTATAGTGATAGTTATAGTTATAGTTATAGTTATGCCTCGACACGGAGCCGTTTACATTAAACTTTGAATACTTAGTAAATGCGCTTTTAAAACTCGCTTGAAGGAAAATAATGATTTTGAATTTCTAATAGGAGGTGGTAGATTGTTCCAGCATTTCGTGGCTGCATACTGGAAGCTGCCACGAAATGCCGCGGTTCCGTGTCGAGGACAAATTAGTTTGAGAGCCTGTCTCTCAGGTCTCCGCGAAAATTGCAGTCTCCGGTAGAGATACGGCGGTTTTTTACTTTTAATGATCTCGAACAGGAGCGAGGCAAAATGCACTTTTCGACGAGCTTCCATCTTTAGCAAACCACCCTTGTTTAGAAATGGTGTCACATGAGATCGATGCGGGACAGGAAAACAAAATCTTACGCACGCATTTTGCAGGCGTTGTATTAGAGTTTTAGTGCGAGACAGCAAACATTCGCCAAAGACGGTATCAGCATAATTTAGTTTAGATAATACCAAGGTATCTGTTAACTTAATGCGAAGATCTACGTTTAGATACTCTCTAATTCTATATAGTACTTTCAAACGATAGAAGCAATTACGAACTGTTTCAAGCACATGATTCTCAAAACGTAAAGATCCATCTATAAGTACGCCCAAGTTTCTAGCTTCTGATACTTGATTAAGATATCGTGCAAAATTGCTACCTGTGGATTACGAGATATTACTTGTGACCTAAATTGCCGCGTACCTAATACCATGAACTTAGACTTAAGCGGATTCAAAACTAAACTATTTATGTCTGACCACTGGGCTATCTGATCCAGGTCATGGTTCAATTTTGAGACGGCCGATTCCATGTTTTCGGGTTTGAAGGAGATGTAAATTTGCAGGTCATCTGCATAAAGGTGGCATTTGCAGTTTTCTATCTTATCGACTAAATTTGCGCAGTAGAGAATAAAAAGTATTGGTCCCAGGATCGAACCCTGAGGGACGCCCCTCGTTACAGGAGACGCGCTGGAGACTGCAAACGTCCCATCAGCATTTCGTATTTCAACTTGTTGAGTACGACCGCTGAGGTGTGAATTGTGAGTAAAACAGAATTTTAATTTTAAAGAGTAAGGCAAGAAACATAATAAATTCACCTCATGCAATGCTAGCATCCTGTATACCATATAGTAAACTTACAATAAACACACGAAGCACATGCAGAACTTCACCAATAAGCAACTCGGAGTCAACAGCGCGGTCAAACATCCTATATTACAGCGCGATGCTGAAACTCATCGAAGTGAAGATCAACAGTTGTTATTGAGATAAACTTGATAATAATGCATCCTGTGAATTTAACATCTGACTTTAATTATAGAGTTGGTAAGAAAATTTGCATAAATCCAAATTTAGTTAAATACTTTAACTTACGTCAATACATATATACATACATAATATCACGCCTTCATTCCCAGAGTGGGGTAGGCAGAGCTACAGAAAATAGTAAATACGTAAATATAGTTAAAAAAATCAAATTAAGTAGAACAGCAAAACAATGAACACACAAGAAAGCAATAAATAAATTGAATTGATAACGTTTACTTACGCTGTTTTTTTTACTTTAACATCGATTATGGCCTGTTTGAAACATTACCCGAAACGATTGGTATCTACTAAAAAGAAAAAGAAAAGTTTGGGTTATCTCTATTTAAAGAATAAAGAAAACAGATTTGGGCTGTTTTCTAGCCCTTAATTCCACAATGCATTAGCAATACAGACGAGAAATGGTAAAAAAAAACGTTCCAGATTGTTTATTAAAGTTAGGCTAACATGTTATGATTAATAACTAATTTTTGTGACTTAGAATTTGAATTACAGGCAAGGCAATAAAGCTCAATTTTCTTTACTTTTAAATGGCATTTTCAAGTTTGAAACAAATTAAAATGAACTTTATCGTCATTGAAATAAAGTTCAAACTAAATTGGCTTGATTATGTACTTCCTGTAGAACACCAGGTCTCAGGAGGATATGAAAGATAATTATGTTTAACTTTACTGTGGGAAATTAGTGTCAAGAAAAGAAACTGGATGAAGGGTTCATAATCATAAAAATGATATTTAATTGCTTCAAAAATGGTATAATAAGGTGTTTTTCGGTGCATGGGTCATTCACAGATTTTGGTTACCGTCTTTCCTGTGGACACACCGAAAGTTTCTAAGGCCTAATTTTCTGGCTAAGCCCATACCCGCATAAACGCCGTCAGGACTGCTTTAGACCTATCATATAAAAACATAACTTATATGCACACAAGCTCATAACTATTGAGCACAGGAGAGACCACTTTTGTTTTTAAGAGTGTGTATGACCCGCATATGTTATTAACACGCAAATTTTAATTGTTAAATATATAATTATAATTACAGTTTTATTTAAACCTTTACCTTTGATATTCATTAAGAGTGTAAATCATACGGAAGCTCAGTAATATCTTTTGGTATGAAGTTGTAAATTTTGATACACATACAGTAACAGTTTTCTAGTATATAAGAAAAACAAACTAAGTTTAAAGGTAAATAACGTTAAAATAAAATTCAATCGAACCGACAACCTATTTTTAAGTCGTTCGAAAAAGAATCAATCATGGCGGAACCGTGTTTTAAATTTTACGCTAATGACACTAGTAAACTTCTTGGCTTGGTTGTGCAAAATGTGGTTACAGAATTGACAAGTCTTTTTAGAGTTGTTGGTATTTCTGTAGCTCTGCCTACCCTGCTCTGGGAATGAAGGCGTGATGTTATGTCTGTATGTAAATAATGATGAGGAGAAAGCTTTATCAAATCCTAATAGCAACTGTGTTTGCAGTTTTGATCTGAACTATCTCAAAGTTCACCCCCCCCCCCCCCAATCCAGTTAGGGCACGGGTGAAGATTACTCAAATACCGGCAGTAAGTGTAAGATTGATTAGCACTCGTCAAACAATACCCCTGGCTGAACTATGCACGAGTTGTGCCTTTTGATGCCAGGGTGACCACACAAACGTACTTTAGGGAACAATTAATTTATTTCATTCAATGTACAAAAAACAAAAGACGATGGGCAAAAATGTGGTGCCCGCCCAAATGGGCATAATGTATATGTCAATGGAAAGGCATCTTAGTCCTCAGGGTCGACAACGCATTTGAGGTCTTAGGATTGCAGTCTTGAGTCTATGGGTCTCGGATTCCACTTACCATCATCATTATCATAAAAAAAAATGTAGAGCATAGATAACCAGAGCGCATATCTCCATTTGCTGTTCCTATTGGTATGACACCACCACGGCTACTAAAAAGCAAATAATCCTTTGTACAATAACAGCTAAAGCCAAAACAGCACAAACTTATAACTACATAGTTTAACTAAACTTACACCAAAATTTCCTTCATTCTATCATGATCTTAGGCATTTCTTCTTCTACCAATCTATTGCACTCTATCAGTTGCCCTATACAATACAACAAAACAAGACAATAGGACAAGATCTGTATGCTGATTGGAATGCCGTCGCAAAAGTTAGCAAAGGTAAGTGACAAAAAACAAAATTACATTATTGCTTTGACAATAACTGTACACTCAAAAAAGTGACCAAGAAGGTTTAGAAGTGTTTTCTTGATTCGCATAAATTAAATTTAACAGCTATAAAATTAGCTGTATCAACCAGACCAAACCAATTGTATTCTGCGAACGTTATCATCAGACAACCGTCGGGCAGCTTACGTAAGCCAAAATTATACATTATTGGATTACCAATTTATTTTCATTATACATCTTGTCTAGGCACACTGATACAAACTACACTGACGGTAGCAAATTCATTTGTTATTTTACTAAAATCCTAGCTTATCTGTCTCATCTTGTTACACTTAAGAAGCAACCAAATTTATTTTTAGTGTTGTAGTCATTCGGGCGGACCCTGCACCAACTCCTACCACTCAAACATTTTTGATAGAAGTAGTTTTATCCCGTCTCACCTTCCCTAAATCATACTCACCCTACCCAAAGATTCCAAAGCGACCAAACGTAATATTTGCCTTTCAAGTTACTGACCCATATTGACTCAGCCGATTTACTTGACTAAACCGGTTACTTGCCTGTTATTAACTAGCATAATGGAGTAATTGGTGTTTACTATGTGGCTGCTCTGTTGTGGTGTACGTATTGACCATAATTAGGCGTATTTACCGGAGAATTAGGCAGTAAACTGGGTATGTGGTGATGGTTAATATATTAGGAGAACTAAATAAATAAAGCCAGTACTAAAGCATTTAGTTACTACGTTTGATGTAAGGTTTACGAGAAGGAATTTTCAGTTGTATGAAAATATAACAAATGACAGACTATACCGAATTCTATGAAATTTCTACGCTGTAGATAAGTAACGTCATGTCAAAATAACCATTAAAAATTTAAAATAACTTTAACCAGACCCTTGGTAAGTCATATGAGTTAAATGGACACACAGTCAAAAAATGCTTGAATCATTAAAATGGGTCAACCAACTTTTCTTTGTATCTCGTTGCCATGAAACGTCTCTTATGTTATTTTTAAAAACATGATTTTAAAACATATAAATCCACAAAACATTTGTTTTTGTAACAATAAACAAGCCCATTTTATATGGGTTTTCTTTCAAGCATATTTAGTAGTAATTATCACTGTTGTCCCCTGGGTTACGGGACAAAATAACACCCACAAAAACTTGATCCACCCAAATAACACCCATCTTGTTTTATCAGGGCTTAAAAAGTAATGCCCTTATGATAAACGTGGAGTAACAGTGAATAGCTACGATTTTTCCTTATCTGTCGAATTCAAATTTCACAATGACAGATAAAGCAAAAGCATGACTTAGCTAGCTGTGGCTAGCTAGCTGTGACTAGCTAGCTAGCTAACTCGACGCACGTGGAGATAACCCCATGTGCTTCTGACCAGTCCACAAGAGACAATTCTCTTTTACCAAACAATTGTCCTCGCGTGTGATATCCATCTGTTCTACAATCGTCAAGTAACGCATATCTGTCAAATAAATTTATCCCTTTCCCTCTTACATTTGAAAAAAGACAAAGAGAGGGCTATCTTTATTTACTACGTACTACATATTTAACATCACGCCTTAATTCCCAGAGTGGGGTAGACAGAGCTACATAAATACCAACAACTTTAAAAAGACTTGTTTATAATTCAGCAACCACTTTTTGCACAACCAGGCCAAGAAGTTTACTATGTAGTATATTAGTGACAGCTTGAAAGCCCATCGCCTAACAGTACTACAAGCCTTGCCTGTTACGATATCTACAGGAAGACATGGAGTGGCACTATTCTAACCCGGTAACCACACGAAGATCTTTATTTGACAGAATTTACCTGTCGATTTAAACCACGAAATGTTTGAAATGACTCACTAACCTTTAAAGAAACACACAGCCAAAACATCCGTTCAATCAACAAAACAATTTGAACCGAAATAACGATAACCTTTCAGTATAATTAGGGGCCAAATCGCAGCGCACGAGGACAGTCCGTAATTCGATGGATACGCCCAACTTTCCATCAAACCGTTGCCTATGCGCAAGCCATGGACGGGAGCGAGTGGCTATCGGGATCTGTCGTGCGACCTTTGGAATGACAATACCTAGGCAGGGGTCTAATGCTCGCTTCACACAGAGACAGAACAGGGCCTCTTATCAACTGCGCTATAACGATATCGTGTTTGACGTGTTTTAGAATCGTTTATGTCACAGTCGCCATTATTGTAAATGACATAAGAGTTATCAAAACGTTGACAATACGGAAACACGTCAAATACGATATCGTTATTACCGTGTAGAATCCCAGCCCTGTGGACAGCAGAGTATTGCTTCTGTGTGAACGCACAAAACAGTATAGGGCCTCTATTCTAATGCGTTAAAATTATATTACGTTTGACGTGTTTTATCGTTATGAACTCGGTCACCATTGCCGTGAAGAACATAAGAGTCGAGCCGGGAGACGAAATGTCGGCAGGCCTTCCACAAGGTGGACCGACGATCTGATAAAGGTCGCGGGAAACCGCTAGATAACAGCAGCAGAGGACCGATCGTTGTGGAAAAGCTTGGGGAAGACCTTTGTCCAGCAGTGGACATCTTCCGACTGATAACGATGATGATGATGTCATTAGAGTAATCAGAATATTGTCAATACGGAAACACCTCAAAGGCAATATCGTTTTACCGTGTAGAATCTCAGCCCAGGGCTGGGATTCTACACGGTAATAACGATATCGTATTTGACGTGTTTCCGTATTGTCAACGTTTTCATAACTCTTATGGCATTAACAATAATGGCGACTGTGACATAAACGATTCTAAAACACGTCAAACACGATATCCCCAGGGCCTCTGTTTTACTACGTTAAAACGATATTGCGTTTGACGTATTTTACTATCGTTTTTAACTCAGCCGCCATTACTTTCAAGTACATAAAAGTTATCAAAACCTTGACTATACACGTCACAGGCGATCTCGTTTTTACCGGGTATAATCTCAGCCCTCTGTCTCGGCGTGTGTGTTCACACAGTAGCAGTAATCTTCTGTCCACTCTTCTGCCTCAGTGTAAAACCAACATTAAAAAGAGTATTCACTAGCCCAACACCTCGCTCGCCTTTTATGGGTATAAAAAAAGAGAGTTTCCTTTCATGTGCTCCATTCTACTTGGTAAAACAATATTCTGCCTTCATAATAAAAACTAAGGTTGAAAAGAGCATGCTTCGATGGTTTGGTCATTCGGAAAGGATTGACGAAAGTGATATTATAGTGTGAAAGTGAGTGAAAGGGTCGGAAAGGAAGAGGCGTAATATTTTTAATCAAATCGGAGAAATACTGGAAAATGGCCGAATCTTAAGTACCCGAGACTTACATGCATGCACGGCTCATATTAATGAAAATACATAACGAGTCCAGTAAGTTATCCTATTTGACAAAACGTTAGCTTAGGTGGTAGTGACTTTTCCTCTGAAACTTGCGGTCTTGGCTTCAAATTCCAGTAAGGGCAGATACGAGGATTTGTGTGATAAGCGCAAATATTTTTCCCGAGTCTTGGATGTTTTCTATTTATTTAGGTAAGTATTTCTCTATTATAAGTATATTTATCGTTCTCTAGTACCCATAGTACAAGCCTAGAGCTAGGACTAGGTCAATTTGTGTGAGATAGTCCCCTAATATATATATTTTTTGTGGTTACCGGGTTAGAATAGTACCACTCCATGTCTTCCCGTGGATGTCTTAAGAGGCGACTAAGGGAATAAGGGCTTGTAGTACTGTTAGGCGATGGGCTGGCAACCTGCCACTAATACATTGGTAAACAACTTAGCCTACTTGTGCAAAATGTGGTTACAGAATTATCATCAAGTCTTTTTAGAGTTGTGAGTATTTCTGTAGCTCTGCCTACTAATGAAGGCGTGATGTTATGTACGTGTGTATGTGTTTCGTTTGAAAGATATTAAGTAATATGTCAGACAATCGCGCGTCAAGGCCGTTGGCCCGGGGGGTCCCGTCAATTCCGCGTCGAAGGTTATGGGGACTGTGGAGGTCCGCTTCAGCGCGTCACTCACATCCCACCATCGCATGCCACCACGCCTGTTACATACGCACGATATGCAAATAACATAAAGGTAATATGTCGTGATAACGCTCAGTGTAATTAATAAAATATGTCCTCTCCATAACTATTATATTACGGGCGCGGATTCCGGTTACAGGTGATTGCTTTGTGGTTTGATTTATTGTGTTAACCTTAATTGTTTTTGCGTGTTTAATCAAAGTAATGGTTTGTGGTGATGGGTGTGTGAAGTGTAATAATATGCAGCATCCTTCCCTTATTTTTAGCATTTTAGGACATTTCCCAGTGTGGATGCCGAGTTAGAATAGTGCCACTCCATGTCTTCCCGTGGATGTCGTGAGAGGCGACTAAGGGAATAAAGGCTTTCAGAACTGTTAGGCGATGGGTTTGCAACCTGTCACTAAAACACTGATAAACATCTTAGCCTGACTGTGAAAAATGTGGATACAGAATTATCAACAAGTTTAGAGTTGTTGGTATTCTGTAGCTCTGCCTACGAAGGCGTGATGTTATGTATGTATGTATGTAGGGCATGGAGACGGGAAACTCCCAAGTCCATTAAACATAATTAATCTTAAGACTGCGAATGCGTTGCCGATTCTTAACACTATGATGGAATGCCTCTATATTAGTAATCTCCGATTGTCAATAATAGTAGATTGTTCAAAAAGGGACTAAAGTAAGCCATTAACATATGAGATATTTAACCGCCTGAGCAAAGCGAGGGTGGATGAAGTTCGAGTGTATTATGGCTTTTAGCCACAACAACACACTACTTTTCACTTCGATTGCGAGAAAAAATAATCTTAAATTATAATAGTTTTAACATAAACACGTAAAAAATTACAATTTAATATCATGATATCATTTTTACTATCAACCTGTCACTGTAATGCAGAAAGAGACGACAAAAACGTTGTTTTGGGAGTAAGAACATAATAAATGTACCATAGACAACATTTGCAAAACGATGATTGAGCGGTGGAGGTTGTATGCTCTGCCCCAGCCCGCCCTCCACCGGTTCCACGCGCATTCCGACGTCAACGGCACATCATTAAATGGCAACATGTATCTGGCTGTTCGTGGGTTTACTTAAAAGGGAATAAAAAAGAAATAGTACTTTAGTCCCTAGGAAGTAAAATGTTACTTTAGACCCTAACGATCAGGATAAGGTTAGGATTGCAGACCTTAGACTAAAATAGTCTATGGATCTTGGATCCCACTTAACATCAGGCTGGTGTGCTCGTTAGTCACTGTCGTTAAAAAAACATGGAAGAAAAAGGAACGTTAATCATTTAAATCTCTCATGATGTTTGAAGTACACCCTCTTTTCGTTACCCCGCCCAGCAGCGACCTCTGACGGCGTGTATTAATAACTAACGACAAAATATTAATTACCATTCGCATGCGTAGCGACAATTAGTATTCGCCCCGTGTGACCCGATGTTCATTGGATTTGATTGGGGTATTGACCGGTTCAAAAACGGGTGTGGAAAAAAATTGGGATTTAAAGTTTTTTTTACTACCTTTCTCCAGTGTGTGAAAATTCGGACAAACGAAACAGCGAACAAACGTTTTTAGTGGATATCATAAGATTATGTACAGTCAGTCGGCCCGTGTGGTTGCTGGATTACAATAAAATAAATAAATAAATATCAAGCCCATCACACACTAACACACACTCACTAATACACTGGTAAACATCTTAGCCTGTTAGTGCAAAATGTGGTTACAGAATTGCCAACAACTCTTGTTGTAGTTGTTGGTATTTCTGCAGCTCTGCCTACCCTACTCTGAGAATGAAGGCGTGATAATATGCATATGCAATAAATATCACGGGACAATGTCACACAAATTGACCTCGTCCTAAACTAAGCTCTAGGCTTGTACTATGGGTACTAGACAACGATAAACATACGTAGATAGAGAAATAAATACTTAAATACATAGAAAACAAACAAGACTCAGGAACAAATACTCGCGCTCATCACACAAATATCTGCCCTTACCAGGATTTGAACCCGGGACCGCCGGCTTCGGAGGCCAGGTCACTCCCAACTAGGCCAACGTGGCGTCAATAGAGCCATTCCATGTCTTCCCGTGGATGTCGTAAGAGGCAACTAAGGGAATGATGGCTTGTCGTACTGTTAGACGGGCTTGCAACCTGTCACTAATACACTAGTAAACATCTTAGCCTGTTTGTGCAAAATATGGTTACAGAATTACCAGCATCTCTTTTTGTAGTTGTTGGTATTTCTGTAGCTCTGCCTACCCCACTCTGGGAATGAAGGCGTGATGTATGCATGTATGTATGTACAGTCAACAGCAAAAAAATGGCTAAAATGATCATCTACTTTTGCTTTTGACTGTCTTCACAAAAATCTTTGCTCTTTCCGACTATCATATCTCGACACGTCGTAGGATGAGAGAGTCGAGTTTTATGTCGCATTGAGTCTAATTAAAAATGCACGCCGTAAAATTAATGCAAATGCTAGACTTGTTACTAAAAATACTAAAATCGCTATATTTTTGAATACAATATCTGAGGAGTTCCCTCAATTCCTCACTGATCCCTTCATCAGATTCAGATTTGGTGAAAATGGGACCACCTCGGAAGTATACTCTAACAAACCAAAAAAAGTTTTCAAAATCGGTCCACAAATTGACGGAGTAATCGGTGAACATACGAGTAAGGACCAAAAAGTTGGCCACGCTAACTCACTCAATTAAAATTTCTATGAATCTTTTCCGTTGTAACACGAAAATTTGCCATACATTTGTAGGGATAATTTTCGTGTCACAACGGAACTTTTTTCACTTTTGTTGTTTGTATGGTTAACTACGCTTAACTATGGTCCAACTATTTGGTAGTTACCCATACATAAAAAAAATACATACAATGGAACGTATAACCTCCTCCTTTTTTTGAAGTCGGTTAATAAGTTATGTGCGCTCTGGCGGAACAACTGAAACTGGCTAGTTAATATTAGCTGCGACGAGTTGAAAAGTGGAACGCCTAAGCCCTAAGAACTAGCCAAGATGCAAACGCTCCTAACGTTTTTCTTTTCTATCGCTCAAAATGTAAGGGATGACAGTCGACCACGTGGTTTATCGAAACGCACGAGAATGTCATCCCATACATTTTGAGCGATAGAAAAGAAAAACGTTAAGAGCGTTTGCATCTTGACTAGGGCCCCTGGGCCTCAAGATATAAACGCTCCTTTCGTTTTTCTTTTCTATCGCTCAAAATGTATGCGATGACAGTTGACCGTGGTTTATCGTAACGCATGACAATGTCATCCCATACATTTTGAGTGATAAATAAATAAATAAATATCACAGGACAATGTCACACAAATTGACCTAGTCCCAAACTAAGCTCTAGGCTTGTACTATAGGTACAAGACAGTGATAAATATACTTAGATAGAGAAATAAATACTTAAATACATAGAAAACATCCAAGACTCAGGAACAAGTACTCGTGCTCATCACACCAATATCTGCCCCTACCGGGATTTGAACCCGGGACTGCTGGCTTCGGAGGCGGGGTCACTCCCAACTAGGCCAACGTGTCGTCTAATAAACTCTTTACTACCGTTTGCATCTAGGCTAGGGCCCCAAACTATATTTTTAGGCACAACCAATTAGGGTAGCCTCGTCGTTAAATTTGAGTAAAATGTACGTTCTCAATATTTTTAACGCTTTGTTTACTTTACATTTTAGTACCTTGAAAACCGCACGTCACTTGGATTGATAACGACTTCTCAAGAAAGATGACCACTTAGTAGATCGATTTTTGAACCTTTCATCGAAATCGAGCCGTTTTCGAAAACGTGACTACTAATATATTTTGACGACACGTTGGCCTAGTTCGTAGTAAATCTGCCTTCGAAGCTAGCGGTCCCGGTTTCAAATCCCGGAGTTCCTCAGGACACTGTCACACAGATTAACTTAGTCCCAAATTAAGCTCTATGGTTACTAAGACAACGATAAACTTACTTACATAGAGAAATATATACTTAAATACTTAGAAAATATCCAAGACTGGAATAAAATACTCGAGCTCATCACACAAAAATCTACGCTTACCGGGATTTGAATCCAGGACCGCTAGCTTCTAAGGTTGGGTCACTACTACCAATTAAGCCAGCGTGTAATCAGCATACACATATTTCTCTGTATATGTATGTTTATCGTTGTCTAGTACCCATAGTACAAGCCTAGAGCTTAGTTTGGTCAATTTGTTGACATTGTCCCGAGATATTATTTATATGTATAGACATAAATATTTAGCATAGGATTTGTGGTAAATGGCGAATTGTAACCGTAGAGTAAAAAAATATATACGTTCTAAATACCTATTGAACTAGAATCAAGTAATAGTTGGTAGGGTAAACAACGCAATCTTTTAAAATGCTTGCGAGTGTAGAATTAATTAAAACACTGTGGTGGATATAAGCACTAATTCTATGAAATGCTAATAACCTAATTATCAGAGTCGTAAAAAAGTCGTTATTATGAATAACATTTCAGCGCGTCATCGGTCCGATAGAGGGCGCGGCCGGATTAGCACACATTGCTGTAACGCGACTACTTTATTTATATCACTAGAGAATTAAACTAAATAAGATTTAAGTACTTATCACGTTTTTTGCCAAAAAGGCTTTAGTTTTGATACACGTAATAAGTATAGCTTGACAACACAAAAGAGAAAAAAAATATCAAATTTTATGGCAAAACTACAGTCTAAACATTGAAATCCTAAGCCCACAAATTTGTTACCAATCCTGAGGGCTGATAATTTTACCGGTTGTCTTATCGTCACACCGCAACATAACAATGTTAACATTGCTGCTTGGCGATAGATTAAAGGATAAGATAGTGGTAGCGATAGTGGTAGGACCAGTGATAGGCAAAATATAATCGACTAACGATTAACGATTAAAAACAGCGATTGATTAATCTTAGTTCGATTAATTTAGTTACGATTAATTTAATCGCCGATTAATTAAAAGCGACTAAATTGTTAATCAATTAATTAATTAGGTAGATTAATTTTCTCTCGATTAATATAAGAATAAATCGTTTCTTTTGTAACTCTAAGTTTCGAGTTACGTTGACAGATTAACAGCTTACATCTGTATAACATCATTTACAACATATTGATTTTTTGTACCGTGCGTGTTTATTTAGTCGATTAAAATGACGAATAACTAAATAATTGCCATTAAATTAATCAATATTAATTTTGTCACGATTAATTGTTTAATCGATTAATTAGTTGATTAAAAACTTAATCGGTTAATGCCCATCTCTGGGTAGGACCTTGCACAAGGCCCTAAGTACCACTAAATTCTTATTATGATTCATTTTTACTCTTACCCCCTTACTCATAAACGTGGAATAACCGTGGGGTAGCTTATTTATTTATTTATTTATTTATTATTATAGTCTATTCTTGTGAACTTTCAGGTAAACCCAAATGTCCAACAAGATACGTAAACAAAATTGAAACAAAAATATAAGACACAAAAGGTACAAATAGGTAAATAAAGAGAAAAAACATAGAAATTACGTAATTCTACAATACCAACGTTAATATAGCGTTGTAAAGCATTTTTTAGAGCTGGCCAATTGCCGGCTTATGCCATGCTTTGTCACTTTCTGTCAGATGCAAATATCACAATTACAGATAAGGACAAAGCATGGCATAAGCTACCCCACGGTTATTCGACGTTTATAAGTAAGTGGGCTAAAATAAAAAAATATTGTTGTTCCACTTTAGAGATAGTTTTTTTTCTTGGAGCATTATAATGTTTAAAACCGTGATAGAATTTAAATCAAATCAAAAGTCATTACATTGAATTTGGAGATAGTCTTACTCTTACCTAATGATTTACACAATAATGTATAGTCTTCCAGCAACCATAACCAGTCAAAACAATAAGCCAATGAACAAATCAACTAAAATTGTTTGTAAGTTTACAGAACAGCGGAGAGATAGAGAGATACTTTCTACAAAACAAAACTAGTTCGAGCGCTAAAACTGTTGTACTCAGACAATACCACCAATGAATTTATAATAAAATCCCCACATTTAAATCTATTAGTAAAATTAAAATCACCCCACGAGCCTGATAACGAATCTGTTATTACCCGCATTTATGAATTCCTCCGGCCACACCCGGCCACGTTCACGTTAGTGATTATTATGACGTGACGTTTCTGGGTCATTAATTTTTATTCTTTCATGTGATTGTCCACATGTAATCCTTTCAAATCAACGTATTTGAGAGTTAGGCCGCGTTCCCGTTATGTTGTAACGTTTTATTTACCGTTGGAGGACTTGTTTCTAGCCTGTTATATCTTGACAGTGTCGTCGATGCGAGTCAGACTCGCGCACCGAGGGTTCCGTACAAACTTAAAAGAATGTTCAATTGTATTGAGGGACTATCTTGACATAGGTCGCGATCAGTTTACCAACTGCATAAAAGTTTGCAATCGCAAAATGTTTTTTTTGTGATGTAACTAAAAATTTACGGTGTTCGCCATTTTTCCTTATCTGTGCTATAAGACGTTACTTCGTACTAAATTTCAAGATTCTGAGTTCACGGGAAGTACCCTGTAGGTTTTGATTCCCTTGCGAGTGTCGAAAATTTGCGGCATAAACGGCTGTCTTTTGATTGCGTTGGCTTAGAAGTTTGATTTTTTCACAGCTGCAAGGGAGTAATTGATATAAGTTCCAGCTTGATACCTCCACGCGGTCCTGAGAAAAAGGGTCTTTACAGACAGACGGACGGACGGACAACAGGGGATTTTTTTCCTTTCGAGGTACGAAACCCTAAAAAGTCGTAAACGACAGTTAAATCATGTGAATACCTCCATTTCAGACGGCAAAGCTTATATTCACAAATACCTTACAGACTACAATAATAATAACAATACATAACTTAAATTTAACATAGTTTCTAAAACATTCTACGGTGTCAACTAGCCTTAGACAATATGATATCCCTCGACCAGGGCTGGGATTCTACACGGTAATAACGATATCGTTTTTGACCTGTTTCGGTTTTTTATTTTTTTATTTTTTCTATTTCTCAATATAACACAGTATAAATTACATTACATGTCAAATTATATGCAGTTACATTGAGATCGTCAGAAATAGAATTAAATTATAATAGTAAAAATAGTAAAAGTCAACACAAAAAACAAAGTACATTACAAAATTGAATAAAATAGAATAAAAAAAAATAAAAATAAAATAATAATAATTAAAAGTCAAACTAATTTACAAGTCAAATTCCATATACTCATTTACTCATTTACCGAATGTTGTCAACGTTTTGATAACTCTTATGTCATTTACAATAATGGCGCCTGTGACATAAACGATTCTTAAACGCGTCAAACACGATATCGTTTTAAGGCACCTGAATAGAGGCCAAGAATTCCTTCCTTAAACAGGTCGACAGATCTTTTGTCGGTACTTTAAATATACAAGCCATGACACTTTAAACTGCACGGGTAGCACAAGTTGTATTCTCGCTTGTCGCTCCTTGCGTCTCTATCGTTGCAGACTAGATAGAAAGGGAGATCCGAGCGACAAACAAGTCGCGGACCACTTGTGCTAACCCTCCTGGGCAACTAACTACATACATACATACATAACATCACGCCTTCGTTCCCAGAGTGGGGTAGGCAGAGCTACAGAAATACCAACAACTCTAAAAAAACTTGTTGATAATTCTCTAACCGCATTTTGCACAATCAGGCCAAGATGTTTACTAATGTATTAATGACAGGTTGCAAACCCATCGCCTAACAGTACTAAAAGCCCGTATTCCCTTAGTCGTCTCTTACGAAATTCACGGGAAAACATGGAGTGGCACTATTCTAACTCACCAACCACACGGCGACTAACTATTAGCACGATAAAGTGAGAACGCGGCTTTAGGTGTCTTGCTGATTTGATGGAAATTTTAAGTTAAATCCATTAGTATACCAAAAGTGTAGAAGTAAAGAAAAGGGGGAAAAGACAGATGTTTTTGACAAAATGATTAAGTTAGTTCATCCCAGACTGAGACCTCATGATCATGAACACTTTTACTGCTGTTACTTCCCAAGAGGAGAGTATTGTAGAGAAAAAGTGCCAAGCTTTGGTAAACTCGACATTTAGAACTATTATTACGCATTTCACCTTTTTTTTGTTCAAGTTTTCTTCTAATAGACACGGTGGCCTAGTTGGGAGTGACCCTGCCTCCGAAGCCAGTGGTCCTGGGTTTCAATCCCGGTGAGGGCAGATATTTGTGTGATGAGCGCGAATATTTGTTCCTGAGTTCCTGAGTCTTGGAGTACAAGCCTAGAGTTTAGTTTGGGACTAGGTAAATTTGTGTGAGATTGTCCCCTGATATTTATTTATAACATAAGAACAGCGCCAACCAAAACTTTGAATGCAGCACTGACTGATAAACCAGTCAATTTTCTCGATTTCTCAAGGGTTATCTGGAAGAGATCCCTTAAATAATTTCGTACCTTTGTTCATTATTGTTTTATATACGATCGTAAGAGTGAAAGAAGAGTGATCAAACGGAACTAACCCTTAACTTTTAAAGTTTAACTAGCGACCCGCCCTCGCTTCACTCCGGTTTAAAATAGCCTCTGGTTCTGATATAATATAGCTTTTCATAAGTGAAAGATTCTTAAAATCTGTTCAATAGTTTCAAAGACTACACGATACAAACCAAAAAACTTTAAAATTATTCTTTAGCTCTTTGTGATTTAATAATAAAAACCATTACGTCATCGACGTATGTATACGTTAATTTATCATACTCTCAGAAAAAAATCCATGCGATATCCCCCATTTCCATTATCATTCGAAGACAAAATCAATATCCTTTAAAAGCGCTTAAAAGCCCAGACAAAATATTGCTTCTTGCACATTAATCTTGCAAACCTGTCACATTACAAGCCGTCAAAGAAACATACGACACCACTTATCGTCTCCACTGTACTAAATATTTCAGTTTTCATTTATAATATACAAAGTATCTTTTGCCATTGAAATGAATCATTTTAAACCTTAAATTGAGGGATATAAGGACAGAAGTGGTTGTTGGAATTAGTTTGCAGTCAAGAAGCGACATGCGATTTTTTAGGGAGGAATTAGGACGTATATTTGATGTCGTTTAAGTATATTAATTGAGACATTTATTATTGTATAGTTAATGTCATAAAAAGATAATTCTGACCTCAAAGCGACAAGGTATGGTCGGCGTTCAGGGTGGAAATTATAACATAATAAGGTACCTGGAAGGATTGTTTAGGTTAAGGACGAGTTAAAAACAATACGATATTGTATGTTATTTTCTTTATTAGGTACAATATCATGTTGAACACCAAAAATTTAAAATTAAGGTAACGGTGTTTGCATATTTTTTTTAAAAGTGTTTTTTTTCTATTTTAATATGTTGTCAGGTCTCATGTATTACTGTTATCAAGATGGCTAGATAAGCATTGCAGTGCCAAGGATTCACGTACTACTTATACTAAAAAAGACCTCTATGTTAATTAATATAATAGCTATAAATCAAAGAAAAATATCGTAACCCGTTCATAGGAACTACAATCCAGGAGCACTTTTTACGTTGACAACACGCACTAAAAACACCGCAGCCATTGTTAAAAACGCGGCAAATCCAGCGAAATACCCAATATGGCGCTCATCGGAACGTAATCCACGCCGCGTCTCCGCATCGGCCGTTCATTTTTGATGAGGAATCTTTTGATATCATCCCCTGTACTCGGTACTTTGATATCTTGGACATATTGCCGTGGAGATTGGGCAACGAACATAAAAGTACCTGGGGTAAAGCCAACTGATGTTTAGAAGGCTCTGAGGCATAATATTATGTAACTACATAACCTCCAAATGAGTTACTAACCTTGAGAATTGCGCGCTGTATCTATGAACTGGTCTTCAGTGTTATATTTACCTGTCTTAAGATATGTCAAAGGAAAATCCAAGTCGCAGAACACTGTAATTTATCATTTGCTTTATTTTAATTTAATCCTCAAGATTGACATAGCAACTTCAGATGATAGGATGGAACATACGTCATATACATCCATGGGTTTCGTTTGTTGTTAACTGTTGATATTTACTAGACTGCAAAGTCCAAAAAAAACCCTTTGAGATTGCAATTGTTCTTGCACCTAGCTCACATACTTATTCACAATAAGGTGATCAAGGGGTTACCGTGACATGCCTAAGCAATTCAGTTAAGAATGAGTATGAGGGACAGTGTTATAGCAGTTACACGGCTCTGTCTCCTTCTCTAACCGTAAACTGAATTGCTTAGCCATGTCATGGTAACCCCCAGAGCCTCTTTTCAATACGGTAAAATATTTTTTTGATGCGTTATATTATTGTTTCTAACTTGGCCAGCATTGCTGCCAAGCAAATAAGAATAATCAAAACGTTGACAATACGATAACAGATCAAAAGCAATATGGTTTTGTACAATAATCAATAACCGTTCGCCGTCACTATTTGCCAAAATAAAATACTAGTAAGTATATCATGTCGTGGTCTATGTAATAGAGTAATAATTTGGAGAATTGTTTGTTTCTTTGGCAAGTTTTCATTCATGTTTTAGTGGTGGTAGGACCCTGTGCAGGGTCCGTCCGGATCGCTACCACCATCTTATCCATTAACCATCCGCCAAGCAACAGTGTTCGCATTGTTGTGTTCCGCTGTGGGGATAAGACAACCGGTAAAATTACAGGCATCCCATCTTAGTCCTCAGGGTTGGCAGCGCATTTAAGGTCTTAGGATTATAATCTTGAGAATTCAAATGTCTATGGGTCTCAGATCTCACTTACCATCAGGTGGCCTGAGTGCTCGTGTGCCTTCTCCTTAACATAAAAAAAAAATGTAATATAATTGTTACACTTCACTTCTTTTTCGCTATCAGAACACCAAGCCCCTGTGTCCACCGTAAGCCCGCCTAGAGCGGTGTGTATTGAAAGTTTTGAATATGCCAACACTTGAAGTTTTCGAGTGTATCCGAAATTTCGTCGTAATTATGCCCGCTTTTTAGTTGCGGTTTTTTTCACAGAATATACGATTGGGTAACTTGTTGTTCATTTTTACCAGTGGGGTGTTCAAATTCAATTTACTATTTGATAGCCACTTTTGTTACAGAGGTAAAACTGATTATAAGGTTCTTTGTAATTTTTTCTTAGACTGTTTTCATAATGCCCTGCCCAATACTACTGTTTTCGCTGGAGAAGGAGTTCTAAATGCGGTGCCAATCCTAATCATTCAGGCATGACAGTTTTCTACAACTTGACTTTTACATTTCTTCTTCCTTCTTCTTTGCACGTCTATAGAAGGGCATCTCACTCAGATAGTTTATTAATAAGGACAAACATCTTACCTATTTATGCACAGGAACAAAATAATGCAATTACTGTTGGGCGGTGGCACCGGTGGTAGCGATCCGCATCCATGGACCCATTTGAACAAGGTCGCATTACTCGCGAAATCGTCATCGCTATCTCAACGTTGATTGTAAATGTAACTCTAAACAAAGTAAACGCAAATAGAGTTCTATTTAAAATTTCGTTTTGTTTCTCAGCCTCATTCATCTCCACAATATAGCCTGAGTTCTAAATCCAAACACTAACATCTTCGGTGGCAGACAGACGAATCTTTGCTTCCTTTTTGAATGGGCCATGAGAACTGCCCGCGAATCCGAAGGGAGATGCACTAATGTTGATGCATATCTTAGATGCAACGCTGTCTAGATGCGGAAGACATTTGTTGATCTGAAGTATCAGTAAATTATGAATTAAATGGTACACAAATAACTTTTGTCAAAAAACATAATCATATTTTTTAATTTGTTTATCAATTCTGATTTTTGTAGTAAACATTTCATTAATATTATCTTACATGGCTGTGGCATGGTTATCTTATAACTCATTTCTTTATATGTAAATAAATAAATATCAGAGGACAGTGTCGTACAAATTGATCTAGTCCCAAATTAAGCTCTTGGCTTGCAGGTACTATGGATGGGTACTAGGCAACGATAAACTTACTTATGTAGAGAAATACATAGAAAACATCCAGGACTCATTACGCTCATTACACAAATATCTGCCTTTTACCGGGACCTGGCTTCGTAGGCAGGATAAACTATCATCTAGGCTAACTTGTCTTCGGAATTTCAATTGCAAAAATCTGGTATTTCCATCTTTTATACACTTAACAGCTATCACCCGCATCTACACTCTCACCACCTCAATGCACGGGGCATGTTTGCACCACCACGTAAGTTTCAACCGTCACGTTACGGTTTTTTACCCTTTACCCGTCACTCCTCGTTCCGGAGTCCACTGAGGAATAAATCCATATTACTGCTCAACTATATTCGGCCTTTAGCGGGAATTTATGATAGAGTTACCCTTTGGCGATTAATATGGCGTTTCAATTACGTATTTCGTTGTTTATGAAACGTTGAACTGCATGTATCGTGGGTGTCTACAATTATTCTGTCACTGAAAATAAAACTACCCGAGTGGTTACCAGGTTAGAATAGTCATCCCGTGGATGTCGTAAGAGGCGACCAAAGGACGGCTTGCAGTACTGTTAGAAGATGGGTTTGCAACCTGTCACTAGTCTTGTTAGAGTTGTTGGTATTTCTGAAACTCTGCCTACCCACCCTGGGAATGAAGGCGTGATGTTATGTATGTGCGATTATGTTTGTGAAACGTTTTTTATCAAATGACAGGATACGATCTGTGAGATAGGTAAAGATTTCTTCTGCTAGTAACGACATTATCAGTCCCCACAGTTGCTGAAACACCAAATACGAGTAACTTAATCAGCCCAGCCCACCCACAATCTGTTCAAGAAACCCTTACAAATATTATGAATGTAAAACAAATCTAACACTTCCCGCGTCTTCCACCCTTTAGTACCCTCGGACACAGGACAAACGTACCCCAGGGGCTTATAAGGTGCGTTCAGTTTTATTCAATCGACTTCCAATCTTAAGGGTGTTTCGGGATTCGAAAGGGATACGTTACCCTTTTGTGTTGAAAGATTCAGACACGAGGGTAACTTGAAGTGGTCAATTGAGACGATCTTTTCAGGAAAAATGTGTTTTTATTGCATTTACTCGTAATCATATTTTTTTTAAATATCTATGTATTTTTGTCGAGCAGCCTTTTTAATAGAAGCCATTTGATGAAAACAAAAATTAGGGTACATATTATTAGCAGGAGGATGTTTGCGTCAGTGTGGTCTCTTAGGCGGCTTCGTAACTTTCTCCCGTTTGCGACTAGAATTGCGCTAGCTCAGTCATTGCTACTTCCTATTTTGGACTATGCTGATGTGTGCTTTTTAGATCTTACTGTAGAGCAGCTTAATAAGCTTGAGCGAATTCAAAATATGTGCATTCGGTTCATATTTGGTTTACGCAAATATGACCACGTCTCTAATTTTCGTTCGCAACTCAAGTGGCTTCCTATCCGTTTTCGCCGGTACTTTCATATCCTTAATCTCCTCTACTGTGTTCTGTTTTTCCCTGCAACCCCGCGTTACCTCAAGGAGCGTTTTAACTTTTTTACGTCGATTCGTTGCTCCCAAAATTGTATTTTAACTGTACCCTCCTCATCATCTAAATTCTACAACAATTCCTTTACTTTTCAGGCTGTCCGTCTGTGGAACTCCCTCCCTGTGGAGCTGCGGCAGGCTAAATCTTTACCTGTATTTAAGAAACTTCTCCTTGAGCACTTTTTGTCGCAGTCTTAATTGTATTGTCTCAGCACATTTCTCTCACTATGCATTTCTGTCGTGTGGCTGTTTTTTTTTCCTTGATGTGGATGTATTGACATTTATGTATGTATTTATTTATTACTATCTATTTATTCATGTAAGTCATTATAATGTATTAGTTTGTATTAATATATATTTGATTATCTATTTATTAGTTTGGTAAGCGTGTATTTATAGGTATATTGTATTTTATAGCTAGCATAGTTCCTTGTTATTGTTCGAAATTGGTCTGCACCACCTACCGTGTAAATTGTTTTAACTTGCACCTTATCCCTTCTAAGGTTGTCTGGAAGAGATCGCTAATCAGCGATAAGACCGCCTGTTGTTTACCTGGGTCTTCTAAATTGTGAAAATTCTGTGTAATGTTTTTGTTTGGTGGACAATAAAGTGTTTTGTATTGTATTGTGTATTGTATTTCATCGACACACCTTTCAATGAACGTGTCATGACGCGATTGTTTTAAATGATTTAATATTTTTGTATTTACCTACATAATTATACATTTACATTTTATTATACATTTACATTATATATGTTTGTGTTATTATTTTTACTAGCGCAATATATGTATTTATGTTATTATAGCTTATTGATATGTAAGTGTATGTGTATTAGTTACACCTTATGTTGCACCGTCACTACAATCTCTGCTTTGCCCAAAGGTCAACTGGTAGAGAATGCCTTACGGCATTAAGTTCGCCTTTTGTATACTAAGTGTATTCTTTTGTGCAATAAATAAATAAATAAATAAACTCACCTATACAGAAAAATCAATGTCTTTTAGATGCCTTGCAATGATTAATATCAAAAACATAATATACAACTCTTTCTGTGACAGAATTACAGATTGTATGCGATATATTGCATAATGTAAAGTCAACTTGAACTTCATATTGGTTAATTTAAACACTATCAGACTGACAACTGTTTAGAGGTTTTTTACGGTAACTCGCAAGTGTTGGCTCTGAAAGCTTGCACCTCTCCACAACATTAAAGAAACCCATATAGCACGATCTCATTTTCTAAGTACATACTAAATTTCCGTACCGATCCACGACTTTACAAAAACATGTATTCTGACAATAAATCGCCGCCATTTTTCCTCTCGAACAAGTAACTGTCACATTTCCCTACGCTCTCATAAAATACCCCGAATGTGGTGCAAACGGCATAGAGTATGCACGCCCGATATTGTTTCGTTGAATTTTAAATTTAGAAGTCTATGGTTCCAATGCTGGCTGTTTGGCCTTTGGGGCTTTGGGTTGATTCCTTTGAATATTGTATTTGTAATCTATGTTCTAAGTTAGTAATGGAATAGATGAGAGGTTAAGATGCTATATCGAACCGTTTATTAATTTAAGACTCATGGCGTGCCAAGACTTTTGCATTAGTTTTACCAATTATATTTTCGGTGATGAATATGTTATCATTTCTTTAAAACAGTTAATTTAATCACCTTACTATTTTAATTAAGAAATAACTTGCCAACTTTCAAATAAAACGATCAGCGAATGAAAAAACAACGTACTTTAGCGCGAACGTGTTCCTTTTTCAAATTGAAACATCGAGCGCTTTCTTTTAGATTCTAGCGCTTTACATATTCAGCGGAAGCGAGTGGAATTTGAATGCAAGCGTGCCATAGACATCTCCTCTATTGTCTATACATAGGTACATGCCATCGATTTACGTGCAAAAGGATAGCTTGGTCGGTAGAAAGTTTATGTAAAGGGTGAAATGCATACACCTAATTGGAGAAATGTCATCAACAGAATCATCTGGATTAAGTATAAAGACGTTTTTTCCAGGTTATATAACTTTTCGTAACGCTCTCGTCACGCATTCACCAGCTTACTCTCCTAAAGGAGTTTTACTTCAATAATAAAGAAATCACCGTTCGCATAACGCTAGCAAACTCGCAAACAAACTACTGACTGAGATTATAACGATGGTTGAAAGGCAAACGCTTCAAGCGATAAAATGTGCGATTTTGGAGTTGTAGGTATATTTGTAATCAGCAGATTTTACTAATTTATTGCAATCACTTTATTGTGATATTTCAAAAAATGTCGCTCGAAGCGTTTTGCCTTTCAACCGTCGATAATATATACTAGCGACCCGCCAGCGGCTTCACCCGCTGCAATTTCTTTTCTTTCAAGTCACTTAAGGGTATGAAAAATAGATGTTGGCCGATTCTCAGACCTACCCGATATGCACACAAAATTTCATAAGAATCGGTCGAGCCGTTTCGAAAGAGTATGGGAACGAACATTGTGACACGAGAATTTAATATATTCGATTTCATGCACTGGCTATGAGAGGAAAAGAGAAAGAAAATGTGCGCGCGCATCTCTCTCTTGCTCCTACAGTAATATACGAAACGTAACTCTCTCTATTTCTATCTTCACTAACCTCGCCCGATCACACTTTTCGTAACACTCTTGTTACGCATTCAAGTGAATGCGTGAGCTAGTGCTTACTCCCAAAGTCAAGAAGTTTTACTTAAAAAAAAATAACCAATTTAACATTAGCAATCCTAAAAAACGGCACATCCATGTTCCGCGCCTCACGACGCGCGGTCCTTAATGAGTGCATATCCTAACAAAAGTACACGTAAGTGGTTGGATGACAGATAAAAAATTGGAGAGGCACGGTACTCTCGGTAGCAAATGACTTGTTATAGAAATGCACGGTTTGGCGCCTCCGGCGAATAGGGAGAATTTTTAATGGCAATATTTTTGGTTATAGACTGCCAGTACGGAAAAGAAAGCATGAGGTTCGTTAAAAAAGGTTGGCTCATTTTACTTTTTAATTAAGCTGAAATCTTACTACCCAATTTAAAACGAGTAAGTAGTTAGTACCCGTTATTAATATCAGCTGATAATTAATACATTTGTAAAATAAAAAATAAAAATGAATGCTTTACTTTATAATGACATAAGAAACCCCTGTTTTGAAGAAACGCCGCAGGAAATTCAACAGTCTGACTGCTATTATAGTTGTGTTCCTTATTATGCTTAAAGTATCGGCAACCATAAAGAGTGAGTTTTTTAACAAAAGATGTGACGACCACACATTCTATCTAGGTCAAATCAGCTACATTTTAGAACACTTTCTATGACTTCCTTCAAGTTTAAGTTTCGTGAGGTTTAAGTAAGCAATCCTATAATTTTCTGATGATGCTTCCATAATGTGTTTACAATACTAAAGGTATATTGTATATACACTGAGATAATGAAATAGAGGAGCTTTAATTATCGTTCTACTCTCTTAATATAAATCTACTGTAGCGGCGCCTGCAACAAAGTGCCGAGCGGTTGATTTTTATTCATTTGCCCACCCAGGAGACATATTGGTGCCTTGGACTGGGAAATTGCATTCTGCACCCCTAATAATTCCTTTTCACGCAATGTTTTATAGCACGGAGTTTATTCCTTTAGCTGATTGTGAAAGGGAACGTTTTGTTTTAACTATATTGGGATAAGCATGAAGCTTATAATACGGTGATTTGTAAACCATTTGAGAATAAGTAACTTAACTCAATTCTTAGAATTTAAGGAATTACAATACAAAACAAAACACTTTATTGTCCACCAAACAAAAACATTACATACAAAGAGCACAATTTAAAAAACCCAGGCGGCAACGTAAACAACAGGCGGTCTTATCGCTGATTAGCGATCTCTTCCAGACAAGCTTAGAAGGGATAAGGTGTCAAGTTAAATAATTTCCACAGTAGGCGGTGCAGACTAATTTCGAACAATGACAAGGAACTATGCTAGCTATAAAACATAATATACCTATAAATAAACTAATAAATAGATAATCAAATACATACTAATACCAATTAATACATTATAATGACTTAAATAAATAAATAGGTAATAATAATAGATAATAATAAATAAATACATAAATAAATATCAATACATCCACAACTAACTATTGTTATTAATTGTCCAATTTTCCGGGGTAATGTACTGTCCGGGCGATAAACTATCTCCATACCAAATTTCACATCGGTTGGTTGAGCTGTTAAACCTTAAAGACAGTACAAAAAACACTTACGCATTTTAAGATCAGTTGGGATAAAGTTGTATGGGATGAATATTCGCATAGTGCTACACCTATCTTAAAATAACACACACTAGAATACAGATTTTTTTTCTATGGCATGGAGGAAAATGAGGACGCTGGCCACCAGATTGTAAGTGGGATCTATGACCTATAGACATTTGTATTCTCAAAACTGCAATCCTAAGGGCCGCATTGATAAACTCATCTTGACTGTTGTAATGCTCATCTCAAGATGCGACGAAAATAACAGGTTTCTATATCTTGACGTTTACTTTTTATGATAAGGAGAAGACACAAGAGCACTCAGGCCACCTGATGTTAAGTGGAATCTGATAGACATTTGAATTTTCAAGACTATAATCGAAAGACTGCAATCCTAAGACCTCAAATGCGTTGCCAACCCTCAGGACTAAGATGGAATGCCTCTACGCAAAAGCAATTTAATAAAATTCACCAGTTGTCTTAGCCCACACCGGAACATAACAATGCGAACACTGTTGCTTTGCGATTGGTTAATGGATTAGATGGTGGTAGCGGTTTTTTCCAATGCGCTACAATTTGGGGCTTTTTAAAAGGGATGCCATTAAATTTCTTCGACACCGGCAACGCATTGGTGATGCCTCCAGCGTTGCAAATGTCCATAGGCGGCGGTGACCACTTCCCATCAGATGGGCCGATGGCAATAAAAAAAGCGATCCTGATTGACACTGCACAGCCTCACACCACCACTAAACTTCGACGTATCTTCTGCGTTAACCAAGATCAGTTTATTATAATGCCCTAAGATCGCAAATGTCCACCTTGAGGACTAAGATGGAATGCCTTTATGCTAGTAGGGTCACCGGTAGTCTTATCCCAACACGGGAATGTGAATGTTCTAGTGATAACACGAAACCATACATAACATTAAGCCTTCATTTCCAGAATGGGGTAAGCAGAGCTACAGAATTTCCATCAACTCTAAAAAACTTGTTAAAAATTCTGCAACCACATTTTGCACAATCAGGCCAAGATGTTTACCAGCGTTTTAGTGACAAGTTGCAAGGCCATCGCCTAATTTTACTACAAGCCTTTATTCCCTTAGTCTAATTGACTGGCACTATTCTAATCCGGCAAACACACGGACAACACGAAACCAATTCTACGATATGAATAAATCTTAAGAACTAGGCGAGGCTGAAATTATACACGTGTTTTTGACCTGGGCCTCTATTCAGGTGCGTTAAAACGATATCGTGTTTGACACGTTTAAGAATCGTTTATGTCACAGTCACCATTATTGTAAATGACATAAGAGTTATCAAAACGTTGACAATACGGAAACAGGTCAAAAACGATATCGTTGTTACCTTGTAGAATTCCAGCCCAGTTTCCGTATTGACAACGTTTTGATAGCTCCTATTTACTTGACAGTAATGGCAGCCAACCATAAAACGTCAAAGACAATATGGTTTTACAGAGTTGAATAGAGACCCAGATAATATCTAAACGGGTAAAGACCTACGCATAGACAATCGAGTTTAGGATTAATCTAAGTTAGAAATAATTAATTCCCGTTAAGTTCATTAGCGAACCCGCATAGGTGTAATTACAATGACCCGAGAATCTTAATTGTTGGATTGGGCCGGACATACAGACGGACAGATTAGCGAACCTAGGACAAACCATAATATTACAGTCTTTGAAGCTAAATTAATAAAATAAACTAAACTAATAGACTCCGAATGCCGATTTGTTGTCTGTACGAGTCATCCCCAACTGGGGTCGATCAAATGGAAAATATGACCAGCTCACCATCTGATCACTTCAGCTTACTATCTTAAAGCTTCCAGCGCCCTGTGAACAGGACCCCTGAAGAATACCCGAAAAATGAGCTGGATGGAGTGCAATGGGAGAGGCCTATGTCCAACAGTAGACTGGCACGGGCTGGTGATGATGATGATATGCATAGTCAAGTAAATCTTTTCAACCTTGAATATAGCTTAGCCGAAAAGTGTTTGGAAATGAGGTTGCTGTTTATAGTGAACTTGGCATTTGCAATATTTCTCAATGTTTTTTACTTAAATTTTGATGGTCAATGTGGTGTTTTATTTCCATTTGGGTCATACACAGATTTAGGTTACCTTCTTTCCTGTGGACACACCGAAAGTTAACGTTTTTAAGTCCTAATTTTCTGGCTAAGCCCATTCCCGCCAAACGCCGTCAGGACTGCTTTAGACCTATCATATAAAAACATAACTTATATGCTCACAAGCTATTTAACTATTGACCACAGACCCATTTAACAATGCTGAAGTCTCACCTTTTAAAGTTGCAATATTTGCCAAATACTGTTTTATTTGGTGTTCCTTTGTTTAATCGACATTCATTTCATAGAACGTACTTTGCAGTATTTTCATTTTATAGAAAGCTAATTTCGGCTGAAACAATACAATTCAATACACAATACAACTCTTTATTAAACACCAAAAAGTAAAAAATAAAAACAGAACACGGAACAGTACATTTAAATCATAGGTATACAACTGGCGGTCTTACCGCTAAATAGCGATCTCTTCCAGACAACCTTGTAAGAGAAATAACTGAGGACACAAATCCCCCCTAACCTTACCCACCTTACCTTGGAAGCCTTATTGTTCCCAGATTATCTTAAGCAGACCTAAGTTAGACCTGTGACCACCAATAAAATATCTGTAAACAGTAAGGTTACAGCAGAAGTTAGCTCTCTATGAAATGAAAATTCTGTGAAGTGATAGGAACGTTCAATGAAATGAGTGTCGGTGAAACAGTGTACAACCGATTTATTTATTTACACTTGCAATACCAAATCGCACATTAAAAAAGTGTCATTATTGCGTTTAAAAAGAAGTAACTATTGAATAAAATCCTTTTTGGCATAGTCACTGTTGGATTAACTGATAACGTTCTGATATTGACATAAAAAACTTCCAACTGCCCAATCGGACCGCGGCAGATTAAATTTTCGAGCAAGAGTGTAATTAAAATGCATTGCATCTCCCGCAGATTGTAAACTAATTGTCAGCTGATTGTGTTTTATTTAAATGAACAAAAACCAATGATCCGATAGAAAGTTGGCAGTCTGCTGGGTGTCTAAGTCACAAGCGGGCGTTATTCAAGATCACATAATGGGATGAATATATGGGTTACCTTCGGTCAGGGGGCATCCACACAATAAGATATTACGCCTGTATTGTGCCAAGACAATGCTGATCCATCACGGCTTAAACTGGCCCTTTCTTGGTCATATTATGAGGATTAGCGGCCTTTTAACGTATTGTGGATTAACATAGTGTTAATTAATGTAAGGCGTAGGAAAATTCATAAACGGGAACTGTAATCCTGTGTAGCTGTGAACGTACGCCTGAGAATTATTGGCCTAGTTTGAAGTCTTTATGGAGGCACAGCGGTAAGCGAACATGTGTCTTTTTTTGCTATTAAAGTTATTCTTTGATCTTGTATCACAAGGAGTTATACAACAAACCTGTGGCCCTAGACATGATGCATACGTTAACTAGCGTTTCTATTGGTTTTTTTTTTAAACTAATTACGTCTTTGGTAGATTACGTCACACAAAAGTCACGTGATCTACTAGTGACGCAATTGGTTTGAAAGCAAAACGAATAGGAACGCTAATTAGCTTACGCATCTTGGCTAGCCTCTGTTTGCAACTGAACTTTTAAAGCATATTCAAATTCAAAACAATCGCAACTCGATCGATGATACAATCTGTGGCTTTAGGCATGATCGAAAATAGGTAGGATTGGGTTGGAAGGTTGATTCGAGCGCTAATGTCCAAAAAGTTATGACGGTGGGAAACATGGCCTGCACGGCTAGCACATGACGGCGCGCGAGTTAAGTCGCGCGCGAGATGGACTACCCGTCATTCTCTAATTAAAACGGTCAGAAAAAGACAGGTAGTCTATCTCGCGGGCGACATAACTCGCGCGCCGTCATGTGCTAGCCGTGCTGAATGAGTTCTTGTAAAATTCAGCGTGTAAATTTCATACGGGTATATATTTAATCCAGACTTAGTAAACGATCATAGAAATCATGTGAAAAAGATATTTTATATATATTGAAGCATAGTCATTTTTTAAACTTTATCCTTTATCTTTATTTTTTAATAGGATGTTGCACGCGTTATTGGTCCTAAGACCAATGTAACGCGTGCAACTTCTTATTATAGTTCAGGAAATATAATTTGGCCGTCCGCTATCTACTTTTCGATCTTTTGTTCAGCGTTAACGTAATATCCACAATATGGCTCAAGTATCAAACCTTTCAACCCGCTGTGCTGTTTGAAGATGAGGGCAGTTTTACGACTGGTGTTTGTTAGATGTTAACTAATACATCTTAGTCAACATTACAGACGGCCAAATTATATTTCCTGAACTACTTACTTATACAAAACGAATTTACGAAGTGTAAGAGCATCTATGCAGACGTCAATGCCTGAATCCAAGTGCAAGGACGACATGTGGTAATTACCATATTTACCATTAATTATTAATAAGTATTTATCTCAGGCTACCGCCACGAATAACAAGTAATTTAATTTAAAACGGAATAAAATTATGATATATTTTTTTACTTTTATTGGCGAAGTAAACAAAATATGTTGAACCGTAATTTATGGCCTGACATGTACGAAGATGTTTTAATTCAATTGGTGTTTTTTTCCGAAACTGTAAACAATTCTGTATTTATTTCAGGGGGGTTATCATGAGCTAGCTTTGCAGTTCATTTTACGGTCAGCGTAAAGGACAGAGCTATGGCGGTTATATAGCTCTGTCCTTTTCTCTGAGCGTAAACAGAACGGCAAAGGTAGCTCATGATAACCCCCCAGGACTATCGTGTAGAACCCTAAAGGTTAGGTTAGGTTAGTTTTATAAAAATCCTGAAATGTTTGTAGTTACAGAAAAAAAAGCAGGTTGGCAAATGAATAAGTTGCGAAACGATGCAATTGTCAAAGATTTGTCGGCAAAAAAGCAGAGAACCTTCTTACACACTTTTAAAAATAAACTAGCCAAAAGTATGGAGTCAAGACCGAGACTTTGAGCGATGCCACTCTGTCAAAACACACTTCAGGCATTTGTGCCAGAGGATTGAGTAATTATATACTTACAAATTATTTAAATATGTGAATTTTTGAGGCAATCTCAAACTTTTTACACGAAATGTTTGATATAGACTCGTTTGAATCCTAACGATATCATTTCACCATTTCAAATAAAACATAGACGCGGCTTATCAACAGAAACAGGGTATATTAGAAAAACTTTATCGGGAAGCGGTTTAAAACAGCCAAACCTACAACACTCCTAAACCTAACCCTGCCCCTTGCTTCCTCGTTTTAAAGTTCAATTTCGTATTGTTTTTACTTTTACAGCTGCAAAATAAACGTGGCAGGTTTGTAGTTAATATTGACTCGCGAACACTGAATTTTGTTCGTAACTTTTCTCATTTGGCGTCAAACTGGTAGACTCGAGACCTTTCCGCTGCCCGTCATGAATTAGATATCGCTCGAAAGCCGATTGGCAATATTTAAAAAGATTTTCAATGTGTTTTACATTAAAAAAGAAGCCAAATTACATTTATATGTATCGTATTGCCGTGTCATTTGCAAACGCGCATCATACACATTCCACATTTTAAACCATTGGCGGCCGCATTCAGAGAAGGTTAATGACGGTTAAGTTGTTACTGTTGTTTGATCAGTTGTTAAAGTAATTGTTAAATCGGTACGCGCTAATGTCGATCGATTCAATACAGTTAGAGAGTTTTCGAGTTCTTTGTACGCTTTTACAAAAAATATCTTTCGACTTCGACTGACGTGATGGGTAAATAAAGTATTGTTCAGCAATCTTACAGCGTAATTTTATTGGTGATCCCTTTGATTTCAATTTCCTTATTTTGTAATTAGTTATTAATATTTTTTATTGTAAAATATCCTGGAATTTTTGATAATACCATTTCGTACTTTTGATTACCTTTTGGATGCAGTCTCAGTAATGAAAGTAACTTTTCAACTTATTTTCAGGTATTAATTTGCTTACCGTGTGGAATAAGGGCTTGCAACCTATCACTAATACACTAGTAAACAACTTAGTTTGTGAAAAATGTGGTTACAGTATTACCAAGAAGTCTTTTGTTACAGTTTTTAGCTATTTATGTAGCTCTGCCTACCCCACTCTGGGAATGAATGCGTGATGTTATGTATGTAATTACTTTATCTCATGTAAAAACACCCTTGAAAACGTGTCTCATCACTAGTGCTACCTAATTGCCACGAGTCGCCGATGTTTACCTATAAGCAATCTTGCATTAAATTATGTGATATAATTCATAAATATTACCGTGAATTATAAAGAAAACTTGTGCATTTACAAATTGAACAACTAATGATAAGCTAAGCTAAATAAAATTATCAATTTTTAAATAATACGGCTGTATAGCTATAGTTATCAACAATTTCCTAGATAAGGTAAACGGACTTCAAACACAGTCAGTTGCGTATCACATCGCTCCAAAACAGCACGTCGGTATGGGTTTCTTAAACAAAGTAGTGATAGTGACGGGCGCCAGTTCCGGCATCGGCGCAGCCACCGCCGAGTTGTTCGCGAAGGAGGGCGCGCGCGTCGCGCTCGTGGGCCGCAACCAGACCAAGCTCAACCGCGTCGCGCAGCTATGTGCTGCGCACGGCGCGCCGCCGCTCGTGCTCGCCGTCGACCTCGCCGACGAGCAGCAAGCGAGCACCATCGTCGACAGAACCGTTGACCACTTCGGACAACTAGACATCCTCGTGAACAACGCCGGATTTTCACATCCATGTTCTCTGCTAGAAGGCAACATGCTCGAAGGCTTTGACGCTAATATGAAGACGAATGTAAGAGCCGTCATACAATTAACGAGCCTGGCTATTCCCCATTTGGTCAAAACCAAAGGTAATATTATAAATGTGTCGAGCATTGGCTCGATGCACGTTCCGCAAATACCACAACATGCAGCTTACTGTATTTCCAAGGCTACTTTGGATCATTTTACGCGTTGCGCCGCGTTGGAGCTGGCGGCATCTGGCATCAGAGTGAACAGCGTCAACCCTGGACCTGTCAGAACGGACATTTTGGAAAATTCTGGAGTGCCCAATGCAGACGCTGTGTGGCAACGTTTTAAGGAAAACACAGCACTTGGCCGTATAGCGGACCCCGTGGAAATAGCTGATCTTATCCTGTTTTTAGCCAGTGACAAGGCAAGAAGCATCACTGGTTCTTCATTCGTATCTGATAATGGATACATGTTGAAAAAGTAAGATTTTGATTTCTTATAAGCTCAAGTGAATAAAGACGATCAATAAAGTTATTATGCCGCACATCTTGTTCTGCTTATTTCTTCTTCTTATCTTTCATTATTTATTTTAGTTATTTAACAACAAGAAACGTATTTAAAGCTTTTAGTAGGGTACGTATCATAATATATAAAGTTCAAAACACATAATGGGTCATAAATGTCATAATACATAATGGTAATTATATATAATGATTTTATGTCTGAAACCGAAAGGTTTTCAGGATTGTTATAAAACAAACTATGGGTTCTATGTAATGACCTTTTAAAAAAACCCTAAAATGTTTACGATTTCAAAAATAAAACTGTTATATACTATGACTATGACCCTTATGTATTAAGACCCATTGTGTATTTTGGACTTCATATCTATCGTACGAGTTTTAGAACGGTTTATCTGCAGTCATGGCAATGAAAACACGGATACCACCATAAAAACAAAAAACAAGATATATTAACTAGAATTATCAATTCGAAAAATATAGTAAGTAGCATCGTCTTGGTTATCAACAATTTCCTAGATAAGATTAAATGGAAGATTAGGCAGCAGGCAGGTGAGTCGAGTTCAGTGTCGTATAAAGCTGCCTAATTGAGAAGGCACGTGCTAAAATGTGTTTTGTACGCTCCGACGGGACTTCTTAAACTTGCCAGATAAAACTTCACCTTTAAGATCGACGCAGCGCTGTGTTGAGAGAACCATCCCCAGTACTTAATAAAAGTACCTGTGCGTTTATCGTTATTTCCTCAGAAACCTTAAGATTATAGTCTTGAGAATTCAAATGTCTATGGGTCTCAGATTCCACTTACCATCAGGAGGCCTGAGTGCTCGTGTGCCTTCTCCATAACATAAAAAAACCATCATTTGACCAGGGCCGAGATTCTTCACGGTAAAAACGATATCGTATTTGACGTGTTTCCGTATTGTCAACGTTTTGATAACTCTTATGTCATTTACAATAATGGCGACTGTGACATAAACGATTCTAAAACACGTCAAACACGATATCGTTATAACACAGTTGAATAGAGGCCCAGCAATATTGTTACACCGTGTTGCGTAAGTGCCCAATTATAATGTAAGGATAACAATCTATGTAAAAAATGTAAATAAATGTTTGTTTTAAAATCAACCCCCAATTGACCAAATCCTCGGAATATCCATATTGGCCCCAAATACACTTAGGGGCTGATTTTGGCCAATATTTGTTTACAATTTAGCCGTCGAGGGGAGACGAGGGCAAATAAGTCAAAAGATTATTGAGAAAGCGGGTGTTTTATCAATCTTTGTCTTCTCTTTTGGCTATACGCTAAAAAACCGGATGACTAAACACTTATTAGTATTAATACCGAGGACTCCAGGGGCCCGTTTCTCGATAGGTACTCACTAAACTATCAATATTAAAAAAAAAAGGAAAATTCACGGCATTACCACACAGTATAGGTATATAGATATAAATTGTTCTGCGACAACAGGCTCATGTCTCAGCATGCTGCGAGTTGGGTCAGCTGCACAGCGCTGAGTTTCAGATTTCGCCTAGCTCTCTGTTACATTTTATCGTCGTAATCTTTGTGCTGATCCTATCTTTATCGGTTAAAAAATGCTTAAACTTCTTTATCAGCTAATAAACACAGCATGAGTTGTAATGTTATCGTTCTGGGCTATCATTGTTGTGATAACAGTTAAAGATAAATCTTTGTCTCAATTGAAATAGCATAAGGGGAAGAAATTAGAGACTGAAGCCAGTTTTTTTTTTCCGAAGGCTTGTATTTGAAATTACGATATACTTATGTCAAGGGTTCTCTTAAATTAACCCTATAGATAGCAAAAAAGAGGTAACAGAATAAGAAAGCTATTGAAAATAACATAAACTAAGCACCTGCTATTTACAGGGGCAGTATTGTCTTGAATTTGAAGAGTGGTTTTTACTTACAAGTTAATACACAATTTATAGCATATATGACAAAGCTTAATCAATTTTAACCACCGTGTAGTCATTAAGTTGTAATTAAGTTATTGCATATACGCTATAAATTTCGCTACACTCTTCGATTTCAAACAATTAGTTCATACATAACATCACGCCTTCATTCCCAGAGTAGGGTAGGCAGAGCTTCAGAAATACCAACAAATCTAAACAGACTTATTGATTATTCTGTAATCACATATTGCTCAAGTAGGCTAAAATGTTTACCAGTGTAATAGTGACAGGTTGCAAGTCCATCGCCTAACAGTACTACAAGCCCTTATTCCCTTAGTCGCCTCTTACGTCATCCACGGGAAGACATGCCACTATACTAAACCGGCAAGCACACAGGAAAAAAAAAATAGTTCAGTTTATTATAAAATACATTAATAGTATGTATTAAGGGCGCCACTGGACCCTCGGCGTTTTCTCGGTGTTGTCTTATAGTGTACGGTCGACGTAAAACTTTAAAATCTTAGTAAAATCGAAACCAGCCATTATCGTAAGACGCCATCTTAGCAAAAAGCCGGGTAAGTGCGCGTGTAATGGCCGCGCTAATAACGCGCGTAAATATCGCGAACGGGCTTAATATTAAAACGGCCATACAATCCTTACGTTAGCGCGTCACCGGGGAAGCTGGGCTTATATGGAACGAGACATGTACGTATATTTTAATAAATGTCAGAAGAAATAGTATTGTGATATAAATACAGCTGTACAAGGCTTGTATTCTACTGGGTAAAAACCATATTGCCTAATGTTACCGTATTGTCCACATTTTGATAGCTCTTATTTACTTGACAGTAATGGCGGCCGAGTTAAAAACAATACGATGACAGGTCAAATGCAATATGGTTTTATCCTGTAGAATAGAGGCCCTGGCCTGTCTACTTGACACGATTTTTTCTTATTAGTAACTGCAGAAACCTGTTTAAATGTATATAAAAAATAACTCTAGTGACCTCCGCGATCAAATGGCTGCTTACAGTAATCTTTTTCTTGATTTCGACAGTCTTCTATGTTCGTAAAAGGCATCTTGTCAAATCCCAATGACTTATGGGAACAGTCCACGGAAATACCAAGACATAGCCAAATTTAATCAAGTAGAGAATAGCAGTAGGCCGGCCTAGTCATAATGCAGATGTTTCTGTTTACTATTAACTCAAAATGTATGGAGTGGACATAAGCGGTCGAAGCGATCTGTCATCACCAATGCTATAATACATACCTATTATAGGTTTTTGAAAATCGCTAATTACTCTACAGACACGGTTGACGTTTCATCCATAAAATGCTTAATGACTTCTATAATTTACCGTTAAAATGTATCGAGCAAAAGTTACGTCGGTTTGAATCTTATTTGATCGACGCGTTGTGTTCGACAGCGTACAATAAAGTTTAACCTTTTTCACGTCAAAACTTGCTCAAATAAACGTAAAAACATCAAGCAAGCTTGTACGTGGAGATTGATACCAAAGGCCAAGAACACGAGACCTATTACCTAAAAAGAAAGAAAAAGGATCTCTTCATGTAACCCTCAGCTAAGTAAGACACGGCAGTAGAACGTAACGGCGCCGGGTCATCGCAAACAAATGAGGGGTGTAAATCCACCCCTATCTCCCGCAGGTACCAACCCTTCCCTAACATATGTAGCGGAGGCTGTAGTGATGTCGCTTGAGACTACAATCTTTTGGCTGGTAAATTAATATGAAAAGGTGTAAAGTCAATGAATTGTGAGGCGCTCTAGTGGTGGTGTTTGCTGAATTACTATGAATTTATTCTTGCTGTGGCTCCAGCTGCAGTACATGCTGAGTTGAGTCCTTTTTGACCTCACACTATAGCGCAACGTCTCTAATTTCGCTTCTTGTATAGGTACAAATCAATATCTCCATGTTCTACTACTTTACCTTTTGGTTTTTTCTGTTAAACTTTATGATTATTATTGGTGTGTTGCAGTGTGTTTGTCAAATAAATGTTGTGAGTTTGATTTTGAGTTTGAAATACTTAGTAAGAAAAGAAAACATATGGAAATAGAAAACTTACTTTGCAAAATTCTCCCAATTTTCCCCTCAGAAACCAAAACTACGAGCTCCTTTAAACCATCGTGATGGGTAAGTAAGATAGCTGGGAAGGCGTAAGATGTCATGGCTCCGGAACATCAGGGAGTGGACCGGAATGAAAACAGTTGGATAATTGTCTACTCGCTCTGGACTGGACCAGATTTAAAGGGCTGACTGTTAACCTTCAGTAAATGAAGGGGCACCGAAAGATGACGAGACTTTCTGACACCCGCACACCACATTTACCAATCCAATTCGACACTACAATTTTAACGATTGTTCTTTCTTATTGCATTGTATCAATGGATCGGATCGGCGGCTGTGAAAGCCCCCTTCCTCAGAATCCAGAATAGCTGATGGAACATACATTTTTCTTTAATTTTTCATCATTTCTTTCACACATGTGGAGGTGTATTTTGCAAATTTGGAGTTAAGTATTTATAGACAATTGCAGATGACTTATTAGAGAGATAAGTCACACGTGAGCTAAACAGAAGCTCATGTTTCTGCCAAGTCTAAAAATTTACTAAAAAACCATCTAATTCTAAATTAAATTAATGTCTTTTACTCCTCTTAAAAAGGTGTATTTCGCCAATGTCAAGTTCTAGATAATCACAATGAACTATTAGAGAAATAAGTCCATGGATATCACACGCGAGGACAAATGCCAATTGTTCGGTTGAAGAGTCTCTGGTGAACTAAACAGTAGCACCACGCGCTTCTGTGAAGTCAACTAAAAAATAATGCGGGTAGACCGAAAAGCTTACCACCCAATTTCAGTTTTCTTGTGACCACGGCTGTTGTAACACAGTTGAAATATCCAGGTAAATGGAACAGTTTTTATTAGGGTTCTGAAGTCAAACTACGGACCCTTATAGTTTCGCCATGTCCGTCCGCAGCCTCTTAGTGCTAGAATGCTGTAATTTGGCATGAATATGCATATTAGTCACGCCAGCAAAAGCCAGGTTCAATAAAATGTGAAAAAAAATATTTTTTAGTGTACCTCCGCTGCACGTAACGTGGGGATGTATTTTTTTTCTCGTTACCCTGTAGTTTGGGGTGTCGTTAGATAGGTCTTTCAAAAATATTACGGGTTTGTGAAAACAATTTTTACTAAAATCATCTAAGACGGCACCAATTGACTTTAAACAGAAAATTTGCTATGACTTGTTGATTTTTATGTTTATAGTACTTAACGGCTTCGGAACCCTACACTGAGCATAGTCCGACATGTTCTTGCGCGGTTATTATAATTTAACTTATTAACCTAGCTTAAAAGGCACAGTTTTATTACTATCTTTCTTAATCTTATGCCTGAAGCCCCATCCCTAGCGCCACCTATGCGGTGTACTTAAGACTTGAAGTGTTTCGGACGCGGCGGTGGATTTATAGACGGCTGTATTGGTTTTGTTGTAAGAAGGCATAAATTAGGACCATAAAGCAATTAATTACACGTGTGTTCTCGAATATTCGCAGAGTTTATTGTGATTGTTTGATTGTGTGTCTATGATATTTCGTTGACAAACTGGGCTTATATTCACCTTGGTAAAACAATATTACTTTTGAGGTGTTATCTTATTGTATTAACTCAGCTGTTTCCTAATTAATTATGTACCTAATAATACTTTAAACAACACCGTTTATTTTAAAGTCGTTTTTGCCAAATATCCCTAATAATGTATAATGTGTAATGTGCATGTACGAGGGTGGTATGATAAGTAATGAACCTTGAAGCTACGCGGTTTGGCTGAATATTAAAAATGTCTTTGCCTACATCCGCCATCTTGGACGCGGGAAAATTGACAGTTTCAAATGATTCCGTCAATTACTTCATGACTTATAGTTTTTTAAACAGAACGAGTGGCATTGTTTGTGTAAAATGGAAAAAGAATTATATCGATCAGTGATTCGCTTTCTGTTTTTGAAGGGGAAAACGCGTGATGAAATTAAAACTGAGTTAGAAACCGTATATGGCGATGCTTCACCTTCTATTGCCACAGTAAAGCGATGGTATAACGAGTTTAGAAATGGAAGAATATCTGTGTTTGATGAGGCCCGCCCAGGACGTCCAAATGAGGTTACCACGGAGGAAAACATCAACAAAGTCCGTGATATGTTGATGAACGATCGTAGACTGAAGTTGAGGGAGGTAGCTGAGGTATGTGGCTTGTCACTGGAGCGTGTACAAAATATCGTTCATAAACATTTGGGAATGAGGAAGTTATCGGCCCGATGGGTACCGCGTTTGCTAACAAAAGAAAATAAGCAGAATCGTGTAGCCACTTCCAAAGAGTGTTTGGCACTATTAAAACATAATCCGAAAGACTTTTTTTATGCGTTATGTAACCGTGGACGAAACGTGGATCCACCACTATACTCCCGAAACAAAACAATAGTCCAAGCAGTGGACCTGCCCCGGCGAAAATGCTCCAGAAAAAAAAAAACGGTTCCGTCGGCCGGGAAGGTTATGGCGACCGTTTTTTGGGATTCCCAAGGAGTTATCCACATTGACTATTTAGCGAAGGGAAGAACGATCACGGGGCAATATTACTCTGATTTATTGTCTCGATTTGATGAAGAATTAAAGAAAAAACGGCCCCGTTTAGCCCGCAAAAAAGTGTTATTTCACCAGGATAATGCTCCGGCCCATTCATCTCACATCGTCAAGGCCAAACTGGATCAATTGGGCTACAAAATACTACCGCACGCTCCTTATTCGCCAGATTTAGCCCCGTGCGATTTCTTCTTGTTCCCAAACATGAAATCTTGGCTCTGAGGCAAACGCTTCATGTCAAATGAAGAGGTCATAGAGGCCACAGAGGAGTATTTTGCAGAGTTTCCGAAGACATATTTTTTGGAGGGCTTAAAGAAGTTGGAGACGCGTTGGGATAAGTGCATACTTTTGAAAGGGGACTACGTAAAAAAATAAAAACGAAAAATAAAAAAAAAATTTTTTTTTCTTGGGTAGGCTCACTACTTATCATACCACCCTCGTATATACTTATGAGTGAGATCACTAATTGTAAAAAAAAAACAAGACAAAATGTACAAAGGTATTAAAATGATTAGGGCAATTGTTGATTGGTTTGTGTTTTTTTTTGTTACTCAATTTATATGTAGGTGAATTTCAAAATTACTTACTTTTTGGGTGATCGCACCAGTGTTGGACACTTTAAGCTGACAGGTACCAATAATGGACACTTTACTCTTAATTCAAAGATCGTAAGGTTATAAATTGATTGTTGCAAAACAAATGAATAACCTTTAGTGTCTGTAAAATAAGAGTCAAGTGTCCATCATTGGACCTTGTCCATTACTGGTTCGATCACCCTACGTATAATTATTACATTCTGAATTTTCGTAGTCATATAGTTAATTTTCGCCACATAAAGGAAAAAATTGAGCCCTTTCCTTTAGACCATTTTAAAATCACCGTTTTCTTTCTACGTAGTCACGGTTCAACGTATTCATACATTTTTCACAGAGATAGCTAAACGTTTATCCAATAGCAGAAATTACGGATAGTTTGCGAGATGAGCGATAAACAAAATCTACAATAAAACCTGAAACCCTTCTACTTTTATAACGTTAATCTTAAAAATACATCCATATTAACACCAATTTCAACCTTAAATAAGAACAAGCGATGTTATTTACTGAGATACAATTCAGGGGAGCCCAAGCTCGCCAGAGATAGCGGCTGCTTTATTGACTAGCGCTGGAATGCGGCCTGGTGCTTCGCAACATCTGACTCGGGGTACTAGAGTAAATAGGTGTACAGTAGTTACATAGTACTAGGTACTGTGTGATAAGCAGGGCTCGGACTTTTCATCGCACGGTAAGATTAAAGAAAATTATGGAGTCGATATTTAAATATAAAACTTTTGTCATATTCATACTCATAGTCATTCATTTAAATTTCACCAAAAATTACATTATAAGATTGTTGTGAGCTTTAGTTTGGTGGAGAACACTATGTATATGCTTTCAGATAAATGTTTTAGTTGTGAAAGGTCTACTCCATAAGGTCATGTCACAACGCATTTTTAATGATCGCATTTTAGATCCTGTTAAGTATCAATCCAGTACGAAATGGTACAATATTGCGGATGAGAAATAATAATTCACGCCGTGTGCACCGAATGCTGATATAAATAAATGACACTTCCGAAGTCGTTGATAATAATATGAGGGGAATGACTTGAGTATGAATATGACTAAAGTTTTAATTTTAATATCGACTCCATGATTTTCTTTCATCTTACCGTGTGATGAAAAATCCGAGCCCTGGTGATAAGGATCTAAATAACTCTGACTCGGGTCTCTGTATTGATTAAGATTAAAGTTTAATCTTGGGAGACTCGGTGGCCTAGTGGCTTAGGGTCGACTCGTAATCGAAAGGTATCGAGTTCCAACCCCAGCGGTCACCTTGTACCAATGAGTTTTTAGGGTTCCGTAGTCAAACTACGAACCCTTATAGTTTCGCCATGTCCGTCCATCCGCAGCCTAGCGCAGAGACTCTTAGTACTAGAAAGCTGTAATATGGCATGAATATATTAGTCACGCCAACAAAGTGGTATAATAAAATGTAAAAAAAATATTAAATGACTAAATATAAAATTAGTTATTACTTTGATTTTATTTAATTATTTATTTAAGGAAAACCAACAGCTAACACAAATACATTAGAAACTTGCATAAATTCAGAAAGCCAATTACAGGTTCTCACCAATAGCAATACAGTAGCAGTAGTTGTTCTACATTGCATGAAGTCATCATTGGTGCACCGACTAAAGATATGGTATTAATAATGACTAAATACAATTAATTAAGATATAATAACGGAGAAAAGGCACAAAATAAGAGGGGTATGCTCACTCAAAGTAACTATTTGTTAAGGTACGTCTCATAGTTTGGGTATTAATGTTAAACACATCAATGTCAACCTTCCTTGACAGTTCGTTTATATTTCTACTCGCACGAATAGCAAAACTATTTTGCCGGTAGTTAGAAGATGCCAGATGAGATGAGAGATGTTTATGTTTGAAGTAAGTACTTAATGGCTTCGGAACCCTGCACTGAGCATGGTCCGACATACTCTTGCGCGGTTTCTAACTTAACAGGTTCCCTGTCTGGAAGCAATGTGCAGTGTCCTTTCGACACGTCCCCATAGAAATAATAAAATCAATTTAAGACACGTCATTGCCTTCAAGTATTTTTTGAGACTTTGTGTCATAGAGATTGATAAATAGGTATACATATGTATCTCTGGCCTGAGGCACATGTACGTATGAGTAAATAAATAAATATCAGGGGACAATCTCACTTAAATTGACCTAGTCCCAAACTAAGCTCTATACATTTAAATACATAGAAAACATCCAAGACTCAGGAACAAATATTCGCGCTCATCACACAAATAGCTTGGGATTTGAACCCAGGACCACTGGCTTTGGATGCAGGGTCACTTCCAACTAGGCCAACGTGTCGTCAACCACGCATGAGGCACATGTGCGTGAGGACATTCGAACAGCTGAGTGTGTAAGAGCGTAATTTGAGCGTTGACGACACGGTGGCCTAGGTGGTAGTGACCCTGCCTCCGAAGCCAGAGGTCCTGGGTTCAAATCCCGGTAAGGGCAGATATTTGTGTGATGAGCGCGAATATTTGTTCCTGAGTCTTGGATGTTCTCTATGTATTTAAGTATTTATTTCTCTTAATAGGCATGTTTATCGTTGTCTAGTACCCATAGTACAAGCCTAGAGCTTAGTTTGGGACTAGGTCAATTTGTGTGAGATTGTCCCCTGATATTTATTTATTTATTTATTTTTATTTAATAGCACAAAAGAACCTAAAGTTGAAGAAGTTGAAGTATTCGAAAGGGCCTCTCTGTAAGACAAGATAAGCATTTAATCTTTATATGGCATGACGAAGGCGCCTTGCAGGCCACCTGCTTTATTATACTTGGTAATAGGGAGATTTCCAAAAAAAGTACCTGTAGTTAAGGACTACAATTAACAACGGTAACTGTTCCATTACGTCACAAAAATGAACTATTACTGCTTTAAGAGAAATAGTGGCATCTCAGACACAACTCCTGTGGCAAGTTCAACCATATTGCTTACAGGTGAGGTTTGAATCTGCTATGCTTATTTAATTTGAAATACCGTCTATAAAAATATGACTAATTTTCGTGACGTAATGGAAAAATTGGGATCCTATCATTTCATAACCAATATTTCACAAATGATTCATTTCCAGACATAGAAGGTTTTGTGGCATGAATAAATTTATCCTAGGGAGTTCCAAACGATGTTAATTTATCGATAAATTGTACTTTATTTCTTATGACAGTTATGACTATGAGATAACGTATTATATGAACATGAAATTTCCATTCACCGTAACTCAAAACTTAAAAGTGGCATGAACGTAACGATAAAAATAAATGATTATCTACCTATAAAAATATTTTTAAAGTTTGAGTCCTTTTCATACATTTTCCAAAAACTAAGTAGGTACGGATTATATAGAGTATAATAACTACTATTATACTACACAATTTCATACAATTTACATAAATAGGCCTTTTTTGTTTGGTTTCAATTAATTTTGTATGCAAATCACTACCCATCGATGGGTAGTGATCAGCATTTTAGTTACTCTCTATTTTATCCGGTGAACGATACCTATCTACTATGAAATGTCACATTGAAATAAGTATTTGAAACACTTATCGATAATTTTAATATCGGAAGGAAGTCCCCAGTTAATTGACGTTCCTGTCACAAAAACTTCTATGTCTGTTCATTTCACAAACATATCATTTGAAAACCTGCTTTTTTCCGAAACTGTAAATAATTCTGGCTTTATTTCGTGTATAACCCTATAGGTTAGGTTAGGTTAGTGTTACAAAAATCCTGAAATATTTTTAGTTACAGAAAAAAAAAGCGGGTTGGCAAATGATTAAATTGCGAAACGATGCAATTGTCAAAGATTTGTCGGCGAAAAGGACCGGAATTACCGTTGCTTATTTTTGTCCTTAACTATACGCATTTTTTTTGGAAAATAACAATCGATAATGATCGGTCGTAATAGCTCCTATTTAATTGACAAAACAATACGACAACATTTCAAAAGCAATATGGTATTATGGTATTAATTTATATCGATTAACCGTACATAGATTGTGGTAGAGTCATTCATAAATATGTATATACACGTTCCCAAAATGCCATAGGTATATGAATATCTACACGCTCTTATGCCACTAACGATAAGGTCTATGTATACATATATTTGACGCGATGCCTGTGTAGATATTAATGCTTTCTACGGTACAATGCAAACGCTGCTTCCCCTACTATATGTAATATAACCTACAAATCGAACCGAAAATGTGTCACATTTAACAACTGATTTCGTTTTTTATCACTATAGACCACCATTTTTACCAGTTGACTACAAATCAAAATATCTGCTCTTAGTCACCATTAACTGATTGAGTGCGATCATGTGTTTTAAAAGTGTAAGATTATTCGGGTAATTAGAGCCAAGTATCCAATTGTAAACAAACTGCTAATGCCCCGTACTTTTGTATTGTTTCCGCGATCATAAATAAGCCGGAGACAGAGGGACACACGTCACCTTTTGATACATTTCCTCTGTCGTTATTAATGACAAGTCATCGGCGCTGTCCCGGCGGGTTGTGGCAGGGTTGCCACAAGACAAATATTTATTTGTTAAATAAGATTCTGTCAAAAAACGGGACAAGCTTTTGTTGCTATCTGTACTTTTTAAGCAGTCATTATCTGTATATCAAGACGAAACTAAGAAGTCCTAACTCGGCAGGTCCACGTCTTAACGTATACTTAGCTCTTAGATACCATTATATTGCACTGGTTTACGGGTTTACATTCGTAGTTCAAATTTCAGGCCATTTTATTAACGGGAAAGTGCTTGAAAATTGACTTGCAAGATTTGAAGAGTACAATTTACTAACATAGTGCAAGCTAAATAAAAGCTTGTGAAAATGTAATGGTTTTTTTATAGCATGGTGGCAAACGAGATGACATGCTACCTGCCCATGCCATGATAGGTATGTACACAAATCGGTACATGGCGTAGCATACAATAAAGGCCAGTGACCTAGTTTCTGTCTGTCATGTTGGTGAGATAAGGGCCTTTTGAAGCCTTATAAATAAAAATCAGGCGACAATCTTACACAAATTGACCTAGTCCCGAACTAAGCTCTAGGCTTGTCCTATGAGTACTATACAACGATAAACATACTTATATAGAGAATACATCCTTAAATACATAGAAAACATCCAAGACTCGGGAAGAAATATTCGCGCTCATCACACAAATATCATTCATCATCATTACCGGGATTTGAACCCAGGAGCCAGGGTCACTCCCAACTAGGCCACCGTGTCGTCAATATATATGTGTGTGTATAGGGCCTTAGCCCATGAACATGCAATCTCGAAAGTACAAATGGGTTACCAACACTTGACTGAGTGAGTGACCTAACACAGAAAGTCCGGGAGCCGGCCTACTGCCACTCGTAGGAATAGTTCCTCTTGTAACTCCATCTAAATTAGAAAATTTTAAGATCTGTTATAAATTAACAACGCTTTCGGAGGTGAGCCATACAACAAATAGAAACCAAGAGTTAGTTCACCAATCAAGCATAATTAAATTCAGGACTCAAACACTTGTAATATTGAAAACATGTTCTTATTTCAATAAATTAACACTATTTTGAAAAAAAATCTCGTTGTAAAACTCAACTGTGCGTTGACAACCCTACACATACGTCGCGACCTGCCCAGCATAATAATAGATCGGGCAAGGGGTGGCACATTGCCACCCCTTAATATCATGTGAGAGACGCTGGTAAATTTATCAATAGCATTATATCTCGAAACTGAGCACCCGTCTCTCTTATATTTTATTCAGGGTACGCCGTTTTGACATTCGTCTTTGAGTATTTTGCGCGGATGAGTGTGTTTATGGCTGTATTTGTTTTGTTTAAGAGCACGATACATGGCGGTAATGTTGAGCTTGTTTGTGACGTGATCTAGATCAGATATTCTCAAAGTGTGCTCCGCGGAGCCCTGGGACTCCGGTCCGAAGGATCACTATAAAGGACAATGTTATGTAAAGTTTCTACTTTTTATATCTACAATAATATTATAAAGAGGAGAGATTTTTATGTTTGTAACGATAAACTAAAAAACTGGGATAGTGCATGTCGGACCATGCTCAGTGTAGGGTTCCGAAGCCGTTCAGTACTACAAACATAAAAATCAACAAGTACCTAATAACTAATTTTCTATTTAAAGTCATTAATTTAGTACCGTCTAAGATGATTTTAGTAGGTTTAGACACTTTAATAGCCTGTATTTCAAGAACCAGTGATGGATACGCCATCATTTAGGATTTTTTTTTAATGTTTAGTATTTGTAGTTTTGGCTGTAGGGGGGGGGGACGAAGCGTATACAGCGTCAACCGCCAACCTAACCTAACCTAACCTAAGCCATAGCCGTAGAACTAGCTATGGACGGATGGACGGATGGACGGACATGGCGAAACTATAAAGGTTCCTAGTTTGACTACGGAACCCTAAAAACTACTGGCCCCTATTTTAAAATCCTTTCACCATTAGAATGCTACGTTATTACAGTAACATAAGCTATGATTTATTTTTTTATGCGGACGGAGTATAAAGAAAATCATATCAGAGGACAATTTCACACAAATTGATCTAGTCCCAAACTAAGCTCTATTTCTGTACTGGGTACTAGACAACGATAAACTTACTTATATAGAGAAATACATCTAATATATAAAATTCTCGTGTCACGGTGTACGTTATTGAACTCCTCTGAAACGGCTCGACCAATTTTCGTGAATATCGGCTAGGGTGGAGAATCGGACAACATCTATTTTTCATACCACTAAGTGATGTAAAAAAAAAAATTGCAGCCGGCGAAGCCGCTGGCGGGTCGCTAGTACTTAAATATAAAGAGAACATCCAAGACTCAGGAGCAAATACTCGTGCTCACATACAAATATCTGCCCTTACTAGGATTTGGGACCACTAGCTTCGAAGGTCACTACCAACTAGGTCAACGTATCGTATGCGTTCCAGCTTGTAGTTGGCAACACAAATGCAAGAGATTACAAAGCTCCTTGGGCCCTAGAGTAGCCTAGAGCCTCCATACTGTCAGGTAGCCGCTGTGTCCAGCAGTGGGCCGAGTACGCTGAAACGGGACTTAGTGAAAAATGACGTGTAACGGGAACTAGTGTCTAAAGCTGCTTAGTAATAAAAGGACAAAAATCACACATAACACAAATTTATTTTGAACCTTAGTTCTTTATTATTATTGCCCTATGTCACAAATTGACCCGCGGCAGCGTGCTCGGCCCACAGGGCAATGTACCTTATCCATAAACGAGGTAGTACTAGAAAGCCAATTACGTGTTTTCACAATTTTCTAGTACTACCTCGTTTATGGATAAGGTACATTGCCCTGTGGGCCGAGCACGCTGCCGCGGGTCAATTTGTGACATAGGGCAATAATAATAAAGAACTAAGGTTCAAAATAAATTTGTGTTATGTGTGATTTTTGTCCTTTTATTACTAAGCAGCTTTAGACACTAGTTCCCGTTACACGTCATTTTTCACTAAGTCCCGTTTCAGCGTACTCGGCCCACTGCTGGACACAGCGGCTGCATAGCACTTTATATCCTCATCAGACCCGGTATGCCACAGGAAGTACTATAATAACCTCGTGAGGCCCGATAGGGGATAGATAATCAAGGCAATTTAGTTTGAACTTTATTGTAGTGATTATAAAGTTCCTTTTTGTTTGTTTCAAAGTTAAAAATGACATTCAAGAGCGAATGTAATTGTACTTTATTTCCATGTAGTTAGGTTCAAATTCGTACATACAAAAATATGCCAGTTGGTAGTATGGTGGGCGTCACGAGGGTAAGTCTAATGGAACCCTGACCCACCATAGAAACGTGTCACAGTGACATTATAAATCTAATTGTTTGACACTTCTTACAAGAATCATAACGTCACTGTGACACAGTTATATGGTGGGTCGGGGTTCCATTGAGCTGATAGTATATAATCAAGGTACTTTAAACTATATTATAATGACTATAAAGTTCGTTTTTATTTGGTTAAAATTTTAAAATGGCATTTAAGTGCAAAGGAAACTGAACTTTATTTCCATGCCGGCCGTGACTTTACTTCAGGTGACCACTAGCTCGTTTACCTCTCATAAAAAAAAAGAAACAGCAACGGCGCGAAAAATTTGTAACCTTGATAATAAATAATTAAAGTCCCACAGTAAATCCACACGCCAAAAACCTATTGCGATCCATCAGACCCAAGACACTGGGTGTCTGTCTTTCACGTACGAAATATGGGTATACAATTTACACAATATCGTCATACGTCAACATGTCACAAGGGTCTACCCCAATTACGGCGGAATTGTTTCATCTATCTATTACTTTCGCGGCTTGGGAATTAGAGGGAAAAAATAGTTGAGTTTTTGCTTGCAGAGTGATTGATTTGGGTTGATGGAGGAACGTGACTGTTTTAAGAATTCTTATTTACTTAGGGATTAACTGGTTTTTTGGGGGTTCATTGTAAGTTTTTTGTCTTGATATCCTGTCTTAAGTGTTACAAGATAACGCAACATGAGGGATTCTTCATGAAGTATGGGCCCAGGACCATACAGAGTAGAAAAAAAAAAACAATAAAACAACTTTAGATTTTTTGATAAATTTAAAACTCACAGAAGTTAAATTTGTTTATTTCCACAATTATTATATTTCCAATATAATTTTAAATATGTGTTGCCAGTATGAAACAATCATTAAACAATATAAATCACACAGAAGTATTAAAAACCACTATAAAAGAACAATAAACATCACAGTTCTATACCTGTTGTTGCGAAACGGTTCCAACAGAACTTATCATGTTACTGGCTGAGAAGTCAGCGCTGAGGTGAAGGTGAGTGATATTGTTAAGTCATTAGCGTCTGTGTATGTGCTTCATTTTCTATTTTAAGTACCATATTTTAGGTATAAAAATACACAGTTTTAAGCGTTTCAATTTATAACTGTAACCCAATTTTCCAATATAACTGTAATTTGTTTGTACACTTTGACGCATGGTCCATTAAATCATAGTTTATTAGTGTGGAACTGTGGAGGCTTCCTCACGGTGTTTTTATCACCGTGAAAGACCTGGGTGGTTTTCTTAAATAAGAAAAGCTCATTGGTACTAACTTAGAAAAGCTCATAGGTACTCTCCGATCACGAGTCGACACCCTAAGCACAGATTAAGTAAGAGTTACCCCTAAGCCTAGCCCTTCAGCGCCACCGACGAAGACGTTCTCCTGCTCAAGCAAAAAGTCACTAGGAATAATTATTGTTTATTACCTTACAGTATTAAGCAGATCTCTAAATTAAACACAAGACGCTTCGTTTCTTATACATTCGAATTAATTTAATATACTTAGTAAATTGATGCAGATACCAGTAAGTGAGCCTTCCTAGACGAATACGAGTTTAAAGTCCCAGCTGTCAGTCGAGGGCTTTTATACATAACAGTCCAGGATAGCTCATAATGGTCGTAGCATGAACAGTGTTTTTATCAAAAATAAAACAACTACTTATTGTATAAAAAAGTGTAATAAAAAAAAATTAATAAATGAATGCACTTTTTGTAATTTTTCCTGTAATTTTACAAAGAAACACAACACAAACGATATAAAAAAACGGTATTTACAGCATAGTACAACAACACAACCCTGGCAACACTGATCTCATTCGTGACAATTTCGTTTTTTAAATGACCGTTTTAGTACCAATCTGCTAGCCTTTTTTAAAGGCTTTTTTTAATATGAGTCTGTACAGATAGTTACTAATTCAAATAGTGATGGTTGGTATTTTATGGAATTTCAATACTTACATACTGGACACGTAATGATTCCAAATTCAAAATCACTTGACTTTACTGGACACTTTCGTAGTTCCCCAGAAACTTCAACCTATGGCTTCTATTTATTGGTGTTATGGCAAGATGGCAAAGCATTTTGAGAAAATCCTCTTAACAACACATGCATACAAAACAATCCAACACGTTACACGGCACTAAGTCAACGCCAGCACCAATAACGAAACGCTTCAACAACGCGAATTAAATTATAGAAACGTACAAATCTCGGTGTTGGAAAATTTATAGCCGCCTATATGTTGGTTTATTTATAAGAAGACCCGTAGCTGCTCAGGGAGATGGAATTACGTGATACCATTTGGAATCAAAGTGAGATATTACGAGTGTGTGGAAGCCTACGCGATTGCTTGAGGAATTTGGAGGATGCGTTGTGTTATTGGACAAGTAATTGGAGCCAATGTTGGGCACAATAGCAAATCAACTACTGTATTTTTTTAAACCCAATAAGCCACCCTAGTACACTATCATACTGACAGCGCCAAGTGACGAGATATAAAGTAGGTTAGGCAAGTTTTAAAACCAAGCTCATTGTAGGGTTCCGAAGCCGTTAAGTACTACAAACACAAAAAACAACAGGTAACAACTGATTTTCTATTTATAATCATTTGATGCCGTCTTAGATGATTTTAGTAGGTACTAGCGGCTCGCCAGCGGCTTCGCCTCGCTGCAAATTTCTGACTTTCCCGGAAATTATTCGATTTTTTCTCCATCGTTGGACTTCAACGAACATTAAAAAGAAAAAATTGGTAAAATTGGTCCAGACGTTGTTGAGTTATGCGATTCATTTTTATGTTATAGATATACACTTTAATACCTATATCTCAAGAACCAATGTTGTTTACTTAGTCGTGATAGTTTTCCTTATACAGTTGTTATATGCGCTTTCATTTGAGGTTTTTTCAGATTTGGGGGGAATTTCAGGGGCGGGGGGAGGGGGACACTTGACTCTAACAAAAATTAGCGCTTTAAAGCTTCATATTTCATAAACAGATCCCTTAATCGGAAAATGGTTTTTTGTTTTTACAAACCCGCAATATTGACAGACCGCAGACCTGTCCATCGACACCACACACTACGGAGTAGACGAGATAAAATACATCCCCACGTTACGTGTAGGGAAGGTACATTAAAAAATAAACAGGATTTACTTAACCACTTTCTTGGCTTGACTAGTAGGTATATTCATGCCAAATTACAGCTTTCTAGTACTATTTAAGAGTCTCTGAGCTAGGCTGCGGACGGACGGGCGGACATGGCGAAACTATAAGGGTTCCTAGTTTGACTACGAAACCCTAAAAACCCAACTGCATTAGGGTTCTGTGCCTCAGAAGGAAAAAACGGAACCCTTATAGGATCAGTTGTCCGTCCGTCTATCTGTCAGGACCCTTTATCTCGCGTGGAGGTATCGAGTTGAAACTAAAACCATATACTCTTCGGATTTTCTTCTTCTGTCCCTTGAAGGTGTAAAAAAATCAAATTCTAAATTAACGTGAAAAGGTTATTGCCGTTTAAGCCGCAAAAAATGTACATTTCAACACTCGAGGGAATAGAAATTTATAGGGTACTTACCATAGACCTAGAATCCTGAAATTTGGCAAGAAGGGAGGTCTTACAGCACAAGTATAGAAAAAAATCCGATAAACATCAATTTTTTATTATAAAAAATTGCGATTGCATAGTCATTTGCAGTTGGTAAACTAATCGTGGCCCATGACGAAGTATGGAGACAACAGTTTTTCAACGGCAAAGTCAAGTTTGTCCCTCAATAATTTACAATTTAACACTCTTATAAGTTTGTACGGAACCCTCGGTGCGCGAGTCCAACTCGAACATGACCGGATTTTTTGATAGTATCGTCGATGTACGTTAAAAAAATACACCCCCTCTCATTGAAAATATTAAAGTACCTACCTATATGTCACTCCCACAATCAAGGCTAATTTCTCTTCTTAGTCGTACACTCCTGGCGGAGTGGTCGTGGTCATGGATCGTCTACTAGACTGGTTGCGGCTTTTGCGATGCTTCTCCATCTCTCTCTATTCGTAGCGCTGCGTGTACATTCAGTGAGGGAACATTTCGTAGATGACTTAATTAGGTCCGTCCATCTTGTGGGTGATCGGCCGCGAGAACGTTGGCCTTCCACTCTTCCCTGTACCACTAAACGTTCCAAAGAAGTTTCGTTGCGTGTGATGTGTCCAAACATCTGGAGGATTCGTATTTGCACAATCGACGAAAGCCTTTGTTTGATGCGAAGCTCCCTCAGGATGGAAACGTTAGTGCGGTGAGCTGTCCATTTTATCCTCAGCAACCGCCGCCAGCACCACATCTCAAGGGCATCAATCTTTTTACGATGTTTTTGATTGATCGTCCATGTTTCAGCTCCATATAGGAAAATTGGGAATTCTAAGCATCTCATTAATCGAACCTTGGTGTTCTTAGTTATGCGGCGGTCTTTCCATATTTTCGCGAGTTTTTCCACGGCTGATCGTGTTATGGCGCACCGTCTTTTTATTTCTTCTTCACAACTTCCAGTATTTGTGATGGTGGATCCCAGGTAGACGTAATTCTGGACCACTTCGCAGTTAGCTATTACCTGTATATCAGGGCGATTATTGGTCTTACGATCCACCACCATCATTTTGGTTTTATCGCGGTTTATGGTGAGTCCGAACTCCGAACTGGTTTTTTCCAGCAGCGAAAGAAACCGTTCCATGTCGGCCTGTGACGTCGTAATAAGAGTAGTATCATCTGCATACCTCAAGTTTGATATCAACCGCCCCCCAATTGATACACCTTTGTCCCAGTTCTCCAAAACCATCCGCATAATATATTCGGTGTAGATATTAAATAAGAGAGGGGAAAGAATACATCCCTGTCAAACTCCGGCCTGTGTTTTGAACTTCCTGGAATCGACTCCGTCCACGCGAACAGCAGCCGTACCGTCTTCATAGAGACTATTAATGAGATAAATTAGATGTCGTGGTACACCCATTATCAGAAGTATCTCCCACAGCTTCCACCACTTTACGGTGTCAAAAGCTTTACGAAAATCCACAAAACAGACATATAGAGGGATATTGAACTCACGCGATTTTTCTATGATTTGTCTTAGGTTAAGAATCTGTTCGCGTGTTCCCTTTCCCTTAACAAAGCCGGCTTGTTCTTGAGCAATTTCCCGGCCCATGTATGCCTGTAGCCTCGTATTCATGATATGAAGAAGGACCTTGCTAGCATGGGATATGAGAGATATTAGGCGGAAGTTGTTACACTTTTTCATTGAGCCTTTTTTGTGTAGCGGGATGAACAAAGAGTGCGACCAGTCCTTAGGCCACTCTCCAGTATTCCATATTTTCTGACAGATGGAGTGCAACAAATCCACACCCACGTCCCCCATAATCTTAAATATCTCTATGGGAATCTCATCAGTACCCGTAGCCTTTCCACATTTTAGGTGTTTTATAGCGGTCTCTACTTCCGATCTCAGTATAGAAGGCTCTCGTTCTGCAGGCATTGCATGCTCAGGCTCAGAAACCAGTGATGTTTGACTATCCAGAAACAAGGACTTACAATAATCCTCCCAAATCTTAACAATCATCCCAATCTCTGTAACCGTATTACCATCAGAGTTCTCTATTGCCCAGGACTTTTGTTTGAATTGTCTGGTAATTGTTCTTATTTTCATATGGAGGTCCCTAGTCTCGAGTTTTTGAGCATGCTGTTCTAATTCAGCACAGATATTTTGGAGCTCGATATTACGATCTCTCCTACAGGCGGTCTGAATTTCAGAACTAAGCAGATTCAGTGTCTCCATGTTGGCTCCAGAGGCTTTTTTATTTCGTCGATTTTCTACAAGACTCCACGTACCACTCGACATCCAATGCTGCCGTTTTACAGCTGTCAACTTCGGCTGGGAGATTTCGACTGATGCCTTAATAGTTTTTTTTCATCGATTGCCAGAGTAACTCAGGTCCGTCGCAGTCAGTAGATTCAGTAATCCAGGTATGTTTCAAATCTTGCAGGGTTTTACAGAAGGCTTCTTTGTCTACGACTTCAATACGTCTCGGAATCTTCTTAGCAGCACAGTTGCGCAATTTGAGTTTCATACCGCATATCAAGAACTCATGATCAGAAAGACAATCCGCTCCAGGCAAGGTGTGCGCATTAAATATTGAGCTCCTCCATCTAGTTCTGATCATAACATAATCTATTTGATTACGATGCTTCCCATCTGGACTGGTCCACGTATAAAGTCTCCTTGGGTGGTGTTTAAAAACGGTGTTCATGATGGTGAGATTGTTATCGGCGGCAAATTGAATTAGGCGTTCGCCCCTGTCATTTCGTGTACCTAAACCATATAGCCCAAGTATGTGGCGCAGGTCAGACTCGTTTTATGTACTGCCCTCTTTTGCATTGAAATCGCCTAAAACAATTAGGGGTTCACTCTTTGGGATTTTCGCTATGCAGGTTTCTAGTTCATTATAGAAGGCTTCTATAACATCATCGTTAGCTGCCGACGTTGGTGCATAAACCTGAATTATATGTATTGGAGCTGGCGAAGCATATAGTTTTATAGATACAATTCTTTCGCTGATAGGATTGTACCCCAGGACAGACCCATTCCATAGTTTTGGTATAGCAATAGCCACTCCAGCAAAGCTGTTGTTTTGATTTCCGGAGTAATATATAGTATATTTCCCTGTGTCAAAATGGCCGCTATCTTTCCAGTGAGTTTCACTGATGCCAGTTATAGTGGAGTTACATCTCTCCAGCTCGCTTTCCAAGATCTTCAGATTGCCGTCTTTGAGAAGACCACGAACGTTCCATGTACCGATGCGGATCTTATTGCGTAGTTGTATGGTTCTCCTTCCAGTAGCATAATTTCCAGGAGATGCCTGGTTGCCTACATCAACCTGGCCGGTAGCACATTTCACACCCTGACCCCCGGAAAGATCATGGCGCCGGATGCTACGCGGGTCGCTCGGCTTCTCAAAATCATTTGTAGACATTTTCCATAATTCTCATGGGAAAAAAATAGTAGCAGTGGTTTCCCGTTGCCTTCTGCTCCAGTACTTTTAGAGGTTATCTGGACCTCAAGGCTGGTGAAGCCTCGTCTACTCAAGGTAGGCGAGTGGTTATCCCGCCACATACTCGGTCGCCAGAGCCTCGTCCGTTATCTAGCAGGGGGTACCACGGAATCCGATTGTCTTCCGCCGCCATCAGGCGCGTGCAGGTGAGGTTGACATTTGGGATGGTAGAGATGTTCGTTACCTTCTCCCCTTACTCCCCAATTAAGGCTAATTTAACAATAATAAAAAAAATATATATAAAATAAGGATAAGGAACCTGCGAACAATGCAGATAGAAAACTTAGAATAGAATATAACTAAATAGGATGAGATAAAATTAGTGGTCCATGTTAGAATGTTATAAAACTTATAAATAATGCCACGTTACATTCCTTCTACTTAGCCCTGGAGGACGAGATGTTCAACGAAATCACTGCTACGCCTTGATACATGGCCGAAGAATTTTAGTATTTGAGTCCGAACTAGTGTAGATAGACGCGGCTTGATGCCGAGCTCTTCAAGAAACTTTACCTGACCAAACATAACCCGGGCCTTTATCCACTCGGGAAAATCATTTTTCCTTCGCATGTGATTGTATTTTCAACGTTACGATAGCTCTTTACGTCAAAATCAATATTGTTTAACCCAACAGAATAGAGACCCTGACAAAAGTTCGAAATCGTTAAAAAAACATTAATTAATGGACTATGCGACTGAGGAATAGCATCTACTTATATAAAAGCGTAGAATTGATCATCATCTAATATTTACAGCTGAAGGTAAAGTAGGACATATAAAATAATATTACCTATATCAAAAGTTTCCATGTCCCATCACCGACTGTTACAGGTAACAGCCGTTTTCAACCCAGGGGTTGCAAACGACTTTTCCCGAAGATAACTTTAACTTGACAGATCGATTTCTTCATCAAGTTATTCGTCGGGATTTCAAGATTCGTCTAGTGAAAGGCAAAACTCAAAAATTAATAGTAAGTGAATTATTTATGTATACTTATGAGTTTTACCTCTCAAAAGACGTTATACATTTACACAAAAGGGTTATTTGGATATATCAATCAGCAATTACAAAACGCACGAACCGTTAAAAGGTTGATCTGTCACGTCTCTTGTCAAAGTTGTCAAATCGTCGCGCCGTTCCGTTTGGCAAAGCGAAGTGAAAGCAAAACAAACAATTGGAAACGATTTTAAAATGGTTTCATATACTGCTGAAATGAAACTATCAAACCACAAACTATTTAAAGATCTCAGTGCTAGTTTGAAGGAGAACCCAAGTGGAAAGTTGCGTAATTTGCTAGAATTAAGGGACGATGTCCTGTACGTTTGGAACTCTATTGAGAACTGTTTGGCGAGTTTAAACCTGAAGCATTTAGACGAGCATGATGAAGAGACACCTTATCAGGTCAGTTTTAGTATTATCGTGTCTTTCGCTCACTGTTTTGAGTAGTTTTCGTGGATACCGGCGTGAAACTACATTCTTTTGAGGTTATGTTGTTGTTCAACATATTCTCCTTCAAAAGCCGGCAGCGCACTTGCAATGCCTATGGTGTTTCGGGTACTTATGGGTCGTGGTGATCACTTAAAATTAGGTGTCCCGCTTGTTCGTCAAATGAAAAAAAACGATAAACTAACCTTCCTCCCGGCCTAATATTATGCAATACTAATATTCAATTTAAAATTCCTTTATAAGGTGTTCTATGCTCTGTTAAAATTTACCAAATTAAGGATAGAAGCAAGCCAAATGAGAATATTAGGGTTATAATGCTTATCTAACTAAACTTGTTACATTGTAAATGATAGTGTAATAAATTTCAATAAACAAGAAAACATGGAATGTTGATACTATTAAAATATCAAGTCTTACTACTTTACTAAGTTTAAGTGAAAATATTCTGTTATCAAAGTTATATTACTTGAAATAGGTACTTTACTGCAAATGTGACGACATTTTACTTATTGACGGATACCATAAAATGATACTCTAAAATGGTTCCTGGACTTTATCCTTCTACATAAAATTTTAGCCACATTTAAGAGTAAAACAGTTAGTGTTCATTTATGAAACTTCTCCAGGGGAATTGGAATTCAAGATAACAAGTTTCCTCTGGCTGTTACATTTGCAAGATTTACACTGTAATATCAGCTGTTAATATAATAACAATGGTTCAGGATCTTTTGTCATAAACAATAGCAAAGAAATTAAATCTTAAAACAAAAGATTAAGGCTCTTCATTGTCTTCATCATAACTTTGTGACTGCCGCAATACTACAGTGTAATTATATTTAGGTGATATTTGAATCTAACAGCAAGAAAATTAAACTCTTAAATTATATGTACAACTTGCAAAATTAAATTAAAATTTACTTTATACTTGCTAAAATTAAGTTTAAATAACATTGCCGTGATAATATTCAAAAGCATTAAATGCATGCAAAATATCCACAACTAAGGAGAAAATACTTGCATTTATCACACATACTGCTCTAACTCGGAATTGAACATACAACCCCTCAGCTTTAGGCAGGGTCTACCAATGAGACTAACTGCATCATGGTAACTATACAGGGTAATTTTTTAATAGTTGCACAAATATTAATATTTGCTTCGCTATTGTTAATCAATAACACATGTTGTGTTATTTTTACTCTAGCTTAAAAAATATTCAAGATATTGCCGATTCAATGATTCCACTAACTTAACGATATTCATGGACCCTCTTATGCAGGAGTGCGAGGAGAGGGGAGTGTTGTTAAGTAAGTTAATAAATGAAATTTCAAATTTAGAATATCAGTAGGAGAGGGCTTGTTGTCTGATAAGCTGTACATGAAATTTCAAATTTCAAATATCAGTACAGTGTATTGCATACCTACAGCTTGACAACCCATGTCATCATTTCTAGTGTGACTTTGTGTCCACACGAGAAGGTAAAAGAGAGAATTTGCAACAAAAAAAACTTTTTTTTAACTCGTTTTATTGTCTTAATATTTTATATTAACGATACAAAATCATATGTTAAAATTTGTGCACTGATAAAAAAATTACCTTGTATAATAACCAACTACTCTACTCTTTTTAAGTATTATTATTTTTAAATTTATGAAATTAAACCTGTTTCACCTCTACTCGACTTCAAATCTGTGTTAATTGAAATTGGCAAAGATGCAAATAAATTAGTACTGTTTGAGACATAACCTCAAATATTCACCAAGCGAGTTTTATTAAAAATAGCTTATGATATGAATAGTTACTTCAACATAAAGTTAATATGAAAATAATGATCTAGTGTATAAATCATTGCAAAGACCTCACTTGATCTTTAAAAGTACGTGATTATCGAGTAATTAGGGTAAATTGATTTGTTTAGTTATTATTTTACGTTTCCAAGTGACACTGATTTTGGGGTTTTTACCCGACTACACCAATACAAAAAGAAGGGTTATGGTTTAGCTATGTATGTTTATATTTTCTCTCTTAACATTCATTAGACCCATCAAATCAACTTAGGTATCCAATTTTCATAATTTCGGCGTCGCCTGAGTGGTCCGCGTGTCATAGACGCGTTAACCTAGTAGGTAGTGACTCTGCCTACGCAGCTACGGCTTCAGGTTCGATTCTCGGTGTGAGCAAGTATTTGTGTGATAAGCGCTAGTATTTATTTGTGAGTCTTGGATGTTTTTTCTATGTATTTAAGTATATATTTTGTCTAGTACCCATATTACAAGCCCATAGCTTAGTTAAGGACCTAGGGGTTATTATGACCTAACTATGCAGTTCAGTTTACGGTGAGCATAAAGGACAGAGCTGTGGCAGTTATATAGCTCTGTCCTTTTCTCTGAGCGTAAACAGAACTGTATAGTTATGTCATAATAACCCCCCAGGACAATTTGTGTGAAGTCAATATACACTTTGTGACGTTATACTAAATATGACACGCGTAAAATGTATCACTAAGGCATTTTATACCACGAGTTTGGTATCAAATTAAGTTTTCAATGGAAAGATCTCGATATTTAAAAAAAGCCGAGTACCAATCGGTCCCGCGCACCGATGGTTCCGAACAAACTTGTAAGTATGTAAAATAGGATTGTGGGGAAAACTTTGACTATGCCATTGAAAAACTGTTTTTTATACTTAATAGCAAAAATATATGAATGTCGTAAGAGGCGACTAAGGAATTAAAGGCTTTAAGTACTGCTAGGCGTGGGCTTGCAACAATACAATACAATACAAATACTCTTTATTAAACCTCAAAAAAAAAACAACATGGAACAGTACATTTAAATCATAGGTATACAACAGGCGGTCTTACCGCTAAATAGCGATCTCTTCCAGACACCCTGTAAGAGAAATAACTGAGGACACAAATTCATGGCAGGCGGTGTAAACTAATTCGTTTAGAACTCAAACTAAACAACTACAAGAAACAATTAAATTATTTAAATTTTGAAATTAAAACGATTTATATATAGACTAAATATAAATACATGAAGTAAATAATTTAATAAATACACACTAAATACATGTAATTATACATCTATATAATATATACATACATACAACCTCCAAATCAGCCAAACAATGACTACAGACGAAGCATGAGATAGAAGAAAACTTGCAACATGTCACACTGGTAAACATCTTAGCTTACTTCTGCAAAATGTGGTTACAGAATTATAAACAAGTCTTTAGAGTTGTTGGTATTTATTTAGCTTTGTCTACCCCACTCTGGGAATTAAGGCGTGATGTTATCTATGTACATATGTAGCAAAAATATTTTTTTCTTGAAATAAACACAAAAATTAACGATGTTTGGATTTTTTCGCTGTAAGACCTTCCTTCATGCCGAAATTTCATGATTCTTGGTCTATGGGGAGTAACCTATAGGTTTTGATTCTCCTCCGAAGTGTTAGAATATAAGGCTCAAATGGCCGCAACTTTTTGATTTTTTAGCTTCAAGCGACCGCAGATAAGTATTTGATGTTAATTTCAACTTGATACCTCTCCGCGCTCCTGAGAAAAAGGGTCTGGACAGACAGACAGACGGACACCAAAGTGACCCTATACGGGTTCAGTTTTTTCTTTTTGAGGTTCTGAACTCCAAAAGTACCATTACATTGTGTTAAACAACATATAGCGTTGGAGGCGACGTGTTTTTATTTATTTATTTATTACTTGTGCTAGTTGTAGTACCTATTACGATAAGTTTTTTAGGGTTCCGTACCCAAAGGGTAAAAACGGGACCCTATTACTAAGGCTCCGCTGTCTCTATGTCCGTCACCAGGCTGTATCTCATGAACCGTGATAGCTAGACAGTTGACATTTTCAGTTTTTTTTCTGTTATGCCGCTATAAGAACAAATACTAAAAACAAAATAAAATAAATATGTGTTTTTACCGTTTTTTGCTCAATATTAATAATGGCAACAGGTTGACGCTTCAAATATTCACAGAATATTAAGTTGTATATTCACTTTAAGAATAAATAATTAAAATAAAACAAATACTTATGAAGAGCTCTCACACCACAAAAGTGATTTTTATGACGTTTTTTCTCGATCTTAATAACCGTAGATAATGGTACGGAACCCTTTCAACCTCTCCGGATTTACTATTAGAAATCGAGGAGTTCCTATCGCCATCTTCCGTCTCCACATCATAGCAGCTCGATGCATATGCATCATATAAGCAGATTTCGATGAGATTGCCACCAAAATCACGTACAATAAATACCTACTAATATAAATACCGCGTAAGACGCGGCCTTCAGGGGGAGTTTCAAATATGCCGCCACCAAAATATGGAATAATATTCCTCCACCTTTGCGAGATCTCACCTCAATCAATACTTTTCGAAAACATCTCAAAGCACACCTCTTAAGTGCACAACGTGGCGACATACACAGGCATTCTCTGTAGGTCGTTGAAGCCTTTTATTCTGTCACCTCTTTGATATGAAATATTTTTAGGAATTATGGTGGTTATTGGTGTTTGTTAAAATGGCTGTCTTGTTGGTATAAGTGTTAGTTATTAGATACTTAATACTGTAGTTTGTATTCGCAAATATTGTAATGTTTAAGGAGTTTTTAATAATAAGTGGTGATTGTGTCCAAATGGGTCCAGCTGAAAATCAGCGCTGTGACTTGTCGCAGCATGTTGCTGAGCTGATCCCCTTTTGGTGCTTATTAGTTAATACGTTTTTATGAACTCAAACCAACGTAATACTGTATTAGCACTAAATAAAAGTTTCTTCTTCTTCTTCTACTAGGCAAAAAAGAAGTCAATTCTGAAACTTTGCACAACCATGCACTTAGTATTGATAATGTTGTGATTATTTTTAATGTATTCAGCCCATTTAAAGCGAACATATAACTATAATGGAATTTTATATACTATAACCATTTAATACATATTTAATTATTTGAATGTTATTTATTATTTATGTTGACGATCGCAATGTAATTTCGTATTATTTTCTAGACATACAAAGCAACTTGTATAGGTATTGTAATATTGACGAATAAATATACTAAACTGAAAAATATTTGTCTAAACCATCTGTTTAATCTTTATTATTAATTACATAAACGAAACATTTGTAAAATAACCGTCATTTATTTAGAAAAGTAGTAAAGATTAAAATGCTGATGACATGATGTTAAGTATTTCGTTTGGCCGCCAAACCAAAGAAAACATCGGTACAACTCGATCGGCCATTAATCTCACTTGAACTGCTACCACAGAATTAATTATCCCTTGACCATACGATTTAATGGGCTTCCTCCACCCCGGGGTTGCCGATTAAATCACTACTTCTCATTGGGCGATTTATAGTGGTTAGCATGTAACTGGGATATGTGGGTTGAATAAGTCCCTGGACGATACTCATAAATTAGTTTTAAAATAATTACACGTTACCGGCAAGAAATATAGAATTCACGAGCAACAAGTTCAACACAGCAATTTATGTCTTCTGCATACATAACATCACGCCTTCATTCCCAGAGCGGGGTAGGGAAATACCAATAGCTCTAAAAAGACTTGTCGGTAATTCTGTAACCATATTTTGCACAAACAGGCTAAGATGTTCACTAGTGTATTAGTGACAGGTTGCAAGCCCATCGCCTAACAGTACTACAAGCCCTTATACTTCATAGTCACCTCTTACGATATCCACGGGAAGACATGGAGTGGCACTATTGTAATCCGGCAACCACACGGCACAAATCTTATACATTTGAAACCAAAATTAATAAACGTTTAAAAACCGCGGTTTCCGAATAATTAAGCAGTATATCTGGAGCATCAGAACTTCGAGTGTCAAAATCCAAATAGTTGTTGAGCTTATCACAAAGAAACAGACATAGATACATACGTATATACTTATACACTTAGTACAACGTACGTGTGTCCTTGGACAGTCGGCTAAAAATAACGAGGTCACATGTTTTTTTTAAATTAATATTCGTACGGTTTTTATTCTTTTAAAAGTGTTTTTAATGCGTATTTTTTAAATTATTCTGATAACGGACAGACAGAAATAGATAAAATGTAGTAAGTAATGTAAAAATAATGTATTCCGGAATTATCCTCCACTAAGAAAAAACCGATTTCCAAATTATAATGCGCGCGAAGTTTATAAATCATTACGTGGATGACAAATTAATAGACAATACTAGCAAATGCGACTACTATTGAAACATGAACATCCATCTTAGCTTTGTCGTTCTAAAGAAAAAAAATCTCCCGCCATACCAAAGAAGGAAGCTATCTGTTGTGTAACAAATTACCCAAAGTAAAGTTTCATTATAATCAGTGACTTTTCCATCTGCGGACACAATCCGCTAAGATCAAGCCAATTTTTAACTGAATCTTCAGATGTCCACTACGGGATCCCTTTACGCCCGATCGTCCCAATATTTACGTTCCCGGCTAAGTGCTCTATCCAGGGGAATTTACTGCCTGGGACTGCCCCGGCCGGCGAGCCCATCTCCCGGACCGATTGTTAATCTGAACTTAGGTGTACTTTTCACCTTAGTCGCTTGTAAGACCCTGTAAATCCGTGGAGTACGGGGTGTAGAATTTGGGCAAATGTTGGTTTTCTTTAGCATTATATTAGGGATTTGTGATTGGCTTGATTTTAGTAATCCGCTAAATGACTTGAGAATTACTGTCAAATTCTGTATAGTGATAAAACAATAGTAGATTCTGGAGTCCTCAGAGTGTTCATTCTCAGTTTGAATTTTATCCTTTCGAATATTATAAATGGTAAAGTAACTCGGTCGTTTTTTTGTTTACGGTAACTCGGCTAAATCGCTAAACTGAAATCGATAAAGTTTCGGAATCGCGGGCAACAGCTAGTTATAAATATAATCAAAGAAGATAATTTTCCTACTCTTGTGAAATTGTGCCATGCTCAGGAGTTATTAAGTAAACCCATTAAGAGTAAGTAATCGAAGATTTAGTAAATTTCCCCAGAATCCTAAAGTAAAACAAGTTTACATTGTTAGACAAATCAGCGTTTTCTTCATAATTGATAAGATACCCCTCGAGCTCCAATTAAACTTTGCGATTTAATTAATCAGATCGGTTATCTTAAATTTCAACTTGCTCAAACTTTAGTGGAAAATGACCCCACCAATTTACCTGTACCTTCCACCATAAAAGCTTTAAGCAAATATTGTCACAATTACTAGATAACATCAGCCTGTAAACAGGGACAGAGGTTGGTACCCTTTGGCATATATCTCGAGACCCGAACGGCCGTCTTGTGTAGTAGGGGCAAACAATAAGAATTAGCGGCTTTCAACCTTCCTCAAGTCGTTACCAAAAACCTACAGTTGATGCTCACTCGGCTATTTCTTGTTGTAAAGTGTTTCTTGTTACTGATGTCGGTCACCGAGTCGGTTTGAGAAACAAAAGTCACGGGACACGTTATTTTATTAGCTTTTATTTGACTTCACGTGTTGTTTGGGTCAAATTTTTGCAATAAAATGAAAAGTCCTGAGACAAGTTATTTCAATAACATTTATGTTCCAGATGCTTCATTTCTTAGTTCTTATTGATTTTGTTTCTTAATGCATTTGTTTCTTTCCGTGTGGTTGCCGGGTTAGAATAGTGCCACTCCATGTCTTCCCGTGGATGTCGTGAGAGGCGACTAAGGGAATAAGGGCTTGCAGTACTATTAGGCGATGGGCTTTTTTTTTGATTGAGAAGGCATACGAGCACACAGGCCACCTGCTGTAAAGTAGAAACTGTGACCCATAGACATTCGCATTCACAAGACTGCAATCCTAAGACTGCAAATGCGTTGCCAACCCTGAGGACTAAGATGGTATGCCTCTATGCTAGTTATTTCACCGGCTGTCTTATCCCCAAACCGGAACACAACAATGCAAACACTGCTGTTTGGCGGTAGGTTAATGGATAAGATGGTGGTAGCAATCCGGACGGACCCTGCACAAGGTCCTACCACCCGTAACCAACTTGTCACTAATACACTAGTAAACTTCTTGGCCAGATTATGCAAAATGTAGTTACAGAATTATAAACAAGTCTATTTAAAGTTGTTGGTATTTCTGTAGCTCTGCCTACCCTGGGAATGAAGGCGTGATGTTATGTATGTGTGTGTTGTTTCTTTATCATATTTACCGTTTGTCTGCTCTTCAATTTATAGTTACTTTTAATTAATCTTCGAAATATTTTTTACCATCTATCGCATTCTTCTCATCATTAAATTGTGTCTATCAATCGAAAAGATGTTATCAACAATCGCTTCTATCACATAACTTGCCCCTTAAGAAGCGGTGCCTCAAGACCGTTTTATTACAGCCCGGATGGACTTCTGGGATGGATGGTGGGGGATGTAAATTTACTGTACGGAGCCGGACGCGAGGAGGTGAGCATCGGATTGTTTTGTTTTTGGTCGGGCCGCATTAAAGGGGCGGGCGCGTGTCACACTGTGCTGTAATTGGGGTTACTGTGTTATGAGGAGACTTTCTGCAGTGTTGAGTATAAAAAGAGAGTGGGAACCGCCGGTGTAAATACCGGAGTTTTTGTTTTCAGGTTGAACTTTTTAGCCATATTCCACTTTAGCAACAAATATGATGAGTTTATCATTGTGTGTTTGTTTGTGGTTTTATGACTGTTTTATCTGTTGAGATCTTTATTTCAGCGAAAGATAACGTTTCTTTTGTCACATTTTAATGACTCCGACTGACAGTTTATTCCATGTCATTTTCTCCCTTATGGACTGGAGTCCTTACTAAATTAAGTTTTACCTGTATATAAAATTCCCAAAGGTATTAATTACGCTGCAGTTTCACAACCAGCCTTCCTATAAAGTCCTTTTACGAAATCCCCAACCAAATATCTACTCTAAATGTTCTACCAAAGATTTCACATCCCAATTCGTCCTCCAGAAGAGACCCGTAGATTTCGGGGGGGACTTAAGACGATCGCGTGTTCACTAGCATTTCGCAACGCCTTTGTTTAGACGTGTTAGATCGATGTGGCTAATGTATGGGAATCCAAATGTTGCCAGGAGTTGGTTTAATTTGCCGCCTGTCCATTTGTTCCGATTTCGGGCTTATTTATCGTACTCCTGCAGATTGGTTGCGAACTTAGTTCGTGTTAGTTGTATTTTATGTTCTTTTAAGTTGTTCTTGTTAACATTGATTGGTTTGTTTTTTTATATTTATTAATAGGGAGTGGAATAAAACCATATTTTCGATTGCAGATTCGGTGTAGTTTTAAGAATTTCATGCACATAAGTGTCAAAATCAAAACAATCTTATTTCGTTGATGTTCTACAAAAAGACCAAAATGTTAGTATGGGTAGTTAACCATACAAACAACGAAGGCTAATTTTCGTCGCACAACTTTTAGGTCCTTAATAAAAAATGTTGTTATAATTGACCTATTTACGAAAGTAACTATGAATTAATGAAGATCCTCGATATTAAACTAAAGTAAAACTATTAAGACGGTTTCATAGGGAAACTTTGCCACAATCTATTAACTATCAACTACTTGTATCGATACACGACTCGGATTATAACTACCCTAAGGATTTAGTGGCCCAAGGCGAATTGCCCGTTCTTTGTCTAAACCGATTGGAGTTACGCCTTGGGACAGGTAGGGCTTCCGAGGCAGGATTTTAATTAATAATGTCCCGATAGTGTGTGGGGTCTGATTTATAAAGGACGGGCTTGACAAGACAGGGGTGCAAATTACACATGATTCGCGGTTTTGAAAATGTTTTTAGTTGTTTTATCTGGTTTAGCTACGAAATAATTATTTCTAAAGCAGATCTTACTGTTGATAGTGGAACAGTAAACCGTTGGTTATCAGATAAATTGTTAATAAATGTAACTGTTATTTTGCTGATCGACAGTCAGAAATTAAAGGTTAACCTCTTGAGTTGAGGGCATCAGTCTACTGATGATTATGTTTACTGTTAGATTGTTATTAAATTTGATTATTTGGATTTCCTCGTCCTGTGCACTTTTCACCAACTTCCAAATTTCTGGCCAGTGTTATTTCGGACATTTTTAATTTGAATTTCTTGACAGAATTTAGGTGCTAATCTTGTGTGTTCTTTATAAATAACTTGAGGACATATATAGAATACGGTTTTTCCTTTCACTTTAGCAAGTCACTTGTTTTAACCTCTTTGTAAGTCGCTGATCTGTGCAGCCTCGTATTCTTGATTAGATACTCAAAGCGCCAATGTTTAATGGAGTCCTAAAACGATAAACGGCTGAAGATACACGCAATAGTTCAAAGTTGCCACGTCATCGAATATCATTGACTATTACACACAATGGTCTTAATAACAGTTGAAGATAAACAAGTCCCTTAGAGACAATATATCTCGTGCCCCTTCGAACTAACGAACTGGCGAAATTAACTGCACATTGCTGACGTCATAAGTTATTAGTATCTCTGGTGTATTGTCTGATACGCCAATAGTTGATATTAGGGATACTTAAAGGGTTTCGGCTTGAGCCGCTTTGTTAGTTATGGCTGCGTTGAAAACTAATTGATTTGGGTTATACGCCCAAAGTTTTAAGTATCTTTACAGAATAGGAAATCATAGGAATTTTTTGTTGGAGTAGATTATAATCAATAGATTTTAAAGAAGAATTGGTAACAACGCCCCTTAAGTTAAATGCGTTGTGAGCAGACACGTAAACACCAACAAACTTCTTACTTCTAGATTTTTCATCTTCTGCCATGCGAACGGTGTTGCTATTAATATTGTTTTTATATTATATGTACTTACTAAAATATTTGTGTTGTAAAAAAAATGTGAATGCACTCAAAGAACGCAACATCGATAAGACTTTTTTGAGGACGAGTCATGGAAAACTCTGATGGGCTGATGGTACCATGTTGTTTGTAAACTTTGGTATATTTTCTTATTCAATAAAAAAAATCTTTTGAATATGGACATCGAGTAGATTTACTTTATACCCCGAAAAGTAACATAATGTTTAAGAAATTCTAGCCAGGAGCTGTCTGAATATATTGTTTTAATGTTTTAACCAGCTTTCATCATCTATTTGACCTATTTCTGTATCTTAAATCTTACCTTCATCATTAGTCTTTATATTTCTACTTGTTTTAATGTTTAAATCACCTGCTCTCTCATATGAGCCACGCAGAAACTCCGCACCATTTTTTTCCAAGAATCCGGTAGTATACGCTCTTAAGACGCTCTAAGACGGGAACCTTTCCTGTCCACTCTCCCACCGCCCACCCCCCTGTGAATATGTAAGCCCGCGGGTGTTCATTAACTTAGCATGTTAAGCCGATGATCGTAGATAGTGTAGGTGCCGTTTTTGGTTGATTGAGAAAGGAAGGTAAATCTTGTTGAATTAACCTTCGAAATTTGTTTTACAACTTGCTCTTCAAAATTTATGTTAGCTTTTGGTGACATTGTGCTTAGGAAGGAGATACTGTGTTGAAGCGGCTTGTTATTGTTGGGATTCGTTATTGAGTTTAATTTGTATAGTTTTAATGTGTAACGAGATATATATATAGTATTTTTTTTAAACTGGCCAAACATTGTTAGAAATGTTCTATTAATCCCGCTTGTGAGTGTCGAATATTTTCTGTCGGAGATTTCTTATAAAGTACATTTTTGTCACTCATTTTATATTTTTATTTGTTTATTCTCGGCCTCTATTCTACTGCGTTATAACGATATCGCGTTTGACGTGTTTTAGAATCGTTTATGACTCGGCCGCCATTATTGACAATGACATAAAAGAGTTATCAAAACGTTGACAATACGGAAACACTTTAAAAGTGATATCGTTTTTGCCGTGTAGAATCTCGGCCCTGATCATTTGTTTCTTATTGTATATGTAGGTATATACTCTAATAAAGCATCATATACATATAATACTGCTTAAATAAATAAATAAAACACATGTCAATAAGTTTTTATTGCCGTTTCAATAGCGCAAGTGTCGACTCAAGTTCGCTCTTGTCGCTACCTTGTTACGAATTTCGCGCCACATTTTTAGACTGCACTTTTGCGAACGAGCCGAACCAGCGCCATGTAAAATGTACATCGCAACAGAATACTTGAGACTCGTTCTTTTCCCGCCTCCGAGTGTCGTTGGCGGCATTAAATCTTAATAAAACCCGTCATGCATCACGATGGAGCCCTTTGATTTCTCACTCGGCGAACCGCGTCTCCGCATATCAAAGAAAATCACAACTCTTTTCATTGCGCGCCGATAGAATGTTCACAAAGACCACCTTAATTGAACCCCCCGCGCCCCCACTACTTTAAAAAATCCGACCCAAAGGGAGGCTCGGATTGCTTTGCCGGGGCTCTGAATAGAGTGGACAGTGTACCTTCAATTTACTAATACAAATAAGCGAGACTTCGGTCCTTGCGGCCCCCGTCTAGGGCTCCGGGCGGTGCTTTCAAAAGGCGCTATTGTGTTGAACCCTCAATCGTGGTCTCGATTATCGGAAAGAAAACACTCTCATCTATATTTTAAATAATGATCAGGGCACGAGAGGTCGGGGAACAATCACGAGTGATGGATTGTGGCGTACTCGGCCAATAAACAACCTTTGTGAGGTTGTCACCCTTGCTATTGTAGGTAGCACAATGTGGGGTGATACAGCCTATGTCCGACATGTGATTAACCGTGTATTTGATCTCATCGATTGGCTACTTGGAGACATTAGTTGACTTATTATTTTCGCTCGCTCTTTTGTGTGAAATTTGATAAAAGTATGACTCATTTATTATAAATATAACAAAATACATGACCACCGGGTCCGATAGTCTTTTTTATCAAAGTTAAATCAGATAGCAAAAGTACCTTATCTCAAAATGTACTTTATTGTCAAAATTTGCTGCTTTTTATTGAATATTTAATCATAAAGTAAAATAGGAAGGCGCGAAATACCTCAGCGAACAAGAGAAAGATGAAATCCGAACGAAACACATGAATCCAAAACACACCTAGCTCCTCAAAAAACAGCTAATGAACCCCACACCATTCATCATTAACCCGACGCGCGAGTGTCGCGCAAACAATCGCGTTCCAGTTTTCCAAAAGGGACCGGTTGATAGTAGTGGATTCGTTACTGCACGGAGTCGAGGGCCCATTGTGAGTCGAGAACGTCTGCGCTGTTGTGTCCGAGTCGTGGGTAATTGCCCCCCGTAGTGGGGGATAGTGTGACAAGGATTAGGCTTAGGTGATGCGGGACTTTAAGTTCGATTTGGTGGAGGTGCTGGGATAATAGGAAAAAAGCGGCAAAATTAAATTGGTTTTATTCAATGATTTTAAAATATGAAAGCATAGTTTTGAACACTGCAGGCACATTATTCTTTGAATAAGGTTCTGCCAGCATAAATGCATTCCATTTTTGCATTTAGGTAGCCTGTGCCATTTGAAATGTTAAGATTGCAAATGTCAATGGGCCTCACAAACCACTTTTCAGGTGGCTTGCCTCGAAAATATTTTTCAGCACACCTTTTTATGTGTTATGTAGAATTACGTATATGTGTGACTTAATTTCTATAGGCTCAAGATAAAGTTAAGCGTATTTTGCAGTATGCTATTTCCCTCCACAAACCACTTTCCTCCATAACCTCCCATATATCCTTCTGCAATAAACCGCCAATGTCTCCCCGTCCATATATTTAATAGCGCCCCACATTTGCGTATTGTTAGTCAAGATGCTTTACGGTGTCCCATGAACAGGTAATGAAGTTATTTATGACCCCTAAAGCGAAGATCCAGGCAGTTAGGACAAAGACTTTGGTCTATTAGCAGTTTGTTGAATGGGTGGTTTTATTAACGTGATAGTTTGATGGTGCGATAGTTGGGGAAGCGTTTGAGGTAATGCTTTATAGAGGTTATGACTATAGTCAAGAGTTTTATGGGAAATTTGATGATAGGACTAAACTAATATTAACGGATTATTTTAAGGCTACTTTGGAAGAAGTTGTCTCGTCTCTAGGGTCCTTAAATCTGGTTTGGCGTATAATCGCAAAAAAAGTGTTGTAGCGAAGTTTTAAATGTCCAACGTATAGGTACTTAGTGTAGTATAGGTAAATTATGAAATTGTGAATACAATGAAAGAAGAAAATACGGTATCTTTAAGAAGCGGTTGAAGAGGCAGCAGTACCATTAAAATGTTTAAAATATAACATCTGAAGACTGGCTTTTCACAATTTCGAGAATATTTCAAAAGATCAGTTACCAAGTCCAATACCCTCGCCTTAATAAAATCAAACTGTAATATTATTCGTGAGCGCCACGAGTGCCCACCATCTTGAAGTCAACAATGGGCCTTAGTTCTTTGCGTTGCACCGTTATTAAAATCTTGTGGAACAATCGAGTCGAAAGCGCACTTCCGTAGGGCACGTACAGAGTAAGATGGCGACTCCTTGGATGTCACCTCCGAAAATAGTTAAATCTTGGTGAAAATCTTTAATTTATGTCAGTCCAATAAGTAGAGAATTCGAAATTAATTCTAGTGCTTAACCATTATTGGTAATTTTGCGCGATATCATACCGAAATTTAGCGTTGCCAGAATATCACCATAACCTTTATAAATTACGATGGCACAACTTGCATTTTCTTGCTTCTTTCTTATATGCCATGACATTACAGGAATGCCTTTTTGCTTACAACTTAACTGGTTATGTTTATATCATCATATCCGTTCATCACTTCTGTTCATGATGCAGTGCCTTTCACTAAGAATAATATCGCTTTTTAATTATCCTGGATGAAAATCAGCTCCAACTCTGAACGCGCAGGCATCGCATGTTATATTAATACTGCCCCACCGTCACCGATGGAGGCCCGATCATTAAGGGATAATTATCATCGCACTCCGCCGGAAGCTGAAGGGTTCTCGGAAATCTGATTCTTTCTCTTTCTCTATTTTTGAGGAAGTCGAGTTTGACAAATTGCGGTTTTCGAATTAAACTGTTGACGGATTTAATTTTTGATCCATTGTTGCGGGCTATTGAAGTGGCTCGTCGTAAAAGAGAAATCATTTGAAAATATCCAAAAGTTGAGAAGTATTTTTTTCGTAAGACAGAAATGTCGTGAGCATGTATATACGATACCTATGTGTGTAGGTTATTTATGATATTTTCAAGGTAGGGTAAAATAGACAAAAATATACATACAGACATACCTTCACGCCTGTTTCTCAAGTCTGCCTTGAGAAACAGACAGAGACTTTGGAACGCCAGGTGAACCGGTCTAAACATGCAACTTTCGCTTTATGGTATTCGACTTAAGGTCAATACATAGTTTTATTTTCGTACCGACTTTATTTTCGATATTACGCTTGAACTTGTTTTTGTCTAACTATGCAGGAGTAACAAAGTTAACACAAAATTTCTCTGCTTGACCAAGTTGACCTTAGTATTGGCAAACATTCGCAGCCCTCCAAAAACCTCCTCCCATTACATGTAACGTTTATTGAGGCGTTTAAACGTGTACAAAAGACCGTCCTAGCAACCTTAAATTAATTTAAAATTCTCATTAATTAATACACCTAACAATAGTTTTGTTTGCCCCGGCCGGCAAAGAGTCGAGCTTATTTTCTATACAATTGTTTAATTTTACTATGAAATCCTCGGGGTAGTTGTTAAATAAGTCAAATAGTGCAACAATACGTGTAGGCCATTAATGATGTATGTTTCAGTTTGGACCTTCGCCTTTTGTGCGATCTTTGTTTGCGGTTTCTAATTTGAATTCCGACGCTAGTTTTGAGTGAAACCTTCAGGATTGGGTTTTACCTGTTGTGATTAACTGCTTCAAAAACCGCACTAGCAGTCCATTCATATTTGATTTAGATTATAAATTTATTACTCAGGTTAAGGTTCATTGTTGGAGTGTATAAAGAGCGCCAGCAATTTATTTCTACCATTGTGAACCCTACCGTCATCATCATCATCTATGTTATTATCTTCACGTCAGCCAAGATGTCCTCTGCTGGAGAAAGACCTAGACCATCATCAATCAATGTCAAATATATTAAAAAAAACTACACATTAACTCATTAGAGCACAATGCATATGTGGAATTTTATCGCATATCGTAGTGATAGTGAAGCACTTAAGATATTCAGTGCCAAGCGTCTTGTTTTTCAACAAAATGGACTCCACGTCGAGTTCTTGATTTTGCGTTAAAGAGGGTCTGCTTCTTCAATCGTAATAGCTTGATCCCCAAAAGTCGCCTTTGAACAAAAGATCAATGAACTACAAACATCCACTACCAAATGAATCCCATCAATGTCATCACCATCAAACGTTGCGAACTTCGAATTTCCATCCGAAACTCATTCTTGTGTGAACTCCGGCGAAATTTCAAGCATAACAATGTACACAACCAGAGCTCGGACCTTTCGCGCGTAAAATTACTATCACCTGAAGGTAACCTTAGGTAAATATGTCGGCAAGAAATTCGCTTTGAACCCTTTCGGGCCCTTTGTTGTTCAACTAAAACTATTCTGAGTTAATCCGTGGATAAACAGCTTGTTAATAAATTAACGTGTTATTAATATATGTTAACTGTGACCTGCGGTGGGCATGTGTCCCCGTGGGCCGTATTTTGTATTCTGTTTAGTTAGAGAAAGGAACGGTTAAGAAACGGTAATTTGGACACAGTGCGTGCTGGGCAGTAGGGAGCCTTAGAGCTGGTGTTGCCCTGAATTCGTGCAAATTTTGAACGATTTTTTCTAGAACTTAAACGCATATCTTCTTTTGAATACTTGTAGCTTATTCACTTAATTTGGCGTGAAAAATGTCTACAATAAGCTATATGATGGTCATTATACCAAATTAGAAATATGGAGTTCAGTACAATGAGCAGTGTATGTTCTGCAAGCCTAAATTAGTAAATAAAGTGTATGTCTGATACACTGCTGGATATTTACTAACATTTGAAATTTACACATTTTCACAGAACTGCGGTTAAAATATTATTTTCGTAATAATAATTAAATGTCGTCGTTTAACTATGAATCTACATGTGCCCCTTTCTTCCTTTTTAATTACTACTTCTTAATTTGTATGTGTGTTGTCAAGTGTGTCGTGTGTGTCACTTTTGGTTCTGTTAATGTATTTGATGTCCAATAAAGAGTATTTGTGTTATCACTAGAGCCCGGATTTTTCATGGCAAAACAAAACACCATCGTAATCGGGCTAGTGATAGAAGCATCATTTTATCGATATCGATAATTGTGTAATAGAATAAAAAACGTGACCAAATAAAATAACATACCTATACAACATAAAAAGAACATACATAGTTTGTGTGAAGTTATATAGAAACATATTCAATTTTTTCGTCCTAATCCACGTTAGTACACACAGCAGCACATGACGTTTTACTCGATTTCAAGGTGATTTCGGTAATAAATAATATCTAACTAGACGCAATTTATATTTTATCATTATCACCGTCATACGTAATGAAATGACATCTTATGTCTTATGGAGTAGCGAGTATCTATTATTAACTGAATTTATTATTTTCAATGAGGTGGTATAGATAATCACTTCGTTCAAACTTGGGGTGTGTAATGATCGGTATAAAAACAATTCATATAATTTCATTCGATATAATAACATTTTATATAATTTTAAAGCATATAAGCACTCATTTTATATAATAAACGATTGGTATATTATCAAAATATCTATTTTTACTTACTATAATTATCATTTGGTATATCGTTTATTTATTATAAACATCATTTGGTATAATCATCATTTTGTATAAAAATCATTTTGTATAACTATCATGTGGTATATTTTTTGGTACAACGCTGACCGAGAGGCAAAGTCGACGGAGCTCCGCTTTGCGGAGCTCCTATTCCGCGTAGTTATGGCGCTTCGCGCCTTGACACAATACTAACCTAACCTAACCTATTTATTAGTTGAGACCTAGGAGTTACCGCTCTGTAGGGTCACAGTAGGTAACTAACAAACCGACCCTTGTGGTTGGACACGAGTTAGTATAGACAGTATTTTTTTAAACCAACTATACTTTATATGAAATTAACTTTATATCATAAGTTGATTATAGTAAATATGCATTATACTTAATGTATGTTATATAAAATATTTTTAGAATAAATGATCGTTATATAAAATGATAATTATATCATATTTAAATATATTAAATGTTGTTATATGATTCAATACTTATATGAAATGAGCGTTATATCGACTGATATTATAGAAAATATTTTTATATCGACCGTTACGCACCCTCAAACTTGTACTCTGTTGCCTGAGTATGGCAAAGCTGAAAGGAAAGTTTATTTTATTATTGAATAAATAACTTTTGTAAATAATACTCGATATTAATATAATTATGTTTCTATCACTAGCCAGATTACGATAGTGTTATGTTTTGCCATGAAAAATCCGGGCTCTGGTTATTACATACATGTTTTCGGAGACGATTAAAATGTCAAGTAATAGCTTTTGTTAATCGTCTTTCTTCCCATACTGTTCCCCATCCAAACGGGGCCACTTGTAAATATTGTAGCAATTTCGCTTTTTGCCCTGTTCTCAAACTAGGGATGTGTTTGACTGACATGTTTGTTCTGTCGGCATGAGCTGAATCCTTGGTGCTCCACCTTTGAGGATTTTCGCCGTACCTGGACTGGGTTATTGCCTTTAATTTTTGATAGCTGGTATTACTTTGTGAAATTAGAAACATAATAAAATTGTGGAAAATACTGTGTTGAAATATGGACATCCTTCATTGATTTGAGTCAAACATTTTTTGGGAGGGTAATGTTAAAAAATGTGCATCGTATTTCAATTATTCCGTCTGATGCAGATTATTTTATAACCAAATAAACCGATGTGGAAATGGTACATCTTACGACAAAAATTATAACCCTGTCATATTAAAAAGTAGTAGTACATGATTGTTATGCACATCATTTCGTTAGTCAGTAATATTTTTCGAATAAGTAGTACCTATTACTGTCGCAGATTTTAAAATGTATACTTTTGTATATGAAATTAAAAAATTTATGAAATTCGTCAATCTCAAACAGCAAAAAGTCAATCTCAAACATGTCTTTTGGAATGTCAATTTTCGTAGGAAAACCAACATTCCTTTTACTTAGTTAAGTCATAACTTTAAAGATAACATCTAAACGATTAATAAACAACGTCACCCAAAATCCCGGTCATATTGCATTCCGACAATAATCCCAGAAATCTCCGGACCATTTCTTATATCTTAAGCTAATAAATACGGGAAAAACTCGGTCAGAGGGATCCCGGGGTGGCACTAAGTGAGTGCTTTACGTCATATCCGAAATCCCGGTAAAGTGAGTCCAGCAAAGCCGGGACTGTTCGATGGCGCTCGCGATCTTCGTAATAGCAATAGCTTCGTATTAAAGCCCGACAGAAGACTGTCTTAGGCTGTGGTGCAATGTTAAATCAGTACAATATCTTAGTATTGTTGAATAACTGGTGCAAAGCTCAACATTTTACAACAACAGGTTCTCTATTCTATTGAGCAACAATATTCGATAGGTTAAAGAATAAGATGGGTAGAAGCGCCCACAGTGCAAAGTCCCAAGGATTTGCAGAACAAAATTTGACCTTATTTTTACTCTTACTATTTTAAACATAACGAATTAAAATATTGCATATGCTTGAATCTAATACCCAACCTGTCCTGAGATTCTATACTCTCTCAACTCTTATGTAATTGTCAGTAATGGCGGCAGAGTTTTCAAACGCAATATTATTTCAACGCTGTACAATAGAGGCCGTGAAAAGTTACAAGTTACTGTAGGGCTTTATTTTAATCAGAATTATGATGGAAGACATACGTAAAGCAGTGAGTGTAGTGACGTTATCTGATTCTATTCAAGGCAGTTTATAGACTAACAAGGCCTCGCTCTCCGCTCCCAACTTGCCACGCTCCGCTATATCGGCGTGGCTTAGCGCTTTTTCATCAATCCTGCTTTATTACAGCGGCTTCGCTTTTGTCTACGTCCGGATAGCGGTCATTTGGCCTGACCGTCTCTATTACCACTCACCACGGTTACCACCCGATTCCATTCGTTTCTGTCCGAATCCGTCTCGGCGTCATTTCGCGGCTTTTCAGAATGTAAGGTTTTGGGGTTTTATTGATAAAGACAAATGGGGAGACATAGGAATGCTTTTATTGCTTTTATAGGTTTGTTTTATTATCTTTAGGGACATCTTTGAATCATACGACGTCATTGGTTTGAATCTTTACCTATTACAAGGTTTAATTAACTTCAAACTGTGTTGTGGCATATAGTGACACAAACGTATGGCCTACTAAGGCGCCTTCTGTCACTTCCTTATTCGTCAAGGCAGAAAGTGACAGAACGCCAATTAAAGCGACATTAAATTGAATGAACGCAATTAAGTATGAGAAAAACATTAGGTTCATCGAATGCTCGAATTCCTCAAATGTGCTGGTTTTATTTTTGGTTTACCATTGTCTTTAGGATTTGCATTTGCATTGGTTTGGTTTGTATTGGTTCTTAACTACAAATGTAGTTAAATTCAAGCATGACAATTTTATTCAATACTAGCTGTTGCCCGACCTCCGTCCACGTCGAAAAATAACCTATGTTACTCAGTGACAATATAGCATTTTACTGGTGAAAGAATTTTCAAAATCGGTTTACTAGTTTTTTAGTTTATTTGTTACAAACATATAAAATACAAATCTTTCCTCTTCAATTATAGGTAATATTAGTGGAGACGAGCGTAAAATACTCCACCCGGCGCATCTTTTCGATCATGTTCCCATCTAAATACCTTTTGCACGCCACTTAAATCTGCTTCTAGCATTTTTCTCAACAACAGCTATGTAACTTTTTGCAAGCTATTATATGACGCGAGCACCAAGATACCAAAGATGAGATTTGAACACTCGCATTTGTCTTTTCAGCTTCCCTTCACACTCGCTTTTTCTTTTTAAGCCACTTGATGTATAACTGTCCCAGGGTTTGTTTTCTATTCAGCAATTTTTAAAGGGATTACTTGGACCCTGGCAAGTTGATCACGTCGCGGCTTAGGCCGCCGTATTTTATGGAATATCGACCAAAGTACCCCTTAATCTACTGGTATAATGGGGTTTGGTCTCTTCAATTGTGGTGATCTTATTGTTAGCTACAATACGAAGGATTATGTGTTGGGGAAAGAAATATGGTTAACGACGGAGTTCATTGACGGTATTGTTTATTTTTCCTTTAAAGACATTAGAAAAGGCGAGAAAAATCAATAGCATGGAAATTGGACTACTGTCCAAAATTTCGTTTGCAAAGGAATATATGTGTTGCTGGTCTCTAAGGATAGATTAGTAATAAGTACGGGGAAGCCTCAAAGTATCCGTTTTATTCCAGCACAGCTAGCACATGACGGCGCGCGAGATAAGTCGCGCGCGAGATATTCTACCCGTCATTATCTAATTAGAACGGTAAGAAAAAGACAGGTAGTCTATCTCACGCGCGACATAACTCGCGCGGCGTCATGTGCTAGCCGTGCAGGATACCTCTATGTGGCACGTTTTATTCATCGCCTGTGGTCACAATCTGACATATTCTTTTAAATGTTTCATATTTATAACATTGGTGTGAATAAGTTTAGTGTCCTATGATATTTTACCTTGACTCACCAATTCTTCTGATTATTTTACAATTGTATTGGTAGGATCTAAAAGTTGGGCATAAAAACTATCGCAATTAAAATTTTATATGAAACGTTTCGTTGAGCGACAAAAATTAGCCATACAATTGGGAGAAAACTTCGTCGTACAACGGGACTTTTTTACCATCGTTGTTTGTATACTTAACAAACATAATAATTTAGGTCCAACTTTTTGGTCTTCAACCAAATAAATGTTGATGTTACCATTTTTATCGATAATTAAATACTCGTAATGACGATCTTTTGGGAAAAGGGATACATGTATAAAATGTTGTAGTTAACAAAAAACATGCTAAATCCTTTTGTTGGCAGCATTTGGATTAAAATCGCAAACAGAAGAATGGACGCCTAAAAGAATCCCTCATTATTCCAGGATACCGATATTTGGCACGTTTCCCGATGTAACTGGATTAAATCATGCAACATTAGCGTCGCTACCCCCATTTATAATCTGCCTTTTATTAAACTCGAGATAAATGATTATAGACTGTCCCCTTGTTTGTGGTCTTTTTCCTTTCGCATTGTTCTAGCGGTCTCCGGGATGAGGGATGGTTCGGAATTAGAATAATATTTTTGGTTTGTTACTTGGGGAGAGACGTTGCGAAATGATGTCCGGTTCTATGAAAATATTTTTTCTCGTTCCGTACTTCAAAAGGAAAAAAGGGAATACTTATAGTAACACTCGCGTGTGTGTCTGTCTGCATCTGTCACAGCCAATTCACTTCAAAACTAGTGGACCGATTGAGTTGAATTTTGGTACATACATATATGTAAGTCGGTGAGCCGAAGACGGACGTGTAACTTTAATACATTTTAAACAACGGGGGGTAAAATAGAAAATTTCAAAAAGAACTAGTAGTGATTTTTTTCTTTTTCAAAATGCTAAGGTAAATAGGCCTGAAGCTGTTTAACACATAACTACATAAACTCACACCTTTATTCCCAGAGTGGGGTAGGCAGAGCTACAGAATTGCCAACAACTCTAAAGACCTTGTTGATAATTCTGTAACAACATTTTGCACAATCAGGCTAAGATGTTTACCAGTGTATTAGAGATACGTTGCAAGCCCATCGCCTAACAGTACCTACTACAAGCCTATATTCCCTTTGTCGCCTCTTACGACATCCACGGGAAGACATGGAGTGGCACTATTCTAACCCGGCAACCCGTGTGGTTGCCGGGTTAGAATAGTGCCACTGGCTGTTTAACACAATAGGCGATAATTGACCATTTTCCCTTAACACCGAAATTACTGGCCTACATATTGAAAAAAATACATAAAATAGTTATTTTCCTATAGATTACATCCCTGTAATCTATAGGAAAACCGGACGTTTATGGTATTTAAGGTAACATGAGAAATTTCTCAATACGTACGGAACCCTCGCCACGCGAGTTTAACTCGCACTTGGCCGGGTTTTTTTTTTCAGTATTTTGTTATCAGTAGGTTCTTACGTGCCTGTGTGATTCTAAAAACTAAATTGTTTAGTGAAATGAGGCACAAAAGGGAGCCTGCCTTTCGGCCAATTTTTTTGTCAAATATATCATTTCTCAAATTTTTCATTTGACAAAGCATTGTCATATAAATTTTTCAGAAATTATTTTAGTACTATCGTGTAGAACCCTATAGGTTAGGTTAGGTTAGCTTTTATAAAATCCTGAAATATTTACGGTTACAGAAAACAAAGCGGGTTGGCAAATGAAAATTTGGGAAATGAAACATTTGACTAAAAACTTTTTGACGAAACGAAGGTAACCCGGCACAAAGGTGCAATAATAAAAAATAATAAAAGACTTGCTAACGTATTAGAAAGATCCAAGGTCACTGACGATCGCCTGATCTTAATATTTTAGCCGCGGATAGATTAAGTAGCTTCAAGTTAAAATTTGCCATTTGTTACTTATAATAGCTTGATTCAAAGAGTACAAAACGCGTGCGCCCGATTCTGTTTTGATATTCCTCGAAGAAGTCACATCTCACCATATCTGAATAATGCTAAGATCCTCAACATGTCCACCAGACGACATATGCACTTAGCCACTCTTTTGTTTGGCGTTGTAAAGCGAAAACACCCACCTTACCTTTTTGATAAGTTATTGTGGTCTAGGCGTGTGCGTCTGGGCCTTCTTTGTATTCCTCCGCATAAGACCGCGGCCTACAGGGGAAGTTTCAAATATGCCGCCACCAAAATATGGAATAATATTCCTCCACCTTTGCGAGATCTCACCTCAATCAATACTTTTCGAAAACATCTCAAAGCACACCTCTTAAGTGCACAACGTGGCGACATAGACGGGCATTCTCTGTAGGTCGTTGAAGCCTTTTATTCTGTCACCTCTCTGATATGAAATATTTTTAGGAATTATGGTGGTTATTGGTGTTTGTTAAAATGGCTGTCTTGTTGGTATAAGTGTTAGTTATTAGATACTTTATACTGTAGTTTGTATTCGCAAATATTGTAATGTTTAAGGAGTTTTTAATAATAAGTGGTGATTGTGTCCAAATGGGTCCAGCTGAAAATCAGCGCTGTGACTTGTCGCAGCATGTTGCTGAGCTGATCGCCCTTTTGGTGCTTATTAGTTAATACGTTTTTATGAACTCAAACCAATGTAATACTGTATTAGCACTAAATAAAAGTTTCTTCTTCTTCTTCTTCTTCTTCTTCTAATGTGTCAATTTTTTTATTTGAAGTAAATTTTGAGTGACATTGGATTATCGCATCCCACTTTGCTAGTATGAAAGCGTTAGTTTTTAAGATCTTGTTAAGGAGAGCGCGTACCAAACCGACTCTTCCCTGTAACACCGGCTTGTCACACGCCTGTCACAGGGTACAATCTAGGGCCCTAGATTGTTTTAATAATAGTACTACTATTGTCAGCGGCTCTCACACTTGCTCTCGTCACAACACGACGACAATGCGACTCAACCGATATTTTTTGTTTATGGTGGGGTGTTTCCCGTGGCGTATTGACAAATCGCGTAATACCGTAATCGAATGCCGCGCCCGCGCTGGCTAATGGGATTACCTTTATTTATCATTTTGCTATTCGTTCCTCGTACGCGTGAGGTGCTCAAACTGTGGGGAAATAAAATGAAACGAATGATTGACAAGATACTTTGAATAGTGACGTCGGTAAGTTATGTGCCGAATTGAATTTGTTGTTGCTATTTTGTAATGTGAGTCCACCTTTGTACAGTGATCTGAACCCATTAGAATAGATAGGTGTTTGTAGTGAAATCATGTTATCCAACAGCGGTTTTCACAATGAATCGTTGTTGTTATCTTGATCTTGCTGACAGATCGTTTAAATTTTAAACAGTAGACTGATAGATCAAGTGAAACGAAGTTTTTTTTCATAAACATGTGTCACGCACGCTGGAACGCACAATGGAAGACAGTTAACGTTGACTCAATTAAGTACTTAACTATAAACTATATTTTTTAAATTCACCCGCCTATAATCTGTGGATGGAGTAATTTCAATCACTTACTGTAGTCACAAGCTTGGTATTTAAAAATAGGTAATTATTTATTTAAATTCCTGACCGCCGTCTCTAGGTTTTATACCAATGTTGTATTTATGAAAAATTAAAGAAACCAGTCAAATACGTGTTTAACTGAGCTGTCACAGGCACCATCCTACAGTGCGCAGTTTTTTGTGAACTAATAATGACAGATGTCTTATCATAATCTAGCAAAATAAAGGCAATATTAAATACCGCATGATCGAAAGATTGGTCAAATTTTGTGTTGGGAACACGCATTCAAAAATATATTTTTGACATGTTCCGCAACAGTTTGAGTAGCGCTGCCATCCGTCACATATTGTCACCTACTCGGCGGCGAAAAACATATTTGATTGACCAGTGGCCGCTAGGGGCTCGGTGGACGGACGGAGACGTCTGTTATCTAGAAGTGCCAAAACACGACTATTAGGGGCTTATTAAAAGTATACATAAATACATAACATCACGCCTTCATTCCCAGAGTGGGGTAGGCATAGCTATCCACATTTTGCACAATCAGGCCAAGATGTTTACCAGTGCATTAGTGACAGGTTGCAAGCCCATCGCCTCACAAGCCCTTATTCCCTTAGTCCCTCTTCCAACATCCACGGAAAGTTGGTGTGGCACTATTCTAACCCAGAAACCACATGGGAGCATTTTTCTACATCATCTGCGAAAATTTCAACTGTTTAGCTATCACGGATCATGAGATACCGCCTGGTGACAGATAGACAGCGGAGTCTAGTAATAGGGTCTCGTTTTTACCCTTTGGATATGAAACCCTAAAAACGTCCTCAAAGGTTAGGTTACATTTGGGTCATACACACTCTTAAAAACAAAAGTTGTCTTTCTTGTGGTCAATGGTTAAAAGCTTGTGTGCATATGACTTATCTTTTTATATGATAGGTCTAAAGCAGTCTTGACGCCGTTTATGCGGAAATGGGTTTAGCCAGAAAATAAGGCCTTAAAAACGTTAACCCCGGTGTGTCCACAGGAATGGCAATAACCTAAATCTGTGTATGACCCATTATTTTTTTTGTTATGGAGAAGGCACACGAGCACTCAGGCCACCTGATGGTAAGTGGAATCTGAGACCCATAGACATTTGAATTCTCAAGACTATAATTCTAAGACATCAAATGCGTTGCCAACCCTGATGACTAAGATGTGATGCCTCTATGCTAGTAATTTCACCAGTTGTCTTATCCCCACACCGAAAAAAAAGTAAAAAGTTTGTCGACACTTCCAGTATTTTTAACCCCAGACCCCACACTGGACTCCCCAAGAGGTCGCGTCTTGGGAAATACTTTGAATAATTCGATAGTGATACGAGTGCGATGTGTTACGTCACGGTGTTGTTTTGGGAACGGACACGCTTGCCTCTAGGGAGGTGTCGTATCAACAATATGTCTTGATACGTGCGCCTTGGTCACGTGATATCGCACCCTAGTTCGACATGGATCTAGATTGTTTATAAATGAATGTCAGGGAATCTTACCCAAACTAGACGTTTGGCTTCTTTTTGAAGACAACGTTGGCTTAGTTGGTAGTGACCCTGCTTATGTAAATTTGTTTATCGTTGTCTAGTGCCCATAGTACAAGCCTAGAGCTGAGTTTGGGACTAGGTCAATTTGTGTGACATTGTCCCGTGATATTTATTAATTTTTACGGTGGGTACAAGACAAAGAAAACTTATCCCCCAGGAACAAATACTGGCGCTCCTCACACTTATATTTGTCCTACCGGGAATCGAACACGGAGTCTACTAACTAGGCTAACCGCGTTGTTAAAGCCATACAGTTGAGTTAATAGCCATGTCGTGATTTATTATTATTTACACATTTATTTATTTAACTTGCACTTGGCCTCTATTCTGCTACATTGAAACGGTATTGCGTTTGACGTGTTTTAAGTATTGTTTGTAACTCAGCCGCCATTACTGTCAAGTAAATAAGAGCTATTAAGACGTTAACGTCAAAAATAATATCGGTTTTACCATGGAGAATCTCCAGCCCTGCAGCTGGAATTCTACAAGGTAATAACGATATCGTTTTTGACCTGTTTCCGTATTGTCAACGTTTTGATAACTCTTATGTCATTTACAATAATGGCGACTGTGACATAAACGATTCTTAAACGTGTCAAACACGATATCGTTTTAACGCACCTGAATACAGGCCCAGAAGAGTTTCAGTGGTATCTTGCATTATTAGAATCATTCCGAATCAGCGAGGTTTTTTAAATTTCCCGTTTTTGTATACTCAACTTTTTGAGTAATCACTTAAAGTTTGTTTCTCCATACTAGGTGTTCCCAGTGTTGGTTTTTCGCTTATTATGGAGAAACAAATTTTAAGTGATTTTCGGAATGTAATATTTTTTGGCCAGGGTAACTACATGACCTAATTTTCTCCAACGGGAATGTATGCAATAACCAATAACCCTGTATATTTGTATTCATATTGTTTATGGAATAAGACTGGCAACGCATTTGCAGTCTTAGGATTGCGCTCTTGAGATTATTGATAGTCTTCAGATCCTGCATTTTGTGCTAGTTTGCATTCCCCTTGCCTAAATTAAATGCGATTGATAGACTATCGATGAATTCATTATGGGAACACGCTTAGTCGAATCTTATGTTCAGTATGCAGGTTTTTTCGCCCTACAAAAGGTGGTGTAGAAAATGTTATAATTTGTATTGCTTTAGTATAGGCTGGTCATGAAAAATGTAAGTTTACGACCTCTTGGGGTCACAGCGATAGCCGCCATCTTGAATTGAAGGGGCCAAAATTTGTTCTTTTTACATAATGCTACTTTATGACAAAAATATATATGACAATGATGTAGGTTAACGTCTGTAACTCCATTATCCGCGCTAGCATTTTCCGTCTCCTTTCATTGTGAACTGGTGTGACAACTGGTGGTGGTGGTGGTGGTGGTGTTGTGGTGGTATCGCTGGGACCCCTCGAGGTCGAAAACTTGCATTTTTCAAGAGTAGCCTATACTTAAGCAATACAAATTTAAACATTTTCTACCTCACCTCTTGTAGAGCAAAGCCTATTTTTTGTCCCCACTGGCTGGATTATGATTGGTTGAATCGTTATTGCACAAAAACAAATATAAATGTCGAACTTGAATGCTTATTGGCATCTTATATCCTGGACTAATAAGTAGAGCCATTCCATGTTGGTCCTCAGGGTTGGCAACACATCTGAAGTCTTCAGATTTTCATCTTGAGATTACAAATTGGCCTGGTGGCATGTGTGCTTGTTTACCTTCTATGTGCCATAAAAAACGAATGAAGATATTGAAGCATTTCTCATTCAAACCTTTCGGACGCCTAGTGACGGATCCGAGCCAAAATTTTGGATATCTTTGTTTTTTTTTTCTATCGTTTTTGGGCATTTCTCAGAAAGTTTGTACCTAGTTAAGGACTAATATTTAGAAACGTTAACTTTTCCGCTGAGTTACGATAATTAATCCTACATTTTTATACTACTCTCAACGCCAATTAGCAATATCTCAAATTCAATAATGAACCAGATTCAACCCTCTCTCATTAATAATATGCTTGCATTTGCTAGAGGAGTTTTGTCTGAAATACCACCATTTGTCTTAACAGTATAGCTGATTTACGTAACTCAACGGAAAAAATAAAGTTTCATCATTTTAGTCCTTAACTAGGTACAAACTTTCTAAGAAATGCCGTTTTAAGATTTAAATGGAAATCTGAGGAGACTAGAACGAGGTTATTTTTTGTCTGGCATTCGAAGGAATTAAAGCTGTTTCTCAAATTTTAAACCTAGTCTATTTGTGTGATGAGCACGAGTATTTATTCCTGAGTCTTGGATGTTTTATATGTATTTAAGTATTTATTTCTCTATCTAAGTAAGTTTATGGTTGTCTAGTACCCATAGTACAAGCCTAGAGCTTAGTTTGGGACTAGGTCAATTTGTGTGACATTGTCCCGTGATATTTATTTATTTATTTATTTATTATTTAGTCTTTTTTATAGTTTCCATTTGTATTGATAAGAAAGAGTGACACTTCAGTACGTATAAAATTAATGCTTTTTGACAATGTATTTCTTTATTACTGCCTTTTAATAACACAGTAATAAATAAATACATTGTGAAACCTTATAATGGTCATCATTAGGTTACACCCACACATTTCAATTACCTCTAATAGCTATAAGAGCTGAAATCCCATGAGATTCCCCATGAAATAAATAATGGCCTGTAAATGGCGGTAATGACAGGCTTCGTTTATAAATCGATTCGTTAGGGATGGCCGTTTGATATTATGTCATAGTTAAATAATACGAAACATTATAAATTACTAGCTTGTTAGATTAGCTTAGCTTAGATTTTTGCGAAACTTTAACGCAGCGCACGCAGCGGAAGCTCTCAAAAGGAAAAGAAAACCCGATTTTGAAACATTCTTTATTTCCTATTATGCCTTTATTAGCCTCATTCGATAAATGGGCTATTCTATCACTGAAATATTTTTTTTAATCAAACCAGGAGTTCCTGAGATTAGCGCATTTAGGCAAACAAACACACGAACTCTTCAGCTTTATAATATTAGTATAGATTATTCAAATTGAATATCAAATCATTTATTTATTTCCATAAACAGAGATATAGTTATAAACTCTTCACACTCAATAGCAGTAGTAAAGTTTATTTAATGCTAGCGACCCGCCAGAGGCTTCGCCCGCTGCAATTTTTTCTTTTTTTTTTATATAAAAAGTATCCTATGTCTTTTCTAGTACCTCCCAGAATATGTGTACAAAGTTTCATGATGATTCGTCAAGTAGTTTTTGCGTGAAAGCGTAACAAACATCCACGCTTTCACATTTATAATATTAGTAAGGATAAGATATTTGAGTTGTGTGTCCTCCGACCCCCGTTCAACGTACTCAGCTTTGCAAAGGTACAAACAAACACATAAGTAAGATTTTTGTAGACATGTTAGAACTATATTTAAAACAAAAGACAATTAAGAAAAATAATGTGGGAAGAAGGTAAATTTACACATGATGTATTCTGTTGCTAGTTAAACGGGTAAACAAATAGCATACGTAAAATTTCAATATCTTTTTTTACAACTAAGGTGCTTTTTAGATTAGTATTAGTAAGTAGTGTATATGTTTGTATTCTCTGTCAATCATGCGGTTAACTGGTTGAGAATGCCTTTAGGCATTAAGTCAGTCGTTTCTATTATATTTAAGTATTTGTATTGCGCAAAGATGACAAAATAAATAACTAGGCAAGTTTGTGTGCTGGTTTTGTTTTCACGACCAAACGTTTTAACGAATTTTGGTGTGGAAAATAGATACAGACCGGTTATTTTTTCCCAGAAAACTGTGATATACTGAAGCGCGATTTCGTTATAACCCAGTGGAATAGAGGACCAGTACAATCACGAAGTTTTTCCTTCTGTCAATAAATAATGTTAATTAATGTAATGTATGTCTGTGTTTTTCTTCTCTTCTTTGTAAGGTTGTCTGAAAGAGGTTGCTACTTAGCGATAAGACCGCCTATTGCAGGGATGGCGAACCGGTGGCACTAGTGCCATTAATGGCACGCAACACAATATTTTAGGCACGCATCACAAAATTGATTATGTATTACGAAAAAAAAACGCGAAGTAGTTATTATATGATTTGGATGCTCGCTCGTTTGTTTTCGTACCTACCTACAATCTACATTATGAGTTTCAATGCTATGACGCTTAGTTTGTTTACGCACAACTTAATAGTGAATTTCGTTGATATAATTGTATTTTAATTTAAAGTTAAAGCATGCATTCTGCTAAAAGGAACATCTTACAACCCTACCATATGTGTCATCTAATCTGCAGCAAAAGAAGTCACGCTAATTTTACTTTAATTTAAATTACGCGTTTTAAATTAAAATAATGCAAAGTTTACCTATTTTTTGTAGTGAATAAAGAGTTTTGTTTTTTGGGTATTTACGGTTATTATTTTCCCAGTAATCACCAAGTCAAAACTATTTGATGGCCCGTCTGCGGCTTCAATAAACATTTCTTTAGAAAAATGGCACGTCGAGACGTAAAGGTTGGCCGTCCCTGGCCTATTGAGTCACCTAATAACATTTTATAAGGAGGCGCAATTACTTCCTTAAAATAATTGCGCAACATACTTTGAGTTTTAACCGGTCATTTGCCCACCTTGTTTCTATATCGCTATCAAATTACTGAAATATTTTCAATTTCGGAATAAAAGCAGTGTGCCAAATTATGTTTGTAAAACTTTTTTTAGTAAAACATTAGTGAACCTTTTCTTGATGACTTTACGTTACGTTAACATTACAATACAATAAAAATATTCTTTATTGAACACCACATACAAATACCGCATGAAAAGTGAAATACAAATAAAATGTTACTAAGTGCATCAATAGGCGGTCTTATCGCTAAATAGCGATCTCTTCCAGACAACCTTACGAAGAAGAGAAGTAAAACCCACACATACATTTTATTCTACTAGGCTATAACGATATCGCGCTTGACGTGTTTTGGTATTGTATTTAGCTCAGCCGCCGTTACTGTCAAGTACATAGGACTTATCAAAACGTTGACAATACGGAAACACGTCAAACGGAATATCGTTTTAACGCAGTAGAATGGAGACACTGGTATGGAATGCTACGCTCGTAGAATGCTACGCTGCAGCTACGATTTTTTCGTAGCGTAACGAAGTAACTCGTGTGGCGGCGTTTCTTTGATAACTCTTTTTAAGCGGTTTTAATATGTAATAAATAATAATAAATAGGGAGTAGATATAATATTATTATTCCGTATTAATCAATGGAAGGCGTAATTCATTTGGCTAATTAGCTGCCTCCTTAAACGAGGCTCTACGACCGCCAATCGAGTATCGAGTTACAACAAAAAATACTTATTCAGTACTTAAGCTAATTCCCATCCCTACGTCAATAACTGCCACTTCCATTAGAAAGATAGTAATTACTACATCAATTAATATCTGCGCGGGCGCGGTCGATGGCGCACACGATAGGTAATTAGGACAAATACCTAATTGCTAACGATGTTTACTCGGTTTTTTCTTACTAGGAGCGTTCTTATCGATAATGCGACCAACCCTAAGCTTAAGGGCATGTCGTTATCACCGCGTTGTTTGGTAATTAATATCGATATATTTAAATAAAGGCGGACTTTTCCACCAGTCAACCTTAAGGTGAAAGAGAAGACAAAAGTAGGTAATGACGATATTTTCCCTTGAACTAAAACTAACATTACCCCATGTGGTTGCCGGGTTACATGTCTTCAAGTGGATGTCATAAGAGGCGACCAAGGGAATAAGGGCTTGAAGTACTGTTAGGCGATGGACTTGCAACCTGTCACTATTACACTAGCAAACTTCTGGGCCTGATTGTGCGAAATGTGGTTACAGAATTATAAAGAAGTCTAATTAGAGTTGTTGCTTTTTCTGTAGCTGTAGTTTTCATGCATGTTCTCTAATGTTCGCTCTGGATAGGACGAGATTTAAAGAGCTGACTGCAAACCTTCAGTAAATGAAGAGGCACCGAAAGAAGATAAAAATTAAATTATAACTACTACTAGAACTTTTTTTGTTAAGGTTTCGTATTCAACAAGGAACCCTTATACTTTCGCCATGTCGGTCTGTCCGATTGTCCGCGGTTTAACTTACAGACTCTTGGTACCACAAAGCTATAATTTGGCATAGTTCTCGAGAGCAGCTGAACCGATTTCGCTAATTCTTTTTTTATTGTGTTTGTTACTGTCAGGAGAAGGTTCTTAAGACATAAAAAAACTGAGAAATCTACCGGGAAAGTCAGAAATTTGCAATGGGCCGAAGCCGCTAGCGGGCCGCTAGTTATAAATTCAATAAAAATAAATATCAGTGGACAATGTCATAATAATTGAACTTGTCCCAAACTAAGCTCTAGGCTTCTACTATGGGTACTAGACATCAATAAAATTACTTATATAGAGAAATATATACGTAAATACATATAAAACATCCAACACTCAAGGACAAAATTACTTGTGCTCATCACACAAATTTCTGCCCTTACCGGGATTTGAAACCAGGACCACTAGCTTTGCAGGGTTACAACCAACTAGGCTAACGTCCTTGTGTATAAAGTTACACTTTTGTAACTTTGGTAACTTCTGAGAAAAGTTAGTGTGACATACAGACATATAAGGATACCCACAAAACCAAAGCCGATATCTTTTTCAAAACTGTATAATACAAACAGTTTGCCTGTTACAGTTTCTAATGATTTGGCCACCCCGTGTACACAAGTCCCATCAAGTGAAAACTGTCAAATTCAGTATATAAATATTTTTGCCCGTAACATTCTTCTCAGCCTTCCCGAGACAGTTAATACTAATTACAATTACAAAAATGCATGCAGCGTCTAAAAACAGCTCGCATTATACGGTGCATATTAGATTTAATGGCGCGCCCCGAACGTTTTAATCACAGTTATGTCGGTATTCGGTGGGGGCGAGCGCACGAGCGAAGCGAGCGAACCTTGTATACTTGGTAAAGTTGAGTTTTACTTGCGTAGCTGAAAAAGATATTAAGTTTGATGAAATTACTCTGTGAATCAATATTTATACTACGACATTCGAATGAATGTATAATTATAGCCTTAAATGATTAAGTAACAGCTTTCAGATTTGTTTTAAAATTATTTTCATTGTTTCTGTTGATAAAAAGTATTTAAAACGCGATACATACATTAAATCACGCCTGTTTCCCAGAGGCAGAGACCACTTCTTTCCACCTGCTACGATCCTGACAAATCTACCCGGACCCTTTATATCTCTCTAAAACGCGATTGAATGACTAAACCTTTATTTAAGACTGCTAGAGTATTTATGACAGACTGGTTAAAAATGTTGCGGCTCATATTTTCATCAATGGTGGCTTCATTGTCATATCTATTCTTATTTGTAACGCAAACAACGCCAAGTTACCTAATTAAAACAAACATACTCATTCTTTTATCATCTGTATGCGCCGGCGAACATTCGCCGTTCGGCGCAACAAAACCCAAGGTTTATCAACGCTCGCGCCTCGCACTCTCAAAGCGAATAAAGATATCTATATTCATTAAAATTTAAAACGCGAGCGGGGTATAAAATCCAAAAGGAGGGAGTGTACTCACCTACGCGATTATGTGTGTTTATGGATACTGTTTAATCCTTACGTGTGACTTTGTGTGTAGTTCGCAAGGAAAGATGTTGGGTCTTGCATTGTATATCTATGATTTTTTTGAGGTTTTGGATGTAGTTGAAAGGTTATTAAGATAGTATACTGTTATTATAATGAAACGCGACGAGAACGATTAATCGCGTAAAATATAACTTGTCACAGAGGTCGTTGCAACGCGATCGAAAAGTTGCAGTTAACATAATGTTTAGTGCGACTAAGCCGTGTAAACATCACGAAGGTTTAAAACACACTATAATGATAGGATGACCACTACGTTAATATACCACCGGGCTTATAATGTAACAGACATGAAGATAAAGGGTGATTATATTATTAGAGATAATTTTGTTAATATATTTTTTATTGTTGTTTGCAGGTAAGTCCATCGGCATTCCCGGTAAAGTACGAACAGAAATCCACTTAGAAACATGTTACATCAAAACAAATCAACATCTGCAATTCCATAGCTTATCAAAACCCTTTCGCAAACAATTTTTCCCCAACAATTAAAATCCATATCACGCACATCATTACCTTTATCTGCCGCCCCCTAATCGTGAATTATATACGCTGTAATAAAATTCTTTAATCAAAGAAAACAACCTTACGCATTAAACCCCCGTGTCACCTACCGTCGTTACCCAGAATATTTACATACATGTGTCGTTACCACCCTCCATAATTAAGGGTATAAGAGAATCTTAGCGTCTTATTACGCGAACGTAACGGTATCCTTTTAGAAAATTGTAACAGACATCGTTATAACAACGGCAAATCACCCACGAATGTACGGTGTCAAAATACAGGGTGGCACCTAAGAGCGCGAAACTTAAATGTAGAATGCTGTAATGAATCAGACAATATTTTGAGACGCGGGCGGCAATAAAATCCCCCTGCCTCCCACTAATGTGTACCAACACTTTGTCTAAGTTTAGAGAGGGGGATGTATCGATGCGGACAGGCCTTTTGCAACCCTTTCCGCACCCCTTCGGATGTAAAACCCGGTGGCGTTTTTAATTGTAAATTATGACTTATAGGGAATTATGATGTATGCATGCATATAAACAAAATAAACGAGTTTAAGAGGTGCCATCTTGATTTTGTTTAATTTTTCTTAGGATCATCTTAGCATATTTGAGTGTAACTATCTCTATCTGTCTTTAAACCAAAGCTAAAGTGGTGTCGTACACGAAAGTAAAGTAGCTGGCGGAAAACTGGAGAATTTGGCGAATCCTCCACTGACTTGAGCGTGACTCTTAGAGTTATCTTTGTCTGGTATAGAGTACAAAAGCGTAGAGCTTAGTTACATTTGTGTGAGATTTCCTGATGTTTATTAAATTGTAATACGGACAGATTCATTTCTGTGTCATTTCATTCAGTATCAAGATAAATTTAGCTCGACAGTGGATAGTTGCCATTTGACCTCCTGTAACTAAGCTAATGTCACACTCAGCCAATAACTTAATAAGGCATAGATATCTCAACTGAACGAGAAAGAGAAAGTGATGGTAAGTCGCCGCCCCACTATGTATGGATGTGTGGATTTTTGTTACTCTTTCACGATGCAACGGCTGGAAGGATTTGAATGAACCTTGAAATTAAGATAGCTTAGACCCTGGATTAAGACATAGGCTACTTTTTATCCCGGAATTTTTTTGTGTGTTTGTTTGTTATTTTTGGACGCTGCTACGGCTGGACGGATTTGGATGAAACTTGGAAAAGAGATAGCTTATACCCAACATAGGCTACTTTTTATCCCGGAAAATTTAAAACTTCCTGAGGGAATAACGACGAAGTAGCGGGTAGAAGCTAGTCTCAACTAAATTAACAACTGCCTTTAGTTGTCAACAGTCGGGGCTAAAATAATCCAATAACCGTACATCACTAGCGACTCGGCCACGCCTCAGTTTTTGCCCCCAACAGAACTGTGTCAAGATGCCAATACGGAGGCAACATATTGCTCGCCGGCCATTACTTTAACGAAATGCCAAGTCGGTGTATATTCTGAACGGATCGCAGCACTGTGCTTCAGTTTTACTCGTAAACAGTGTCAGTTGGAAAGCAGCGCGTTGAAGGATCTCGCGAGAACGTTTTGCGGTTGGTGGAGTGACTCCTAAGGTTTACAATGTTTACATGCGTATCGTGTGCGAGTTTGTATTGCTTGTGGGTGTTGAAGCGAAGGGCACACGGGCTGTGAGGTTGGTGAGCTGTTCACGTCACTTATATTGTTTTACGTTACTGGTCCGACGTAGAAAGGTAAGGCTGCATGGCTAATTATCTGGCCAGTACTCTTGAGGTGATCTATTAAAGGATTGTTAACATTCAAATTACGTTTATTTGTTGTAGGACTTTAGTGCTAAATTAAATTTCTACCATGTTGTGTACCGATATGGGTGTAACACACCAACCCCCTATTTATTTTCACCATCATGACAATGACAGGTGACATTTCAGTGTGCATGGCGCAGCTTATATGAACCCACAGTGATGTGAAACCCTGTAAAAATTGCAATGTATGCTGAATTATTACTGGGTAGTTGAAGCGAGCGTTGATTCATTCTGGGGTCCTAGGGAAAAAAAGACTCGATCTGAAAGACTAGGGAAGTCGATTTAACTCGTAATAAAAAGGGTACATATTGATTTTCCGAATTTATTACAAAAAATATATTTCCACGTTCCTTTCAGATCATGTAATATAAAGTTATTCTGTCTGCCAAATTGTCGCACCAACCTCAGGAGGCATTGTCGTCTGACACGCATGTTTAATTTTTATAAGCAATACCAAAACAACATCGATCTCAGTACAATTTCTTTCACAATAATTAGGAAATAACTCCTCTAACAAAGTAAGCCAAACTTAAATAAGTGCATTTAACTCTGTTTTTTTCGTTCTACGCATGCGGTGATCTTCTGTAACAAATAAGGCGCTTAGGTAAAAAGTATGCATGTCAAATATTTATGTCACAGTGTACTTATTGTTGAAGGTCCTAAATAAATAAATATACATAAACGGAGTTCCCGTGCCCGTGTGGTTTCCGGGTTAGAATAGTGCCACTCCATGTCTTCCCGTGGATGTCGTAAGAAGCGACTAAGGGAATAAGGGCTTCTAGTATTGTTAGGCGATGGGCTTGCAACCTGTCACTAATACACTAGTAAATATATCAGCCTACTTGTGCAAAATGTGGTTACAGAATTATTAACATGTCTTTTTAGAGTTGTTGGTAATTCTGTAGCTCTGCCTACACCACTCTGGGGATGAAGGCGTGATGTTGTGTATGTATGTGTATAAACGGAGTTTACTAGACTCAAACCCTTTTTCACCTGATCTTCAGATGTCTTCCCACCTTTTCCATCCTTCATAACAGTATGTATGTGCCCATAAACCAGCGGTTTGAGATGCGATGATTTATTGATTCCCGCGCGCCCCGGGGCCGCGATTGCTCGACCCTTTTAATTATGAGCTGGCTAATTGTGTTTGTGTGCGGCTGCGGTTATCAGCGGGTGCTGAAGCGAAGCGATGTAACGTTAGCCACAGTTACGGTCTTGCCACGACTTTTACTTAGACATGTGCGCGCTCGTTAACTGAGCGGACCCGCTCTAAACTAGTACAATGGCTTAAATGAGCTAGTTCGATCTTCTACTAACACTAGTACACAAGTTATCTGTGTGGTTGCCGGGTTAGAATATTGCCACTCCATGTCATCCTGTGGGTGTCGTAAGAGGCGACTAAGGGAATAAAGGCTTGTAGTACTGTTAGGCGATGGGCTTGCAACCTATCACTAATGCACTGGTAAACATCTCAGCCTAGTTTTGCATAATGTGGTTACAATACAATACAACACAAATACTCTTTATTGAACACCAAAAAATGAAAAATTAAACAGAATACGGAACAGTACATTTAAATCATAGGTATACATCAGGCGGTCTTACCGCCAAATAGCGATCTCTTCCAGACAACCTTGTAAGAGAAATAACTGAGGACACAAATTCATGGCAGGCGGTGTAAACTAATTCGTTTAGAACTCAAACTAAACAACTACAAGAAACAAATAAATTATTTCAATTTTGAAATTAAAACTATTTACAGTCTTGTGAATGCGAATGTCTATTGGTCGCAGTTTCCACTAACCATCAGGTGGCCTGTGTGCACGTTTGCCTTCTCAATGCCATAAAAAAGTATGAAACGAGTCAGTCCCACTATTTTTACAGATCCTAATGAAATATTGGTATACCCTCATTTTGTCACAGTCGGTAAATTACATCAAGCACAAAAGTCTCCAACGCGTTTATAAAAGCTAAAAAATTGCAGCATAAAAATGTACTCGTAGCGTGCACTCGAAACTTTTCGCGAAAAGATCAATACAATTAGCGATATACGGGGTGATGGGAATAATCAAAGACAGCAATTAAGCCAGGTGCGTTGGCGCGCGGGGTGCGTTTTTAATACGCTTTTAACGCGGATCGCTATCGTAAACTGCCAGTAAGTGTTGCGGTCGCCCCCTAGCCTAGGGTTGCCAGCTTAAAATTAGTGTGTCTATTGGAAAAGTAAAAAAAAAGCATTTCTATGCCAGGTTGAATTGATTCTCGGAGCTGAATTATTTATTATATAAAATTTTTGCAACCATCATTAGTGCGACGTTATGGTTGGTTAAATCATTTTGTCTAGTTATCTATTTAAAGTAAGTAACTAAAATAAAGATGGCACTTTTTTCTCGCAGATTTCGTATACCTACGGTAAAAAACAAGAACAATTTACTATGTACACAAAAACTTTTATCACTTAAATTCCTGATGATTAACTACGTGGAGGTAGGAAAAAATACAACTTTCATTTTTATCAAACATAGTGGCTCCGAAAATGCTGAGTAGAGCAAATAATAAGGTTTCAAGGCAACTTTAACTTTACTTTCGGGTTCCTCAGACTTTCTTAATACCTCTCCGATACTTAATCGGGACCATCCATTACCAATAGTTTTTTTTTCTGCTTAAAAGTTGTGGCAGCCCTAATATTGGCTCATTAGACCTCACAAGTGCGTCAAAGGACGGCTTCGGATGAAGTCGCTCGCAAACATTTGACTCTTGTAATCATCGGAAATATTCAAACGTGAAAACTCCTCGATTAAAGAGGCTCGCAAAATACAACACGCTGTAAAAATTGGCTTTAGTTATTAAGATTTTAAATTGTAATCCCGAGCCTCTTATATTTATTGGTTTTAATTTGTTTTAGTCGCTTTATTTTGGACTTATTTACAATTTCTTCATGTTCTTCAACGCTGCTAAGCGAGATTACCATGTCCTTAAACTTTGAATATCTACCTATTTAACTTAAGTTTTTTAAAATTACAAGTTATTCTATATGTCCATAAATGCAATAGTCGTAAAGAACACCGTCAACACCCAATATTAAAACCAGCTAAGTAACATTTCACAATTTTCTAACCCAAATCATAATACCTTAAACCCCCAACCTAAACTCACGCTGGGGGGCGTTATTAGGCTATACCGAATTTATCGGGCTGTATCAGCCTCCGAATGCCCAATTAATATTTTAATTATTCTCAGTTGTGACACTTTGGCGGTGCCTTTACAGTCGGATCAGCGTGTGATTAGGAGCCAAGTTTTAAAGTGGATTTTGTCTTTACGGCAAAGATGATTTTAACTTGGACATGCCTAGTATTTTTTGGATGATGAGTATTTTTAATGATTTGTAATTTGCTATCAAAACTTAATTGTGATACGAGTAGTAATTAAAATTAAGTGTTTCGGTTTTGCATTGCACCTAATATTACAATAAAATAGGAAATTTATGAGTGCGTAATCATTTTACACCTTTAAATTCTAGTTTATGTAAAACTAGCGACGCGCCAGCGGCTTCGCCCGCTGCAATTTTTTTTCTTGAATGTCACTTCTAGGAATATGTGTACAAAGTTTCATGATGATTCGTCAACTAGTTTTTGCGTGAAAGCGTAACAAACATCCACGCTTTCACATTTATAATATTAGTAAGGATTAGATACTATTCATTTGCGTGAATAACTCATGTTGGCTGTCATCATTAATTGTTATTTATTTAACAAAGACAGTTTCCATCACTCTTTGTTATAGGTATTTAAGAGTTTTGAAATTATCAAGTTTTAACATAGTTCCCTCACTGCCTTAAACTCCTTACTTTGACTACTTGACTTTGTCATTAAAGTTTAAAAAGCGATAATTCCAGTATCAATTTCGCCATAAATAGTTCTTAAACGCAGTAAACTCGTAAATCTCCCGGCTTTTTGTTGACCCATAATCTTAATTTATCGTTTCTTCGAACCTTTTCATGGAACGTATAAAAATGTACCTCTACCAACAAACGACAATAAAATTATTGCTTCTTCTCTATTTGAAAATGTATTATTTGTGTACAATTCATTCCAGAATAACCAAGTATAAAGGCAAATTTTCTTTCCAGATGTATCTTTGAGCAAAATTTAAAGTGAAAATTTAAATCACAACCTGTCATTCTTTTAACCAAACTATGGAGTCGCTATTGTGGTACTTAAATCATTCCCCAAAAATAATCATCCTTTATCACCAAACGTAACACCTTCAAACAAAAGAAATCGTTACCCAAATATGATTAAGCCGCGGCACTAAATATTAAGTGTTAATAACGTCACCCCCTTTGGCGATCAAAAATTCAACATTCGTTACACCCAAGTTGGAGGGTCGACTTCGGTATCGACGGATCCCAGCTTCAGCTGTTGTGGGTAGTTGTGAGGTGATAATGAATGCATGGACCCTGAATTGTGGGTCGAGAAAGTGCTACTAGTTTACTATTATTAATTAATGTCTGGTAGTGATGATAAATCATTTTCCGAAGTGAAAGGTGTCCTATGTCGTTTTTCGTGACTAACTTGACAAAATACATTCAGCGATTTAGCTGTGAGATTTTAACTACATTCTGACAGACAAACTTGACTACCTTTAAATCATCTAAATCTTAATGAAGTGCCGACATAACCCACCCCCTGTATAAATACATATTTAACAGCCCTCAAATCGATGGAATCTTTAACGAACACCTCAACAAACTTCATAATTAGATACAGCCACATATTAAAATTAGCATAACTTAATATTCACCTCGTACAAAACTCCCTCAAATCAATATCGTGACGCCATCAAAATACGTAATTAAAATACCGTGAATTTACATATGAAAACCTTTGTAATTGATCGTGGCGGCCCCTTCGATCTAAGACAATGGCGCAAACAAATTTGACTACCTACAATAACAACACCCTGTAATTATGCAGTCTATGTGAGTCTTAACGAACATGGGAATTGAATTATTGTAACAGAACGGGATGTAATCGGATAAAAATAACGGTTGTCTAGACTTTTTTGGTGTTTACGAATGATGAAAACACATAATGGATTAGCGTCCATGTTGTGATGGTTAGAGGGGTGATACATGGTGTCATATAAATTTAAACAGCAACCGTGTTCATGAACACCTTTTACACAAGGAATCAGGGCCAACCTTTAAAGTAATTAGAAGGGATTTAGGAGTAGTTAGAAAAGAGTAATTGACAACAAGAAAAACAGTCTAATTTATTGTTCTGTTCTAAGAAGTACCTTATTTTAAGTCACAGGTGAAAGCTTTGAAGGAAGACAAAAAATTTATAAAACTGAAAGCTCATACTTAATCTTCACTTGACATTTTCCACAAGCCTTCTAACTAGGTACCGATTCTGACCAAAAATATGGACAAAAGCCCCTATTTATAACATAATATTCCATGTAGGGCTAGTGAAGATGTAATATGAGATGTACTTAACTCAATTATTATCTTATTGACACGGTAAAAGCGACCCTACCGCAGATTACTATTGTTCGCTACGAAGTGCAATATTGCCTGCTGCATTCCTCAGCAAACAGAACTGGGTGTATTGAAATATTACAATTCCTGCCAATCCTACAATTATTTGCCGCGTGTTATTATCTCGCTCCTATTGGGTGGGGCCACAAAACTAGCGATAACGAATGCATTCTTCAAAATATCTGTCTGCTTTTACATTTGAGCCCATTGCCTTTCAAATTGCATTTCTTTTCAAAGCTATATATATACTTCAAATAAAGGCTTGTAGTACTATTAGACGGTGGGCTTGCAATCTTTCACTAATAAATACACTGGTAAACATCTTAGCCTGATTTTGCTCAATGTAGTTACAGAATTACCAACAAGTTTTTTAGAGTTGTTGATATTTCTGTAGCTCTGCCTACCCCACTCTGGGAATGAAGGCGTGATGGTATGTAATTAATTTCAAATGAATAAGTCTATCATTTTCTAGAGGACCCAGTGCTGTCAATAAGACTAACCCTTATTTAGTTCCTATCATGGCTCCCAATAGGCACTCGAATATGAGTAATGTGACTAAAACTATAAAATATGATTCATCAAAATCCTTAAGTAACTTTTCAGTGCAGGGATGATCAACTTTTGACTTTGTGATTTTCTATGACCATATGAAAGCTGCTTATAACTAAGCAATTAGCACAACTTGCTCGAGGCTTGTTTGCCTCTCGGTTATCTCTTTCAATATCTATCTAATATCTTTTAAACGAGCAATTCTTGATTTTGATGAAAATTGCGGAATAGGGGTTTTGGCTCAAAAAATCGATCTTTGGGAAAATTTGGGTTCCGCCGAAAAATTGCGTTCCGAGGTATTTGACATACATAGACGACAATATGCAATTGTGTTTAATTAGTGTCGTCTACATGCATCCGAGCAAAGCTCGGCCATCCAGGTACTAGTCTATAATAAAAGTGATGCTAGAAAAAAATGGGCATTTTCATAATAATGTGTCAGTTTTGTGACAAATATTTGCCATACATTTATATGGCTAATTTCAACACAAAACTGACAAAAGTTAACGTTTCTTAATTTTCCTTATTTAGGGTACACTTTATTTTGAAAATGACCCTTATTCTAAGTGCAAAGTAACGCCCAATGTCGTCCCACGTGTGGCCCCACACACAGACGTCAGACGCGCGTCTAGCGCACTCGCGACTGTCTGCGACGCCCGCGGCGCCTGGAGTGCTCGCAGCGCTCGTGCTCGTTGAAAAATTAATATATAGACGGATGCAGACGCGCGTGTGTGGGGCCTTTTGAAGTCTGGACATTTTATTACAAAGAAGTAGTTTTAATTTTGGTTTTAAATAGGTTTTACTAAATATTGGCTACGAACACTTTGACATTTAATACTTTTATTTCAGTTTTTTATGGAATAGGACGCAATGGGGCAGACGGATTGCCTGATAATAAGCGAATACCGTCACCCATAGACATATGGCATAAGTTGTATTTTTTTATAAATTTGTACGCCTCCCGGATATCTATCATGCGCAAGCGAGCCGCGGCCTTCGTGCGCAGGGTGCGGGCCAGCACCAACAGCATCTTAAACATGCTCGCGGACAGGGTGGACTCCCTGTATATACAAAACTGCGGCGTGCAACATGTACGCAGGAATAAATAGATGTGCCATGTATAACCACTAACATTAGAATTAGTTTTTACATTGTTACCAACACATTGATCCAATGTTGGTCGTAAATAAATTGACATAATAATTATAATATACATATTATAATTTAAATTTAGTGGTGGTAGGACCCTGTGCAGGGTCCGTCCGGATCGCTACCACCATCTTATCCATTAACCACCCGCCAAGCAACAGTGTTCGCGTTGTTGTGTTTCGGTGTGGGGATAAGACAACCGGTGAAATTATTAGCATAGAGGCATTCCATCTTCGTCCTCAGGGTTGGCAACGCATTTGAGGTCTTGGTCAGGATTATGGTCTTGACAATTCAAATGCCTATGGGTCTCAGATTCCACTTACCATTAGGTGGCCGAGTGCTCGTGTGCCTTCTCATAAACGTAAAATAAATAAATACAATATTTTAATATCTTTTGTAATGATTACATGACCTGTAAAAACAAATAAATGATTGATTGATTGAAATGATTTGGATTGCTCTTACTCGCAATTTCGGCGAACAATACTTTTGGGATAGCTTTGAAAGAGAGGAAGAAAGTACACTTTATCAGAACAAAGCATAATTTAAAAAAAACACCAAGTCGGACAGTTTGTGAAACGAGGGCGGGTCGCTAGTATTAGTATAAATATGACTAATTTTCGTTTGACAATAGTAAAGATATAGTTCTATAATTTTAATCCTTATCTATGTACCGTTGGTCGTGAAAATCTGCGTTTAAGTACATAGTTGATGTACATTTTTTTAAGACAACGATTGTATCAGTTCCGCTTGATTGACTACTCGTATTGGATAAAAATAACAATTATATGTAAACTTCATATACATACATACATAACAACAATCCTTCATTCCCAGAGTGGGGTAGACAGAGCTACAGAATATCAACAACTATTAACATGTTGGTAATTCTGTAATCACATTTTGCACAATCAGGCTAAGATGTTTAGTTTACCTGTGTATTAGTGACAGGTTGCAAGCCCAACGCCTAACAGGGCCTATATTCAGGTGCGTTAAAACAATATCGTGTTTGACTCGTTTAAGAATCGTTTATGTCACCGTCGCCATTATTGTAAATGACATAAGAGTTATCAAAACGTTGACAATACGGAAACACGTCAAATACGATATCGTTATAACGCAATTGAATAGAGGCCCAGTACAAAAAGCCTCTATTCCCGTAGTCACCTCTTACGACATCCACGGGAAGACGTGCAGTGGTACTACTCTAACCCGGCAACCACACGGATTACTAAACTTTAAGGACTAATACTGCCCTGCTAACGCAAAATGCAGTATCTCAGACAAAACTCCTGTAGCAAATGCAACCTTATTGCCAACAGTATAGAATTGAATCTGCTTTGGGCATTGAATTTGAGATACTGCATCAATAATATCCATAAATTAGTTTTTTTCCAGTTTTCCAATCCTTATAACTAAAGTAATATCTCTTTAATACGTTAAAACAATTAATCGACTGCTAAAACATCAAATGTACCAAATTTTATTAACAAGGGTCAAGTTTTGAGTACATGTTCGGGGCCTAATAGTTTGCCCGCAGGGCTGATCGGCGATATTGTACCGCCTCGATAACGTTATCAGAGGATTAATACCCAGTTAATAGGGGTTTGCGGGGAGATATTATAGATTATAGGGGTTTTCCTTGAAGATATTGAAATTTCCAACGCCTTTGCTCCTTTGAATGCGGTAGACGTTTTGCTACGGATAATTAGCAAAGGAAAGTTTTTGGAGCTTGAAATTTAAGCTGATAGAACGGAAAGCATATCCTTTTTTATAGTATACATGTTAGTGTGTTTGTTTGTTGCGTTTTCACGGTTTGACGCCTTGAGTTGACCCATAACGAGCTCTTAGCACAGGTAGTTTAAAGCTCGGATATTGAAAAGTTGGGGAAATGACTTCAACAAAGACGGAGTCGCAGGCAAAAGCTAGAACTAGTTTCGTTTTAACGTCGTAGAGGTTTGATTTTATACTTTTGTCGCTCTACATCAAGTTTGATTTGGACTGACACACAAATGATGAACATGATTTTAAAAAATTTACATATTAGATTAGATTTCGTAGTATGTGTGGTGTGAAACTGTGTGATAGAGTAAGGAATGAAAACATCAGAGAGAAGTGTGGTCTGAAAGAAGATGTAGTGACTAAAATTGAAAAGGTCATGCTTCGATGGTTCGGTCATTTGGAAAGGATGGATGAAAAAAGATTGAAGAAAAAAATTTACAGTGCTAAAGTGAGTGGAAGGGTCGGAAGGGGGCGCCCTAGGCGTACTTTTTTTGAATCAAATCGGGGAAATACTGGAAAAGGGCCGAATCTTAAGTACCCGAAACCGACGTGCATGCATGACTCGATGTATGAATGTGGAAGAAGCGAAAGAGCTTTGTCAGGATCGTAGCAGGTGGAAAGAAGTGGTCTCTGCCTACCCCTCTGGGAAACAGGCCTGATTTATGTATGTATGTACATCTGAATTAAAAAAAACAAATGCAATACTTTAAATTTCAACATCCAATTATAGCGCTGACAGTCCATTTTAACATTGTGTAATTTATAATATTATAACCCATGCCAATAGCCATAGCCAAAGCCTTTTTCTTAACTTGTCTAAAAGGTCCAACAGCTGACAAAAGCAACAGCAGCAAAGCAGTCTATTATGTCACTCCTGTCCACATTGTTCACACACACACACACTCACCCCAACATACACATGACCAATAAACTTGAAACAGAATTTAATTTACACCGCAACAAACCCACACAAAATACATACATATTTTCATCCAAATACTACGGTAGTAATTGAATCGGCCTGGGGCATCGTTAACGTTCCTTGGCTATGCACTAGAGATGGAGATACGCCAGCCAGGTGAGTGGGAAAGGGATGGGGTAATGGAAAGTGTTTATTATAAACAAAGGATACAGTCTTATTGGTAGTACGGTTTTAATGGACTATTGGCGACCCGCGGCGGAAACACCTCTCGGTAAGGTTGGGGTTGAATTGGTAGCGAGAGTTATGCGCAAAAAACTATTTTATTTTATTTTATTTATTAGGTACAATTACAAGTTGACAACCAAACATTCATAACATTAGAGATCACAGAGACATTTAGGTGGTAACAACAAAGGGTATACAAAGTAAGCTTATGAAATCTTTAAACTAAACTAACTTAAATATGTGACAGATTATGTAATATATTTCTAAATTTAATTAAACTATCCGAGAAGATATCTACATCAACTTCCAGACAATTGTACTTTCGACACATCCTAAACAGTGGAGAATTATGGGTAACTTTATTAGTGGCTAAGGGTACACTAAATATTTTGCGACATCGTGTTATTCTTTTACTGGCTATCAATGCTAAGGTGTTAACAAGATCCGTGTCAACGTCACCATTCAGTATTTTATGCAGCGTTACCAGGTCTGTCACATCGCGTCTTGATTTTAAGGACGATATGTGGAAGTGTGCTAACCGTTCACTATATTCAGGGATTGCACGACGCACTCCTGTTAGTTTACTTAGATGGCGAACAAATTTCATTTGAATTGACTCAATACGATTCGAATGGATATTATAAAATGGACACCAAACACAGCTACAGTACTCAAGAATGGATCTGACCAAGGATGTGTATAAAATAGTAAGGCTTTTTACTTTTTTAAATGATTTCGTTGTGCGAATAACAAAACTAACTTCATATGGTATTCCCTCAATCAAGAGTTTTTAATTAAGATATTCAATTTGAATCTAGCGCGTTCATAAATGTAGCTTTATTGGTTGATTTGATGAATTTGGTTATAGACAGACGGTTTGGTTTACTGGGTGGTGTGCGTGCAGGCAGGGGGCAATTAAATATATCTGAATTTCGTTCACAAAACAATGAGTTTAGTTTTTCCTACTATTCCTAAATGTTGACTGTATTTCTTACTCAGCACATTCATTGTATTTCTTAATCGTATTATTTTATGTTTACCTAACTTTACTTTTACCAAACAAAATAACCATGATATTTCATATTCATAGGTATAAATGTTATTGTAATAAGAAATATTTTTGAAAAATCACAGACTGCTAAGTTTCTTTCGGCGCTTCTTCTCAGCAGAGGTTTCCTCTTAGGAAGGACTGGTAGATTTTCACATGTGCCTTTTTCTGTCATTCATATTACTATAAGGCAATAATAAAATAGTTATAAGAAACTCTAAAACGCTCCACCATTAACCGCATCCCTATGAAGACGACACACAAATTGTTAGGGCGGGTTAATACCAATGTTTGGACGAAGGCGATTCCGCTCTGAGCGTATTAAGATGTGCTTTGATGTCCTGCGGTCCCAGTGTTGGGTTTGACCGGTTAATTAAATGCTAGATATCAGACGTGGGCCTTGATCGCTTAAATGTTTTACGTGTTTGATGTGAACAGCCCCCGCAAAAACAAATGTTGATGTGTAGGCAAAGTCCTTGGATGATTACTTGCCCAGCCATGTTGTATTAATCGGCGACTTTAAATTGTCTCGTCAGAGCTAACAAAGATCATTTTTGGGCGTGCATTCTCAATTAAGTTGCTTAGCGGTCGAGAGAGCTTAAGAAAATAACGTTAAGTTGTAATCAAAACCGATGACAAGTACTATACTACTTTCGTCATCCCCCTCCAGATTGGCAGATTTGTGTTTCGTTTCTTTTTCTTTCTCAATCTTATCCCGCCTAAAACGTACCTTAAGCTAACCTAAGGAGGAAACGTGACAAAAAAACAAGCAATAACAATTACACAAGATCCACATTCTTCACTGAATCAATTAGATTTTACAGCCTCCACGATATCTTCCTTCGTTCCATTCAATTTTCTAGGCCATTTGCGAATACTATAATTAAATTCGCCACTGGACGTTAAATTTGCCTCCAGACTTTGGCCTGTCTCTGATGGATATAGTCTGGCTTTATCTTACTTTCAATTATTCCTAACGGTTCCATGTAAAATTGAACGGTAATTTAAATGAGGGGAATCTTTTGTTTTTAAAGGAAAAGCTTTGGAAAAATGTTGGTTGGTTTTTGTGGATTCGAAGAAGAACTCTTTGTACTCTAGCCGACATCGTCGCTATTTGAATTACTGCGGAATCAATATTCTTTATTCAATTGCACTAGATATTCGTAAGGATTATTTATTTGTTTGCGCCGTATATCTTACTGACAAACAGGTTTTTAATGATTCTTCCTTAGTGATTTCCAATTAAAAACGTCAGGACACTGATCACTTGATCTTAGTACTAAACAGTGATTTTCACCTGTTTGCACATATTTACAAACACGAAAACAAGCGCAAGGCTCAAGAGATTTATGTATGTACCTAAACTAGCAATCCTCTAAATAAACCCGCTCAATAAATCGCACCGACCAAACATCTGCTGTGCCCTAATCAAATTAATCCATCTGGAAGCATATCGAAACGCCAGTCTGGTCCAGTCGTGGAAATAATTTCATCTTCCATCCGTCCAGAATTCTCAGACCTACCTCGTCTTTGACCGCACCTCACGCTCCCCTGGTTTAAACCGACTAAAGGAGGGTGAGGAGTTCTGGTTATGTTGGTGGTGGCAAATAGGTTGTATGATGGATCAGCCGTCAGGACGGTCTTTTGACGTGTCCATCGTTCAATCGTCAGATCGCCCTTTGACGCGTTGAGAGACCGATTGTGATTCGATCCATTATTTTTCATGCAGGATGAAAGGTCAACGTTGTTAAGTAATCAGGTTAACTGATGGACCCTTGTATTTGATTTTTAAAATTGGCTTGTGAAAAGATAGAAGAATATTTTCATGAGCTTTAGATTCATTTACACATTACAGATGTTTTTCAATGTTTTAATGCAAAATTGGACAAACAGAAAAACTATATCCTTCTACAACATTTTAATAAATTATTAAAATGTTGTAGAAGGATATACATTTTCTTCTAAACGAGTTAGTATTCTTTTCAACATTGTTTAAAGAAGTTCAATGCTTAATCAACTTTTACTTTTTTTTTTCGCCAACCACCATTTGCAAATGATTTTCAATCTAACCAAATCACCAGTAATCTTTCTCAAAATCCGTTTACAAGGAATTAGTCTAAATAGACATTAACCAAGACGGGGAATGTGCAACGGCTAATAAGTCTAATAACTCAGCCGCCTGCAATCAAATGCAACCCGCGGCAGTTTAGGATTGAGCCGCTTCGAATGGTCGAGATTGCAACGGCCATTTTGAATTTCTTAAAGAGATATCTAGACGGTGTACCGCTACAGAAACGACGTGACTGATGTCTACTCAGACGTTAGCAAAATACATATTAAGCAAGATGAGAAAGCCATTCAAAAAAGGATTTGACTCGTACGATTGCTTTTTAGCGGTGGCGAGACGTAACATTTGCTTCACATATTAACTGATCATAGAAACAAAATATCTTTTAGTTGACTGATTGGCCGGGTATTATCAAATCATTAAAATTTTGCAATTTGTCCACGTTTGTGGTGTCAAAGGTTGTCTTAATCCAAACAAATAACCGGGGCCTCTATTCTACTGCGTTATAAAGATGTCGCGTTTGACGTGTTTTAGAATTGTTTATGACTCGGCCGCAATTATTGACAATGAAATAAGAGTTATCAAAACGTTAACAAAACGGAAAAACTTCAAGGCGATATCGTTTTTGCCGTGTAGAATCTCGGCCCTGCACTATTAAATAAGACTTTTCATTTGGTTAAACCATTAATCCGCTCATTCCCACAATACCACAATTTCAAAATAACAGACTACGAGTACCCTCATTACTACATTCCGAAAACACCAGCTTCGAAATACTAGGTAAGGATGATCAACACTACCTTAAATTAAATAGTTTTGGGATTCCGGTGTATTGAGAATCTGGTATTTTGAAATTGTGGTTTCTTGAAAGTGAGCGCATTAATTGATTCTGATTTTTGTAGCTACCATTTTCACTTGCATTGACTAGAATCTATTTTTTGCTTTTTCGTAAACAAGAAGTCTTCCAAATTATATGTCGATTTCCTTCCACAAACCCCAAAACACACCTAAGACTCGCAAATAAGTACGGAGCGAGGGTCTCGGAAAAATAAATTAAACACCTTTACCCCGGCCGGGAATTGATCCTACGGCATTATTGTATCTATAAACATTTCAATTGCGGAACGCGCTTATCCCCCGCCAAAGAGCAGACGGGATGCAGGATTAGGAAATGGCGTTGGTGAATTTTGAACAGAAGGTGCAATGTCTTGGAAATTTTTCTTCCAATTACAGAAAATACCGATACAACTCCCTCTGGTTTTAATGAAGTATTGACATTTGACTAAATTACAATTTTGTCAATGTTTCAAGTACTTTGTAATTTAACTGTATAAGCGTAAAATAAAATTAAAAGGATCGCGAAGGAAGGAGGAGGAGGAGGAAGGAAGGAAGGAACTTGTCTATACTGTAGAGTATTAGCCATCATTTTGCATTTTTACCATTATAAACCAGTTGATACGAGAAAGAAACTACTCAAATTGATGAAACTGTGATGTAAATTGATAATTAACACAAAAACTACGAAATGACGAAAACGGACGACACGCCAAAAGCGACTACGCACCTTCTGTCATGATTTTAATTTCAGAATTGTTAACTTACTCTTGAGTGTAAAGCCTATCTAGATGGTTCAAAAATTATAGTGCTCTGTGACTTGACGTTAATATTGAAATGTCATCTCACTCAAGATCAGTTTTATCAATACCCATCAATGTCATCTTACAACATTTACTATAATTTACGAGGATAAAAGCATGTCTTTAATGGAGAGTAGTCCAATTTCTTTGGCCAACCAAAAGTGTAACGTTAATGGGACAAGTTCAATAACACTAAAGTACCTGTCAAACCCAATAACCAGTCTGCCCTAAAACCATACTCTCTGCCGCTCTCGAGTCCTCACAGCCGATATATATGCAGATGAATATATTACCGGCGACGGTGTTAAATAAAACGCGAACAAGGCACAACCGAGGCGGGATTACTGCGAATGATGAAAAAGGAAAAATCATTTATTTTATTATACCCGTCGAAATAATAAAAGGTTGAACGCCCCTGGAAGTTGCGCTGGTGATGACTGGGAGTAATTAGTTTTTGTTAACTTCAACATGTAGTGTTTTACGACTACCACTAATGAAGACTGAAGAGGAATGTTGTTATCGGCCTCAGAAAAAAAAAGAATACAAACATCGGACATCCAGTACCCATGTAACATGTCTATGTTACAGAGCATTTTTTTATTTGGAGGTTTATCTTGGCCAAGATAAACCTCCAAATAAAAAATTGCTCTGTTAGTACTGTACTGGTCACTCGTGTGACTGAAGATGGCGAAGCTCTTGTACTGAAGCCTGCGATGCTACATAATATATCTGCCAGTGACAGTCTGCCATGCATTTTAATTATTATTATTTTTTTGATTTTGTTTTGTATTGTTGTTTTACTTCATCTAATGTATAAATGTATGTTAGACACGGGACTGCTCTCCGCATAAACTCAGTGGTCCAGCTGAAAATCAGCGCTAAGTTGCAGCATATTGCTGAGCTGGTCGCCTTTTTAGTGCTTGCATGTTATCTTTGTTATGTTATTTTTTAAATACATTGTAATAAACTAAAAAGTTTCTCTCTTAGGTATTTCGCGGCCTATATCCGTTAAAAACGTCTATCCAGTGATGATTATAGTGATGACTTACGTGACAAATAAACGTCAAACCCACAAACAAGACCACAACATCGATCCTGCATTCATAAGTAAGTAGTACGCACTTTTTTCAGCTTTTCTTAAACGTAATATCAGGCATGAGTGTTCAGAGGTCGTTTTTTTTCTCTGTAACTAATCTAACTTATCGATAGTTTCGATGCTTCATTTGAAAGTACATCTCAACCCAAATGCTTCAGTTTCAACAACAACCTATTGCATTTTAAAGCAAAGTGACGCTTTAAAAAAACTTGCTACATTTTAAAAGGTAACAAATTTTGAATCCACAATTATTTCGCCTTTTGTCTCCTATCTATTCTTCCTCACGTATCCCCATGGATCCCTCTTAAAATTACTAAGAAATTCATTGACAAAACAACATGCCTCCCCTAACCTCCGATCATGCGTTCAACCGCTTCGCCAACAGCCAGAAGATTTTCTTTGTTCGTAAGATGATTATCGATTGAGCTCGGTTTACAAGTCCGCTGATAATGTGATACCGGTGTTTTTGTTGTATCTGTGGGAGATGGCGAATGGTGTGACAGGGGGAATTTTGGTGTGACTAACTTGAGGTAGTCAGTATTGATATTCAGACGTGGGTGTGCATTGTGTGCGACCCGCCCTCGGGTTAAAGTATTATACATATAAACCTTCCCCTCTATCTATTAAAAAAAACTGCATCAAAATCCGTTGCGGAGTTGCAAAGATTTAGCATACATAGGGACAGACAGAGGGAAGCGACTTTATTTTATACTATGTAGTAATTGCCATTTTGTGTGAGAGTTGGGATCATGTACTTGTAATAGTGAATCCAAGATTAAATATTTTCTATAAGTACAATTATTGGAACTGTTTTCGTTAGCTTTCTCATTAGACGTTTCAACAACTTACCAATTTCTTTTTCGTTTATTATTTACCAAAAGCGTATTGTTAACTTATAGGCTGGAAATCTTCATGTGGAATATTGATCAAAAATCTTAACCGAAATTAATTTACAGTTTAGATGGTGAGGCATGAAGAATAACAACGTTCACATCCTTCCCCAAACCATTTCCAAGAAACATCCTAGAAAACCTCACCTCCGGCAATAACCACTCTCGCAATGTCTGCCCCCCTCGTTTTTCGCGGGGTATTATCAATTATTAAGCATCAGCATGGAAATAGCACCCCTGAGTCCACGGCCCGTATATATTGCGCCGTATTAAATATTCCCGGATTACACCGTAGTCGGGCTTCGGCACCCGTGAAATGGTTTTCGGTTTTGTGCAAGTTATTAGGTGGATTTGCATGTTTTTGATTTATTGTTTTTTTCGGGGGGGTCTGATTAGGCTCTTGAGATCAGGGGTTTTGTTTCTTGAGGTTTGCTCAGCGCTGTGTGGAGGAAGTTTCGAGACGAAGATTGGGATTAGTTCGATTATATAAGCTGCTTTATTATATTTTTTTGCAAAACTATTTAGCCAAGTCGCTTGTGATCGTGATTCGTTGTAGGGTTAGAATAGTGCCATTCAATATCTTCCCGTGGATGTCGTAAGAGGCGACTAAGGGAAAAAGGGCTTGTAGTACTGTTAGGCGATGGGCTTGCAACCTGTCACTCATACACTAGTAAACTTCTTGGCCTTGGCCTTGGATTGTTCAAAGTGTGATTATAAAATTTTAAACAAGTCTTTTTGGATTTGTTGGTATTTCTGTAGCTCTGCGTACCCCAATTTGGGAATGAAGGCGTGATGTTATGTATGTAATCCGCTTTCGTGAGGTAGCACTAAATAGCAGACACCTCGTCTTCAGACACAAAATTGTATTGTTTTTTTCTGTTTTAATTATGTATTTGATGATCAGTATATATTAGAGACTATTTCTAATACTCTTTTACTGTAATAATGATCATTGAAAATTTTAATAAAATGATGTGACTGAGCATATTAGTCAGTTAGGTAGTAATCACGATCTTAAAGGTGAGTTATGTATTTGCTCATTATTTTCATCATCTGATTGCCGTTAATTTCATAGCGAAATGTAAGAATAACGCCCCAACATTTCTTCTGAATAATATCTAAGATCCGTCCACTAGGGGCTTACGCGATGCATATTCTTCAATAGCTGTAATTTTCAAACGGTGAAACGGAGTTCGTTACCAAAGAGATGGTAAGCGTAAACGGCGGAGTGTCGTTGTGGTTCTTGGAAGGATTGTCTATCATTTCGATGTTTTCAACGTAAGTATTCCATATTCCACTACAAAGATTATTTGTTTACAAAACTATGCTACGAGAGATGCATACAAACATAACATCACGCCTTTATGCCCAGAGTGGAGAAGGCAGAGCTACAGAAATACCAACAACTCTAAAAACAGTTGTTGATAATTCTGTAACCACATTACGCACAAGTAGGCTAAAACGTTTACCAGTGTAAATATTAGTGACAGGTTGCGAGCCCATCACCTAACGGTACTTACTACAAGCCTTTATTACCTATTTATTCACTTGGTCGCCTCTTACGACATCCACGGGAAGACATCAGAGATGGACTTAAATATTCGTATTAAGAAGAGCGTATGGTACAGGTCATCCGTTAAATTAAGTGTGGCAGTCGTGGGACCTTTGCTTTTAAAATTTATCATACACAACACTTAGACTATTTACCACTGGCAACATGCAATCGACAATTTATTTACAAAAAATTTCTAATCTAAAACATAAAAGGACACGACACGTTGGCCTAGTTGGGAGTGACCCTGCATCCGAAGCCAGCGGTCCCGGGGTTATTTGTGTGATGAGCACGAGTATTTGTTCCTGAGTCTTGGATATTTTCTATGTATTAAAGTATTTATTTCTTTATCTAAGTATGTTTATCGTTGTCTAGTACCCATTGTACAAGCCTAGAGCTTAGTTTGGGACTAGGTCCATTTATGTAAAATTGTACCGTGATACCGTAAAGTAAAAGTAAAGTAATTAATTAATTAAAAACAGAACGGAGGCGGAAGGCTAAAAAGTTGCACAGTGCAACTGTTTGTGAAAATTGTTTTAGCTTCGACTTCGCTCTTCTCTTATGTTTGTTTTAAAGTGGTCCATTATTATAATTTATATTTTCTAATGTTATCACTTGGTCACGTTTGCCAAATATTGAGTTTACATCCCCTACATGTGATACCGAATGAAAGAGAGGCAACGAAAATATATGACAAATAACAACCACGCGAAGTGCCATTAACACTTAAATTGGCAGAGTGTCTAATAATGCACATTTGATAATGTTCACTGTTTAATTCTTTTGGTTACTATTTGTTGTATTGATTTAAAAAAATTGCCAATTTATGGGCGTGACACTCCAAACAACGCAAGACAAAAAGTCGCTAGAGATATGGTAGTTCTTAATTGATGGTAGGATCGGATAGCTTAGACCATCTTAGTTAAGTTTAGTTTATTTATTTCATGAAAAAAATACTATTTCAGTTTGCATTACATGTGAACCGGTGAAATTACAAGCATAGAGGCATTCCATCTTAGTCCTCAGGGTTGGCAACGCATTTGAGGTCTTAGGATTATAGTCTTGACAATTCAAATGTCTATGGGGTCTCAGATTCCACTTACCATCAGGTGGCCTGAGTGCCCGTGTGCCTTCTCCTTAACATAAAAAAAATATGTCAATATTCAAAATCATCCTTTATCCTAAGTGTTGGCAAACCGTTTTCAGTCTCAAGATAAAGAATTGCCACTGGCCTCTTAGCCCACTTATACCTCGGGTGGGCTGTGTGCTCGTATGCCATCTCCAAACCAAAAAAAAATTCAAACAACACGTCATATAGGTATACCTGAACTCATAAATTCTTAACTCCACCACGTTACCATTATTCAACCATCAAATACCCAAAATTGGGTCCCCGAGGAACCTTAAAAAAAGATGTGCAAAGTGGCCACTCGCGATACCGTACCGGCAACGAACTGATGAATACCTAATGAGAGTTGAACCGTCTAATGACTACACGTTTACGACCCGCTAAAATGTATGGGCATGAAATTTTAGTATTTTTTAATACTTAATTTATGAGGGATATTGCTAATGCACCCTGAATTTTGGTTAAAAGCTCAGATCATATTGTAGTTTTTAAATGAATGGGTTGGAGTCAGCTAGAATGTAGATAGCACGATGTCTGATTCTAATAGTGTTAATAAATATTCAAAAACAGGAAGCTCGTACTGCAGCAAAATTAGATTCGAACAGATAAATGAGCAAAAAACACAAATGGTCACAGCTTTAAGACATGGTAATTATGATAAACTATCTAGTACTACCCGTGTGGTTGCCGGGTTAGAATAGTGCAACTCCATGTCTTCCCGTGGATGTCGTAAGAGGTGACAAAGGGAATAGAGGCTTGTAGTACTGTTAGGTGATGGCCTTGCAACCAGTCTACTAATACACTGGTAAACTTAACATCTTAGCCTGATTGTGCAAAATGTGGTTACAGAATTATCAACAAGTTAAGAGTTCCCCACCTCTGCCTACCCCACCCTGGGAATGAAGGCGTGACCTTATGCATGTATGTATATTCTACTAAGTACTTAATATTATGCTTTGCACTGATAAAAGTAGCACAATCATGACATCTCTTCGGACTGCAAGATTAAGTCAAAATCATCAGAATATGGTGTTGTTGCTATCTGTGAACTATAGTAGTGGCTTCATACTTCATTTGTATTAAGGCAAATGCCACAATAAAACCGAGTGTTGAAATATGAGTGAATGGTTAAACCAACAAAAAGTATTAATGACATTTATGATAATATCGCACTTCTGAAAACGAAAGCACGTTAAAACGTCCCGAATTAATTAATATTAAACCCATCTTAAAATAATTGACGTACACGCTGTATTATTAAAATATACCGTTTTTCCACAAATTAAATTACAAACACGACGTAAAACCACTTAATCTCTGCAAAAAATTAAAGACAACTTACACTCACTAATCACAAAGAGCATAAAAGTGAAATAGAGAATTCTACAGCGTGCCTTGCTGAGCCTTACTCAAAATGGCGGTAAAATGTGAGAGCGGCGGTGTCGGCACTCGCCGCGTCGCGACAAACACTTCAGCGTGTTGCATTTGTAGTTTTATGATTTATAAAACTTATATGAATATGAATTTTATAGGCGTTACTGGTACGGTTTGCCGCAAGGGTGGCTTTTGGGGCGTATGTTCTATAAACTTTTTGAGTGAGCGATTATTGATTGCTTAATGATACTAATCACACTTATTCATTTCGTGTTTTAAGCTAAACGGTAATAAGCATCTTGTTATGCACGCGTCTCCGTCGACTAGATTGTCCCTTGCTATCAGGTAAGATTGTGAACGAATGGCGTCTATTCTTGCAAAATAGATTAATTGCTAAAGGATACTGTTCGATAAATATGTATCTATATTTAGTCTTCTTGAATGGATATAGAGCCGTATTGAACTGTTTACTAGTTGAATTTAAATATTGGCAAACAAGTTTTCTTCGGTTCTAATTTCCGTGTCTTTTACATTCGTGAGACTATAGTTCAAAGATCTGTAGTTGCTATTTCTTTCTTTTTGTTAATGATGAGACAACTAATGTGAATCTGTTTCAAGGCAAGCTTCTCTGTCTACAGATTCGACTTCTTTTTCATTTGTTACTTTCCATCCATTCTGTAACTTCTCATTCCATTGTTTCATACAACGTCACGTTCCAATATTCCCAAGCAACTTTTTCGCCAGCAAACATTGTTAACAAAACATCGTTTTTCGAGAAGAAACCTAATTTGTACCCAATTACGTTTAAAAAACATACCTCGATAATGATATCAGTGAAACATCGAGCGAATTACAGCATACAAGTGGCTTATTACAGTCGACAAGCACGAAGTAGGGGTAAAAAATCAGGGAATATCATAATTTCGTTGTACATTCGCAAGCGCCCATTAGAAGACTCGGAGATGTGTCTCATTCTGACGTAGCAAGAACGCGGGTGTATTACGTTACGATAAATGCCATGGCGCGTTAGTAATTGCTTATTTCTATAATTATGTACGTAAGAATAGTGTTTTATTTTATTCCACCTTTTAAGTTATTTTTGCACTGACATGACTTATATTTTCGTCTAATAAAGCAATATGTCTTGTCGTGTGTTTTTTACGTTTACTTCTTGCTACTGCCCACTTATAATTTATCCGCTAGGAACGGTCCAATCCAATTTTCTGTGGAAAATTATTCTATTTGCTGCTTATCCAGGACACGTAATATTCGTATGTTATATTTCATTGAAAACGATAGGCCAAAAAATATAAAAACATGTAACAAGACATTATCTTTCTTTTTTCACAGTCCAAGACGTAGCTTTAGCTTATGAGATCCAATCGCGCTAAAGTTTTTCCGAAGGGAGCCCGTTGTTTCCCATAAAAAGTTTTGGTCATAACGTCATTGTTGACATGTTTATGAATAGTAATAATTTGTATATTGCTGAAGCCGTAAGGTAAGCTTAGATTTGATTTATTTAAATCCTGAAAAGTAAGAACTAACTTGTGAGAAATATGACCCACAACACATTATGACAAACAATGGCATACGATATATAGACCCGTATCCGAGGATACGCTACAAGCTAATAACCCGATCAAACAATATTTTGTAGTCAAGACAAACATAGAACATAGGCCAGACATTAGTTTTTACTAATAAAACGACAAAATAATAAAGCCATGTGTATTTTGAGCTTTTTATGAACTCATGTGTTCAATTGGACGATTGCATATAACCAACAAACTTTTGTATTACATACATATTTATAAACATATTTTATTACAAATGCTAAGTTTATTGCCGCGAATCACTCGCAAACCTTGGTGCCAACATTTATCAAATATTGCTAGCTTTAAGACCAAATATTAAAGAACTTCGCTTAAAAGGCGACTTCAAAATGCCACAGTCCGATTCTCAAAGCCATTAACTCCGCAAACAAGACAATAAAGTCACCTATTCTCCCCCCAATTTCCATCTCTATCAGCTAATACCTATCTCCCTATCACGTTACATAATAAAGGCCGTGGCGTCGTGTTTTTGCGTAACAAGCAGTCTAAATTACGACAATTATTCAATGTTCCCGTGTTATCGGCAGTTATAAAATCGGGAGACGGTGGGGGCTCATTAAGGTGTGAGGGGGGACAATTTTGATAATGTAGCCGTTAAAAAAAGTCGGGGGCAGAAAGTTGAGTGATGCGACGGTGTGACACAGTTGGGATACTGGAACAAATTGGAGTCGGGTGAGTTCGTTATCACTGATACGGTAATAGAGGCCCGAGGTTGTTTTGATATAAATAAGATTGAGAATTTTGGGTAAAACTGAACAAGGGTTGTTTTGGAAAATATTGACTTTTGTAATATTGATCAATGATGTTATTCAGTAAGTAGGCCGGCTTAACTTGAACTTAAATACGTCGAAATCTACATGCTTCTTAAGATATAACTGCTGAGAAGAAACACCGCAAAAAATCTCAACAATCAGTCATTCTTTAAACATATGTTTTGAGGTATCTTAGACTACATCAAATAAACACGACGCAGATATACCGAAAAACTGGATATCAATGAGTATGCAAGCAGCATCATCAAGTTGATCAGTATTGTTCGGATTTACCTACCCACATGTGCAATTCATCAGACAATGTAAAGCAGACGTACATTATTTTAGAAAACAGAAACGTCGAATCATATCGTTTGTCTATTTTTTCATTTATCTTCATTCGCCAACATTGAGAGCAACTAATCTAGGTCTAATGATTATCTAACACATTCACACGACACATGTCATGCAAACATGACACCGAATCCATGTCAACTAATCGACCTTACTCTAGCTTCTGACAGTCGCGGAAACACATCAAAGGCAGGCTAATAGGCCAGAGTGCTTCACTGCACATCACACGATGGCTTTGTGACCTTTGATCCTACTAGAACTGGTTGATTATTCAAACTATGAATATTGGCCACCGATAACGCCCATATACAACCTATTGTAAAAAAACGGGCAGTGGGTTATACAATCGTAAATGTACGATTTCTTTACAAATTGATTTATTACAAAAAGATAAACATGGGTCGAAGTGCGTAGGTAAAGGAGTTGGAAAAATGCTTTCAGAATATTTGATGTCTTTTCATTTTATCATTGATCAACAGCAATATCGTCTTTTGATTCTTAATTGAATGCCAGAAATTTATGTGCGTGTATTTTAAACATTGATATTGGTAAAGAACAAAGAAACTTGCGTTTCGCTTTCTGGAAAATGGTTGTTACATCACAACCTGTTGGCCTGCATCACAAAGAAGCGATTTTCTAAAACAGTCACTGCCGTTTTTCCAATATGATAAACTTCGTCACAGTGTAGTTCTTTTTTTTCCACTTTGCTCCTATAGAAGTGGTTTGTTCCTTCATAATTCATAACGGTCAAATAGTTCGGTTTTCAAAAGACAAATATCAAAATCGAAATCATTACAACCTGACGCTATCTATCTGGAGAAATTTTACCGTCAATGTCTTATATTACAATGCTTTCAACCAAAAACCGTCGCAAGAACAATTAAGCCTGATTGAGGGCTATAATTTATTTTAAATCGAATCAAACCTTCCGCGCCATTTTACGGGTGTACTATTTCAATTTTAAACTGTCATCTCCCCCCTAATAATCAATCGAAGGTCCTTCGAGCCGGATCGCGCCGGTAGCGACGTTCATTAAAGATCGCTTTAGGCTGATCGTTCAAGTGTGCAAGTTTGTATTCATATATTGAGCACTAATAGACTCATTTTTGGAGCTATTTCTCATGTGGAAATAGGGATCTGGTTTGTTAATTACATTGCAGATAGGTGCATTTCAAATTTCATGTTGTGCTATGAAAAGACACCAGGTAGATGTAATATTTAAGGTTACTTGAACACCCTTAAATTAATGTTGGTGTAGGGACTTGTGGTTTCTTTTGAGGTTAGATACCTAAGAAATAATGTTATGACCTAGTTTCTTACCAACTGCATGTACGTACGATCCAAAATTGCAAAAACGGCCTTTTACATATTTTTAAATGACTCAGTCTTACAGCAAGGATCAAAATTATTCCAGAATTCAAACACCCCAAAGAGCAATTATGTATAATTCACGCTTCACGCATTACGTACGATTGAGCCTACGGTAAATATCCCGCTTAATGAACCCATCATCTCAAAGAAACGGACCCCTGGCCCTGTACTTCGAAAAATTAAAATTGAATATATTAGTGCTATCCCTCTTGCTCATGGCTGGTAAAGCAGGGAGAAGGAGAAAGAATTCAAGTTTCGAATTTAGTGCACCCAAGAAATTGACTCGAACGTAACCGACTAAAGAATTAAGCGTTTCAATTATGCCAAGCGAGCACGCGCCTCGAACGCCAAACCTCACTTCCGGTCTGTTCTTTATTCAAATCGGATATCGCGCCATTTTCTTCCACGTTTGAATTACAAATCGGAAGGCCGTTTCTTTTTGGATTTAAATTTGGAACTCCCCAAATTGCCAGTTTGATTGCCGTTTTAATGCTTCGAGTTTTCTTTTTAAGGATTATCTGGGCTCTGATTACTGCGAAGAGATGAAGTGGCCCGTGTCTTAGTTGGTACTCAAAATCAGGAGTTAATAGGTATTGCCTTTTGCATATATTATTTTATGATTGAAATCCAAAAGACTTAAGATTAAGTCAGTTCAGTCATGCGTAATTTTGCAAGATGTCATTCGCGTTCGGCTGCATCAGTAATTGTGATTAGCAGCACACAACCGAAAAAAAAATGGTCGAGCTATTGGTTTATTAGTATTTTTTTGATCAAAATTATTGACGTTAGTAAATCATATTTATGTTACAAAATCACTATAGCAATTAACTGTCTCCCTGTGTAACCTATATTACTGATATTTTTTATTAAAAAAGGTCAGTTGCCTTTCTTTGAATCCCACGCCATCCCAACTACGTCAGCCATCGTATTTTTTTCTGAACAAAAGATGTTTCCTTGATGAATATGAGCGATTGTTGTTTCTGTTTGATCTTGATTAATTAGCTATAGCAAACGGAATATATTATTACATCGCTGATTGCTAGGTAATTACCTTCGATGCTGGCGTTTGAAATTGATTAGCCAAGACATTGGGTATATCCAAGGTGTATTTTAAATTATTTTGTGGAACCGTTGTTATCCCAGTGTCTCCACCACTTATTTACAAATATTTCTGAAGCAAAGTTTGATGTCTTTAATATGTTTGTATAATGCAAACACAGACGAGTAAACGATTACATAAATATGATATTATTGTGTGACATGTGTGTAAGTCAAACCGGCGACCTCGTTTCGTAACATAATAATGTTATACAAAAATGTATGTCAGTATCAACGAATAATTGCTTACCATTAAAACATTAAATACGTATAGTGAACAAGAATTAGGATGTATTTGTTAACGGAATCTAAAGAGTCATCGAACATAATTTAGGAAGATTAAATAGCAATAAGGTGAGAGAAAACCTTAGGACACTAAGGTCTCGTGTTACGCACTTGTACATTCTTAAAATGACCTCTATTATGTCTATGAAAAATTATACCAAAACCTTGTTTACGCTTTTCACCTCCAAAACCGATAACCTCCCCCAAAAAAAAAGCGAGAATTAATAAAACATCCACTAAAGTGAAAACAGGCGGAAAAATAGCGTCGGGGGAGAGAAAACGTGTCCACGGAAAAAAACTCTTCATTAAGGTTAGAAACACCGGATGAATTGATCAATCAGGAATTTTATGGGCGAGAATCACTCAACGGAAAATAATACCCGGGTCGTTTGCGAGGCGTTTTAATTTTGTCGCCAAGGGAGATCGAGTGTCATCCAATCTATCCGGGGAGTAAAAAATACGGGCTAGGCTTTGAGTGTTTTCTTGAGCTTCAGCTTGATCTAATCAAGAATAATGCTGAGCTTAAGTTGCATAAGGAAGCCACTGTCCTGCGGGTAACCTACAAATGTGTTTGTAAACAGGGTGTCCCAAAAACCGACGTTAAGCCGGAAATAGGTTATGGAGCATCTCATAAGCTATCGATTTAACCCCCATGTCTACGTTCAGCGTTTTTTTGTACTTTCTAAGATATTGATTGATCATTTTTATCGAAATTATTGTATTCTTTCCCTATGTCCATGTTTCGAAAAACCCTTAAGTTCATGTATTATTTCAATATTTTTTCAGTGGTTTCTCACAACGATAGAATTATTATGAACTTAGAATGTTTTAAAAGCCAATTGTTATTTTTATTACAACTTTTTGTGTAATTACACAGCTTGTTTTTTTTTTTTATATGTTAAGGAGAAGGCACACGAGCACTCAGGTCACCTGATGGTAAGTGAAATCTGAGACCCATAGACATTTGAATTCTCAAGATTATAATCCTAAAACCTCAAATGCGCTGCCAACCCTGAGGACTAAGATGGAATGCCTCTATACTAGTAATTTCACCGGTTGTCTTATCCCCACACCGGAACACAACAATGCGAACACTGTTGCTTGGCGGGTGGTTAATGGATAAGATGGTGGTAGCGATCCGGCCGGACCCTGCACAGGGTCCTACCACCACTAAAATATTTCCATACTAGATAGAGAAAGTAACGTGTGATTGATTACACAAGTATGTGAGATGGCAATTGCAAGTGACAACCCGGATTATCTTGGTATCTACTAACCTATGTACAGAATTTCAAATGCGGTTCGGTAAAGGAACTCAACGCGAAGAAATCACACGGTGGTGTTAATATGTGTGTGAAATTCCTAATGAAGTAATCACAAACGATGAGTCGCTTAAGAACCAATAGGCTATGTCAAGTCACGAACAAAAAAACACTGAGATTAGTCTTGCGAGAAAGTTCTGAAGCCCTGGTATTGATTTTCTATTGGATATCACGCGTGAGGACAATTGTTCGCTAAAAGAGTATATTCTCTTGTGGACTAAACAGAAGCATTCTGGTATCGATTTAGGCCATGTGAGTTTAACTAAATTAAACAAAGGTACCCACATTACATGTAAAACTAATACCAACACAGCTAGCGCAATTGCGATCCGACCGCCCGACCCGAGGATTCCCTTCCGCATTACATTTTAAACTTGTCACCCGATCAGCTTCCTCGGTGATGGAGACCCAGCGTTGTCATGTGCAAAGAGATCACTCTGAAAATTAAACGCGGAAACGATTTGTAGTATTTGGTGGATTAAAGTAGTTTAAGGCGAGATTATAGGAGAACATTGTGAACTGTGTGCTGATATATAGGTAATTTATAAGACTGTATGTAGAATCAAAATTTAACGGGTTTGCTTCATACAATACAGTTTCTGTAAATGAGTGGATACATACAATAACAGAGTTTTCATCATGCAAATGTAATGTTTCATCAATAATACTTTTTGTTTTTGTTACTGTTTCAATCTTGACCAAGTATTATTGAGAAATTAAATGACTTAGCAAGACTTAAGCAGTCAACACGCGCGTCATCGGTAAACCAACCTCGCTGCGCTAACCTACATTGGAACCATCGCATGGCAAATTTTATAGCGGTTCTGGATATTAAGAGGGAACCGGGATAATGGCCCGATTCGCCGGACAATGCTTCGGGCATCATTCGGCGGCGTTCATTAAAAACAACAATACGTGTGGTAACGAGCGTTTCTGAATTCTGATCGCTATTTCTTAGTGTTTTGTGCGCTGTGGCGATTTTAATTTTGTTTTGGAGTTGGATTGGAATGAGGCGTTGATGTGTCTCTGTAATGGTGTCATTGTTATGTTCGTGTTTTTTACGGTTGATTTACATTAAATGCACACGGCAGATAGATCTTAGGTATGCTGTTTGGGGACTTCATACACTTTATCATTTAGTTTCGTCGCGAAAATGTGCTTATTTACACACGATTGTCTGACGAAGGTGGTCTGTAAGGGATCGCTATTTAGCGGTAAGACCGCTTGTTGTATACATATGATTTAAATGTACTGTTCCGCGTTCTGTTTTTTTTGGTGTTCAATAATGAGTATTTGTATTGTATTGATGTTTCCTTCGCCAATAAACATGTGGTATATTTTTGGTGCCGTTCAAGAGAACTATATTAAGCGACAAAACTCTAGTGTTTAGATATTTATGACGGTGTACAGAAGAAATTTACCTACAATCATTTCAAAAGCGATGGTAAACTCATCCAGCGTTAAATTTCAAGCTCGCAGTAAATTTAGCACTAACTTCAACACTCATCAAAATTCCAAATCGAATCGATCCCCAGTGTAAACCAGATGTGGCGGCGCAGTGAAAAGAGCTTTCCTCGTTAAAACACTAACAAAACCATCGAACTTCACGTCTCAATAAAACACCTGAACGGTGGCACGCCAGCAATTTAATTTACAACGCAGACACTTTGAATTCCTCCCCCTGTTAATACGAATTTTCACGGGCCATCTCTCGGCACGTTACGTGAAAAAAACAAATTAAGACGCAAGAGAAGATCGACTAATAAACGAGATGTTCGCTAATTCATCATTGTTTTTCACTAATAAAAACACGACAAAAACACATCTTTTTTTCCCCCAGCCTCCCTGGGGAGGTGGGGCAAGAATGGATGTACATAAGTTTGTTTAATAATGTCTGAGGAATTTGCGTAGAGATTCGATTATAGGTTTGACAGGTGTTATAATGTGTGATGGATCGTGGGATTACTCAAGAAAAACTATTTATTTCACTGACAGTCAGCCAGTAATGTTTTAGGCGATGTGATTGACTTTTTTAGCAATTCAAAAACTCCACGCTGTCAATTTAGTTAGCTGGTGAGTGATACTTACGTTTTTATTGTACAGTGTAAAAACTTTTGTAATTTACGGTAAACCGACGCGTAAAACCACAAACAGGGCTATAGATTGAGAATATTTTAAAGCGATGGGCATAGAGCGCTGCAAATAATGAAATTATTAGGAGGGGAGGCTGGAGCGCCTCGGCCATGTTTTTCTCCGCTTTGTTTGTAGATTCGTTATTTATCGGTAGATCGAGAAGCTGAATTATAGATTAACATCAAAGGTACGATGTCGTTAAAATTAAATGGGCCTCCGTAATAAGAGCCTTTATTGACTATTTATTTTTTTATTTTTGTCAGGGAAACGATAAGTTCGTTTGGGATGTTTGAACAGCGTTGTGATTGCTTTTTCTTGTGAAAAAGATAAGATTGCCGTAGGATGTTTAATTTAGGCAGTTTACATGCGTAATTAATGAAGAATTCGTTTTAAGCGCGCTAAGATCACGCAGCTGAGCTGCTGTTAATTGTTGCTATGTGCCAGACTAATTATTTTGTTAAGGATAATATAGATAGTAACCCTCTTATGTGTAAGATAAGGACAAAGCCTGCTTAAGGTATGCTTTGTCCTTATCTTTCATTGTGACATTTGAAATTCACAGAAAGTGACAAACAATATTTTAACTAAAATTGGTTTAACATGCGTTTATGGTTGGTTTATAACTAATAATTTGGGTCTTGAAAATATGACTGCCATGAAATAAGATAAACCAAAAACTACAAAATATATTAATAACACCTCGTTGAAAGTTTGCCAAAACGTGTAAAATAATGACCGTTCTAGTTGTAACAGTCTTTTTAATATATGCATCGAATATTTTATGAACTGAAACATACATACTTATAAAATGTACAAGTACAAGTAAATATTGTGGTAAACCAATACTGCAAGAAAATACATCTGGATGTAAACGCTATTGGAAATTACGCATAAACTAACCTTTTTCTAGTTAGAAAAACTCAACGTTTCTGTTCTCTACCTATATGAACCAAGCGCTGCTCACGTATTAACACAATGAGTGCCGATGACACGTCTGCCGGGTCAGAATTACGTACAATGGCCAAATGACGGCAGGGAATGTGTGCAGCATGCTCTTGTCCGGCTAATCCTCCTGAAGACGAGCACGTTCCAAAGGTGCTCGCCAATTTCCTACTCGTTTGCTATTCACATATTAACCGACGTCTAGGTCCTCCGTGGATATGTGCTTGTTTATTTATTAGCTACTTGGGAATTACTTAACGTGAATTTAAGTAGACGAAAGGTACATTTTTTTAACGAAAACCATAAGGTGATGTGGCCGTTGGTGCCATGCTACACCTTGATAACACGCAGTGATAGGAGTCTTAAACGTGATACGATCTGGGAAAAATCTCATGAATCTGCTGACCGATCACTGTCGTGACCCCTTATTAATCAGACGTCATTTTGTGCTTAGGATTATTCGAATATGAAATAACAAATATCTCTGAAGTCTTTTTGAAGCTAACTACTTAACATAGCGAGAAATAAAACGTCTACACATCAAATTAACTAAAGTAAAGAGTACTGTAACAAATGCTTAATTCAAGTATAAACCGCGCATTACTACCAAAATTCTCTTATTTTCTCCTCTCTCTCCTACAGAAAGCGAATGAAATAACCTACGGTATTCCACCTAACTATGACGCCTTAACTGCAAGCGCTAATGCAATACCTAAATATATGACAACGCCCAAGCGGAGATGCCAAGAGAAAAACGGTTACCCATAACGTTTAGCGACGCCTCGCTACCAGGATGCGGTAACCGTTGTAGATCCACTATACGCTTACGACCTTCTTAAAATTATAAATAAAAAATGCGGCGGGCATAATGGCTCGCTTTGACTTTCTAGATGGAATTTTTAATGCAATAATTTCGATAATTTATCGCTAGATAGCTCCTTTGTGGCGCGCGGGGCCTCTGAGCGGGCACAAATTGGTTTTCTTTTTATCAGTAAACATTACACTGGACTGGATTGACCTCCGGGTGTTGTGCTTGTGACACACTGCTGCGTAACGCTGTGAGTATAGTGATTTGTCTGTGTGCGTTTTGGTATGTATTTTCTTTTGTTATTTTACATTTAAACCAGTTCAAAGAAACCTCTGAGTATGTTACCTACTGGATAACACAGTGACTTATTTATTTTGCTATTTACTTGACTTTATCATCGCGTTTAGATGGCCGATATTTTAATGCTGGTCACCAGGTTTATTTTACGTTTTCCATGATATGTTACGATTCTGTTCATGATATTTGCAATAATTTTATAGATACGAAAGATAAACGCTATTTAAACATAAGGAATAAACATCACAAGAAAGTCTTAAAGTTTCTTCCAGATTTGAACGATGGCCTCTTTCTATACTACCGGCTAACTAAGCGTAGACTTCTGTGTCTGTCTTAAAAAAAGTAGACACCTCATTCCTAATAGCACGGACATGTCTGCTCTTAAAGACCTCTCCTTTAAACTCTACGGACAAATTTTTAAACGCCTAGTTCGAGTTGTCGGTGTACAAACATTATAGGGCGTGCATTCTCAATTAGGCAGCTTAACTCTCGGTTATATGGTCGCTCGCTCGATCAATGAATCGACAAGAAGCCGTTTTTTATAAAATAGCACCTCTAACTCTAGACAAGATGCATTGCGATAATTATTATCGCTATCGAAAATGCATACACACTACATTTAGTCGTTTACGTTTCTAACAGAGCCGTGTGAGGTAGCGGAGCGGTGTGCGAGAAAAAAAATCCACCAATAGAATTCCTAGCCTCGCTCAGCGCAGCTCTCCTATTGGTGGATTTTTCCTCGCACACCGCTCCGCTACCTCGCACAACTCTGGTGGAAATGCAGCCTTATGCTTCGCTGAAACTTTACCTAACGTTGCTACCCAAGCCTCCCGCCGCTGTGTCTCATAATGTTAGCTTTCAATTCTAAAGCGACACTTTTGAGGTCCTGTAGGCGTCGTAATTAAATACGTGACGTTATTTAGCGATGGCCTCTCTCCGTAATTTGCGAAAATGGAAAGATGGCGGTGCGATAATGTGACGAGCTTTTGTGACCGCTTTTTTTTATTAATCGGACGCCATTTTGTGCTTAGCGGGAGTGTTTAAAAGTAAGTGTTGGTGAAGTGGGTGGAAAGGTCAGAATTATGTAATTAGTTATGCAGGTATTGAAGGCGAAACAATACTACATAGTCATTTAAATACTCCTAGCATAATAATTTATATAAATCCGTACTTCCCCAAAGCTGTTACGAATCGATAGGGATTTAAGGTTTGAACGCCAGATAATTTGGCAATCAAATAAGAGCCTGGCGGGCTGCCAGGATATAGCATTGGATATACAAGGCTTGTGCAGCTTTTAGCTTATTAAAGTGTTAAAAAATCTGATGGCTAAAGTGGAAACATTTTGGAGTTTTGAAGACTTCACTGTTGCTGATAACCAGAATTACTACGCACCGAATTGAATCCACACGTGTGTAATGCATAAAGCAAACATGGTATACTAAAGAACTATTTTTATTTTATACTGAAGGCGGTAAAATCGTAGCGGGTCAACTGGTAATGAGAAGTGTCAACCGCCGCCCATGAACACGTGTAACACCAGGAGAATAATCGCAGATCCGTTCCCGTCTTTGATGATATAGAGCTCATCCCTTGAAGACGTCTGAGTCGTGGTTGTCAGGCATAAACTGGTTCCATAAAACCTCATTAGGTGTCATATAGTTCAGTCCGGTTTGTGTCGTTTAGAAGAAACATAGTCAACGACATTCATAGATGACCTCTTTAGTAACGTGCCACATTAATTCGTGTCACAATTTTATATGATAGCTCGAACTATGTGGTGGTAGGGTAGGACGCTGTGCAAATCTGCAAGGTCCATGTGGATCGATCTTCTTGCCTGCTTACTTGCCGCCGAGAGCAGAGTTCGCTTGGTTGTTTGTTATATGAAGCAAAACCGCTGGACTAACATAAAATATTGTATAATATTGTATAAGAATTGAGGCATTTCTTCTTATTGTTCAGGTATTGCAAAGCGTTTGCAATGTTGAGATTACTCTATGCCATCAAAAAAGGTTGAATCTACAATGTCTTAAAATGTACCTAGTTCCACAGCCCTCTTTTATACTATCACATCGAATCATTTTCAATACTCATTTACAACGTCCTTTTTCCTATAAACCAGTTATGATGCTCGTTGCATTTTTTTAAATCCTGAGCAACTACATTTAAGGGGTTTTAGTATGTATTAATACGTTCCTTTTAATCCCATTGCATTGGTCATAATATTTAGCGGGAGTGGCTGAAAACCCGCCGATAAGACGCCGCCTGGCGTGCTGCCAGATCACACGAGCTATATTACGCCAGGATTCGACCAGACTTGAGATAACGACGGAAAAAATTATCGGGGAGACGCTGTAATGCTTTTTGATCATATCCCATCCCGTTTTGCTAATGTGTTGTTGCGGCGTGACTTACTTACACCGTCATCTTAGAAAGATCAGAATGGATGAATTGGTTAAATAGAAATTTGTACGTCTGCATCGTATTTCTCTTTAAGGCATTTCTCATCAATAAAGCAGGTAAAATCACTTTTTATTCTTGAAAATTAGACCAAGTTTGTTCCCTAACCGCATTAGAATTTTTTCCAACAAATGTTAATTTGCAATACTGTCGAAGTTCCCAGAATTGATGGCCCCAATTTGTGAACCACTGAATTGCGCAAACAAGTAACGCCAACAAAAACCAAATTGGCATCTGAAGTCCGAACTCATTACACACTGCTCCTCGGGGCTGATTTCGATCAAAATAACACCAAAGAAAAGAAATGTATTTGAATAATTTAATTTGCCCTCCCAAAGTTGCCCGCCCCCGATACTCCCGATACGGGGCTCTAACTGGCTCCGAGCGAACTTTTCATTTCATTTTCCAAACTTTTAATCTCAAAGTGCCCGTGAAAGAAAAATGAAAGCGTTAAGAAAATCGCCAACGCCACCTATTATCAACTCCTGAAACTCACGCAATTTTCGCACCTATCCAATCTTTCACTGTTCCTCCACAATCTCAATGCAACCTTGCTTGTTCTCTCACAAGTCTCTGAATTATTTGAAGTTGGTGTAGGAGCATACGTCTTTCTTGCTGAGATGGATTGTTACAGAAGAGTCATAAAAAGTAAGATATTAATGTATCGCGGGAGGCATTAGACGGCTCTTGGATCGATTCCTATGCATAAAAAATGCTAATGGCCCTGAAGAGAGTAGGTTTTGCTCGAGTCGGTGATTTATGTGGAGAGTTTGCAACTATTCGCGTTCGATGTCGCGACAGGTAGATAGGGATTCTTCTCTGGATTATGGCTGGTATGAAACCGAGCTTATTCAGTGAGGGTTCATAATAAATGAGTATGAGTTAGCGTTTGACCGTTGTTCTTACTCTTAGTTGTTAGTAGTATTATAGATTTGAGTCTCCGGACAAGTTTATTTTCTCTTACCAACTTTTCACCATTGTAATTTTTTCGTCTAAAGTAGTTGAGGCAGTAAGGGTACTATTTCTTTTAGCATTACCATTATTTTTTATAGTATTAATCTATGCAATGTATTTAATAATTAGAACAAAGCCATGCATCTGTGTATGTAAACTCATTATTTCACATAAATAGTAAAATACGTCTTTGCATTGTAATAGGTAGTTGGTGGTATTAGATAGTGCGCTGTGCTTATATGAGATTGATTTCTACTAAACCTATATTTTATCAAAGTCTTATTGTTATAGCGCTAGGTGTTTTATTAATGTAAAGCAAATCATCTTAAATAATCTCGGGTATCAAACTTGTTACTGTCATTTTTAATTTGGATGCGTGACATAGACAATTTTACATTTCAAGCAAGTCGTTTTACTTACAAGTATGTCTTCAAGTATACGTATAAGTATTGAAATAGGCTGTCAATATCTACCAACTTTATGTTCTTCATATTGAATCTTTCAGTTATTATTAAGATTTATACCAACATCCCAAAATGTAATGATACTAGATTCCAAATTAATGAAAACAGTACCTACTGTAGCACGACTATTTAAAAAAAGCTTTTAAATGATCGTACTACCGAACACACGGAGTATACCGGTGCTCAATACGTAGAATTTGTGGAATTAAAAATGCCGAACAACGTTTTAAAGACAAAGATTTATTTTAATTAAATCCTAAGTCGAAATACACAAATGAGAAATACACACACCGTAAAAGAGGAAAGCGAGCCGGTTATGTGTTCACAAATACAACTATCGATGACCAAATTACAAACCGAAAAAGAACATTATAAATGCTGTTCGATCAGGCGCGCGGGCCTTTTTTTGAATTTAGGGGGGTTACTGGGTTGAATGAAGGGTGTGAGATGGTGACTAAAATACCAGTCAACAAATACTGGAATGCTACTCTAGAGACGTCGCTAAAGCAACACTACGAAATGTGACAATGGTATACTCACGGTTTCTGGGGTGACGTTTGTGTACAGAGACTACCGGTTAAAACAACTTATACAGATAATAAAAATTAAAAAGGAAAAATGCACGCGCGCCGGGTGTAGTCTGGTGCGGGCTGAGCGGTGGTGGTGCGGAGTCAACCTCTCCACGCCGTGGTGCCGGTTAGGGTAGGTGGAAGGACTGGAGTCTGGTTGGTGCGTAATAGCACTGGTGCCAAATGGGGTAGGCGGTAGGAACTGGAAAGAATGGACTAATAAATCTACAAGAACCAAACGAGGGGAACGGAATCGGGGGAAAACGAACACAGACGAAGCGTAACTTACCCGGGGAATAAACCGGTACTGCGGTGCCTTCGTGAGGCAATACAAGGCTCAAAGTTGGCCAAAAAAAGGTTGAAGACTGAGGCGTCTTGCAGGCGATACACTAGAGAGCCTTCACTGATCAAAACTTTTCTTCAAAAAAATAATCTTTATGTGATTATCAACATGTCAGCTCCGAATTCATAATGACCGAGAACAAGCGAGCGGAGAACGTCAGGAAAAATTCGAAAGTTTTTGAACTTAAAAATTTTATGACAAGCGACCAAAGAATAACATCACGTACCGGAACAAGGAGGTAACAATACGACGGTGCAAAAAAGGTTTAACTTTGCAGCGGTAATGCTGCAATCATCCCCCTTCTAGACAAAGGAGAAGAAAAAAAAAATTACAACCATAAAGTAAATTAAATGGTGTGCGACAACCCTAGCAATCTAAGAAGTGACAACCCTAAATAATCTAAGAAGTGATAACCCTACACAATCTAAGAAGTGACAACCCTAACAAGGTAGGAAGTAAAAAGGAGTCGGACACCGAAAGGTACACCTGTAGCTTAAACTACAGTTTTTGTCAATCTGACAAAAAAAACAAATCCGGGAACCAAGATAGCGGTAAACGTTATCAAACATTCAAGGTCAATGACCTCGAACACCGTGACTACAACGTACAAATACCAAAAAACCGCGGGATTAAACCAAAACGTACAGGCGAATGCAGAAAAAGGCGAAGCGCCGACTGGTGTCAAGACCACAACCCAACAGGAACGGCCGAGGGATCACCAAAATTGTCCGAACAGGGAGGAAACGTACGGACAACCGGACTCAAGACCACCAACGTAACTAAACCGTAACATAAAGCGCAGATAATTAACATAAACCTCTATATACAGATTTTAAATCAAAAAAATACGCAAAATGCTACACACTACACAGCCAACGAAAAACTAGTCCGCAAGCGTAAATCGCCTAATGAGCTAGCAGAAGGCGACAACGGCACCACTACCAAGAAAACAATGATTCCGCTAGCTCGCAGAAAAATGGTGTTCGGAGAACAGTGAGAGGAAGCAGCTCACCATCGACAAAAAAACGACGACAAACCACAAACCTCGAACATACCGTGAAAGTACGGAACCCCAAGGAACAAGGTTCCGGTTAAAAACCGAATCGAACCGTCAGATAAGACCAATATAAGTCGAAACGGACAGAACGTCTGACGATAAATAATTCCGCAAGCAAAACCGCGCGAAATGCGTAGTATGCAAAACAAACAAATGAAGCACATACGGCCGACCAAATTGAAAATTGGAACGCAAAACGCCGCGAACATAGTACGGAAGTTACTCCGTACTGGGAAAAAATGAGGTACTTACACTCGTACTGGAAAAACTAGGTACAGTCATCCAAGGAAAAACGAGTACACCAATATTTTGGACCAGACCAAAAAAAGGGTGACCAAACATATTTTGGATCAGACCAAAAAAATTAGTATACTCAAAGAAAAAACGAGTACACAAATATTCTTGGAAAAGACCAAAACGATAAGAAAAAAACGAGTACACCAATATTTTGGACCAGACCAAAAAAAGGGTGACCACAGAGAAAAACGAGTACACCAATATTCTGGACCAGACCAAAAAAAGGGTGACCAAAGAAAAAAACGAGTACACCAATATTTTGGACCAGACCAAAAAAGGGGTGACCAAACATATTTTGGATCAGACCAAAAAATTAGTACACTCAAAGAAAAAACGAGTACACTAATATTTTGGAAAAGGACAAAACGATAATGACCAAAAGAAATGACCAAAAATGACCAAAGTTCATCGTGGTGACAAAGACCTTTTAAAATTTAGAAAAATGAAAAAATAAGGCAACATTAAAAAAGGTGACTGAAACAAGAAGACCAAAAGAAATGACCAAAGTTAGGTGCATCGTGGTGACAAAGACCTTTTAAAATTTAGAGAGGACCAAAAAAAGGTGACCAAAACAAAAAGACCAAAATAAATGACCAAAAATTACCAATGTTAGGTGCATCGTGGTGACAAAGACCTTTTAAAATTTAGAGAAAAAGAACCAAAAAAAGGTGACCAAAACAAAAAGACCAAAATAAATGACCAAAAATGACCAATGTTAGGTGCATCGTGGTGACAAAGACCTTTTAAAATTTAGAGAAAGCAAAAAAAGGTGACCAACACAAAAAGACCAAAATAAATGACCAAAAATGACCAATGTTAGGTGCATCGTGGTGACAAAGACCTTTTAAAATTTAGAGAATAATGAAAAAAAAAAAATATAAGGGAACATAAAAACGAAATGGATATGAACATGCAGAGCATGGAACCATCCACGACCTATTAAAAAACTTTTTAACTACTTCCTACTTTAACACGTCCTTGACATGGTATACACCGACATGCCGAGAATCAACGTCGGCCAACTCTAACACTTGAGGAGATACGACGCTAACAGTTCCGGAAGCCTGACGGGTGGACTAGGTGGTGTATTCCGCTGTGGAGTCTCCATGTCCGTATAGGGTTCGTCGCCGCGCTCCATCGCTAACAGGAAAAAAATAACGAACGAAGACAGACGGAACCTAGAAACCTGTCTAGGGACAAACACAGAAAACAAACACAGAAATATACACACAGGGAAAGAAAAAAAAAAAAAAACACTCACCTTGTACAGTTCTAACTACTAAACACAGGTGAATAAAACACGGGGTCCTCTTTTTTGGTGGGAAAGAAAAAAAAAAGGTATAGTTAAGATGATGAAAAAAAAATACAATTAAATTACAAAATAAATGAACTACACATACTTCGGGCGCCATTTGTAGCACGACTATTTAAAAAAAGCTTTTAAATGATCGTACTACCGAACACACGGAGTATACCGGTGCTCAATACGTAGAATTTGTGGAATTAAAAATGTCGAACAACGTTTTAAAGACAAAGATTTATTTTAATTAAATCCTAAGTCGAAATACACAAATGAGAAATACACACACCGTAAAAGAGGAAAGCGAGCCGGTTATGTGTTCACAAATACAACTATCGATGACCAAATTACAAACCGAAAAAGAACATTATAAATGCTGTTCGATCAGGCGCGCGGGCCTTTTTTTGAATTTAGGGGGGTTACTGGGTTGAATGAAGGGTGTGAGATGGTGACTAAAATACCAGTCAACAAATACTGGAATGCTACTCTAGAGACGTCGCTAAAGCAACACTACGAAATGTGACAATGGTATACTCACGGTTTCTGGGGTGACGTTTGTGTACAGAGACTACCGGTTAAAACAACTTATACAGATAATAAAAATTAAAAAGGAAAAATGCACGCGCGCCGGGTGTAGTCTGGTGCGGGCTGAGCGGTGGTGGTGCGGAGTCAACCTCTCCACGCCGTGGTGCCGGTTAGGGTAGGTGGAAGGACTGGAGTCTGGTTGGTGCGTAATAGCACTGGTGCCAAATGGGGTAGGCGGTAGGAACTGGAAAGAATGGACTAATAAATCTACAAGAACCAAACGAGGGGAACGGAATCGGGGGAAAACGAACACAGACGAAGCGTAACTTACCCGGGGAATAAACCGGTACTGCGGTGCCTTCGTGAGGCAATACAAGGCTCAAAGTTGGCCAAAAAAAGGTTGAAGACTGAGGCGTCTTGCAGGCGATACACTAGAGAGCCTTCACTGATCAAAACTTTTCTTCAAAAAAATAATCTTTATGTGATTATCAACATGTCAGCTCCGAATTCATAATGACCGAGAACAAGCGAGCGGAGAACGTCAGGAAAAATTCGAAAGTTTTTGAACTTAAAAATTTTATGACAAGCGACCAAAGAATAACATCACGTACCGGAACAAGGAGGTAACAATACGACGGTGCAAAAAAGGTTTAACTTTGCAGCGGTAATGCTGCACTACCTCCTATAGATAATTTTAAAGAACCAAGTAAATATTTTTTTACAATTAGTTCACAGTTCTGTGCAATGCTAGTGAAATGTAAAATTGCTTTATGTCACACAATCTATAATCACTACATAGTATAAAACAAAGTCGCTCCCCGCTGTCTGTCCCTATGTATGCTTAGATCTTGAAAACTACGCAACGGATTTTGATGCGGTTTTTTTTAATACATAGAGTGATTCAAGAGGAAGGTTTATATGTATAATACTTTAATCCGGAGCGAAGCAAGGGCGGGTCGCTAGTATCTCATAAAGATTATCTATAATTATATTTCATTTCATCAGGCTTAATCAAAGTCTTTTGTGGAAAACAACTTGGGCATACATATAACACAAAGATTTTTAAAAAAAATGAATGAGATCGTGATCAAACGTGATAGTGACAGTTCATTACTTAACATTTTTTGTCATGACCCTTTTTTCTTTAAACGCAAATACCAAAAAGCAATTCAATAGTGTACCCACAAATTGGATTGGAAATCTCACCGTCAAATCTCCAATTCCCTCATTTCTGGTGGATTAACGACTGCGCTTGCCATTAAAAGGTTCCTGGTTCGTTCCGCGACGCTTCGAACAGACTTTCCGGCCGCAATAAAATTTAGATTCCTAATCGTAAAATTTCCGATTGGTTATAAAGTATTAATTTTGGTTTAACTGCGCGGAAAATCTTGGTTTGGGAAGTGTGATTTTCTTTTTGACGTTTCTACCGTCCATAAATTAGACTAGGTATTCTTCAAATCGGGCGGATTTTTTTCGACTTGGATTTGATACTGGAAGTTGGTTAACCATGAATAACTTGGTTTGCAAAAGTTTTCCAATAAACAATGCAACGCGGTATCAAAAACGAGAACAAAGGAATAAGTGCGCTATCTTAAACAAATCTACATCTTAGTTTTGATCATTAGAGTACCTACTTCAGTTGATTTACGTTTACTGATGACACGCTAAGACATCGAAATCTTTAGTATATTTTTCATTTCGATGTAAGTTACCCAAATCCCACAATTTATTGGTTGACGAAGAAATAAAAAATGAGAACAAAGCGGATGTTCTCCTGTGTTATTATTGTATTTGATTAAATAAATACTATTTGCCCTTAAATCTCGTTTAATGTTTTTTTTTTTAGTCAAATGTTACACTTTACATTCGTTCACTTAAGTAACGCCACCTGAACGAGACACCTAGCGCCATCTCCCGTCGAGTAGCGAAACTAAGTTTGCTTCGCCACGTAAGTTTCGTGTTTACAATTTGTTAAATTTCTTGCTGCCTCATAATGATCATGTTTTATTACTTCTATGATGCACGCGATAAAAAATATGTACATCAAGAAACAAAGGGCTGTATTTTAATTCACTGTCCACGTCTGGGAAATAAATTAGCCTGATCTTTGCTACGATCAGAATTCTGGACGTGGAAAAAAATCGGTCAAGCGTGAAAGGAACTCTTGCGACGACAGAGTTCTATAAATTTGTGAGTGAAAGTAGTCATTTCATTCAAATTTACTTGTATATTAATTTGTGTTGATTTTTTTCTAAGAAATCCAAAAAAAATTCTTTTGTGAATTAAGGTGTAAAATTATTATGATTGACTTAGCCTGACGTCTTAATCTAGTCGGAATGTTCTATCGCTTAATAAACTTTAAGTATTCTTTTAAATCGCTTCACCTTTCAAGGAAGGTAGTCGAATCTGTAAAATTATTGACATATCGTAGGTAATTATGTATTTAGTTCATTTTAAACTCTTTCCGTGAATAATGAAACATGGCAGTCTCTTGATGTTGGGATTTATAAGTCTAATGTATAATATGAGGTAGTTTTATATCTATTAAACTAACCCATTTTAATGTTATTTTCCGTTTTGATGGTGCCACGCCTCAACCGTTGTGTATGGTACAGAAATAATTTAACCTCGTGAGGTACATAATCAAAGCAATTCAGTTTAAACTTTATTTCAATGAGCATAAAGTTCATTTTTATTTATTTCAAAATTGAAAATGGCAATGGTGATAATTTAGTTTTTCAGAAAAATTTGGAATTTTGCATCATTGAGTATACTTATCATCATTTTGTCAACACTTTAGCCTAGTTGGGAGTGACCCTGCCTCCGAAGCCAACGGTCCTGGATTCAAATATCGGTAAGGGCAGATGTTTGGGTGATAAGCGCGAATATTTGTTCCTGAGTCGTGTATGTTTTCTTTATACTTAAGTATGTATTTCTCTATATAAGTAAGTTTATCATTGTCAAGTACCCATGGTACAAGCCTAGAGCTTAGTTTAGGACTTAATTTGTGTGAGGTTGTCACCTGATATTTTCTTTTTTTATTAATAGTTATTGTATTGTAATGTCTATAGTCAGGACAGTGACGTCATGTATTCAATACGTGATTAGGCTTCCCCGTTTACCTACGGAACCCCAATCCCCCAAATTTGAATGCACGTAATCTTTGCAAACGGCCACCGTGGTCACGTAAGCGAAACAGCTTAAAAAAATATCTGTCCCCGACACCGATCGAGATACCGGGCACGCCGGTGGAATATATTAAACTCTATATTATTTTATAAATATAAAATAATAGCAACCCCCGCTTTTAATTATTGCTAGGATTACGATGTATCTCGAATTTTAAAGCCGTTCGTTTTATTTTTATTGTTGGGTTTGCATTTGGATTTGTAGTAGACATGTGCGCTTAATGTATTTAATTACATAGAAAATGGCCGTCCCTTGTATTATTCCGAAGGGGCTAAATAAGTTGCATTCTTTCAACGTTAACTACTTACAGCAATCAATGAGTGCGTATGTTCGTTTTCATTTATAGAAATATTAGAATAGTGGCATCTTTTAGTCAATACTGTATTTAGACAGCTCACACTTGACATTAACATTTGGCACAGGTATTTAATCATTAAATTGACTATTTCAAGCTTAAGTAACTATTTCAGCCGCTTATTATGCCCGTGTTTATCGCGAGACAAAACATGGATATCTGTCACTTCAATCGCTATGCCACTATAAAACCCGGTCGCATATGGAACGCTGTCATTATGGCAGGGTTCCATAGTGGCGTAACAATTAAAGAGCTTGACCGTACAGTGCATGATTGACGGATGCTTTATCCACCGCGATAAGCGCGACCATAAACGTCTTGTCGTGGGCAAAATATGGGCAAACACACCCCTATTTACATACATACATAAAGTCACGCCTTTATTCCCAGAGTGGGGTAGGCAGAGCTACAGAATTACCAACAACTCTAAAAAACTCGTTGATAATTCTGTAACCACATTTTGCACAATCAGGCTAAGATGTTTACCATGTGTGACAGGTTGCAAGCCCATCGCCTAACAGTACTACAAGCCCTTATTCCCTTAGTCGCCTCTTGTCGTAAGAGGGAAAGACATGGAGTGGCACTATTCTAAACCGGCCACCACACGGAAACCCCAAACTTATTTATCTTTGGTAAATGAAAAATGTGAAATAATATCGCTTGCCCGCGACGTCGTCTAAGTTAAATGTTAAACCCACGAGAACAATATTTTTTTCCGCAGGATATAAGCTATTCTTATAGCGGTACCACCGCCTGTTGTCTATCGTATAAGAATTTCGTGTTTTCGTTTTTCCTTGTTGTATGTTCAAGGCGTTCATTATTATATGTGGCCAAATTCCTTCCGAATCTGTTCAGTCGATTATGCGTGATTGAAAGAACATCCATACCACCTTAAAAACAGAACGCCTGCGTCTTTGTACGCGTAAAATTAGCCCCGCTACTCCCCCTTCTTTCCGTTGGAGGTTGATTTTTGAAAAAAAAAACTCAGCGCCACCTTAAGGTACGAATGTTCAGCTGTTTAGGCTATGCGTTGTATGTCAGTCAGTCACTCACTCACAGAAGAATTTTATGCATTACTAGCGATCCGCCAGCGGCTTCGCCAGCTGCAATTTTTTTTTCTTTCATGTCACTTAGGGGTATAACAAAAAAAATAGAAGTTGGCCGATTCTCAGACCTACCCGATATGCACACAAAATTTCATAAGAATCGGTCGAGCCGCTTCGGAGGAGTATGGGAACGAACATTGTGACACGAGAATTTTACAATTTCCCAATCAAAACCACCTTCCAATCCAAAGTCGACTTGGGAGCGCAATCCGTAGCACGAAATTGCATTTTTAATCAGCCATCTCCCTCACTCGTCCCGTGGGGGCTGACCCGGTGGCCTGAGACGGCACTAATCAGGTTCCCTGATAGTTGGTATCGGATAATAGGATACCTGAGTTACTAGTTTGTTTGTGGATCGGTTTGTTTGTGGATTTTAAGGGTTTATAACCACCGACAAGAATCGAGGGATGTTGTAAGTATAACCTGTATGTTTGTCTGCGGCGTCGTAGGTAACGACCAGATGGACTGATTTGGATGCATTTTTTTTAAGTGAAAGACAGTTTAATTTTTGTGTACTGGAGAGTGAAAAAGTAAAATTTCCATACATTTATTTTTTTCTAAAAGATGTTTGAGAGTTAATCACTCGTCATTGATTCAACATGCCAAAGGTTAATCGGGCTGGTTCTAAGCTAAGTATCATGAATAGACATAGAGATTCTGGCACGAACGATGCAACGATAGTGACTTCCTCCTGATACTTAGTTTATCGATATCTTATAAGTGGCTTATATAAATGTGACATGTTTGAAAATATATGAACAATGATACCAAACCAAATCAATTTATTATCTAAAAAAATTCATTCTTGTGAAGTTGCGAATTATGAAAAAACACTTTGTAGTTTTCTTTCTTCCCTTCCACTGGATTGAATTCTGAGTCTTCGACGCCGAGATTGTCTTTCAAATTAACGCAGAAGTTCACAGAGTCATTTTTTTTCCAAAAACAACCCTCTATGATATTAAATACGACGACTGTTTGTTTATCTTAGTTTCTTATTAGGTATTATAATTAGTGCTGCACTGATGGGTCGAGGATCCTGTTTCTCGTTTACTTAAATATGATACCAGATTAATACACATTTTTGATATATCTTTAACGTAGGTAGCTAATATGAATTTCAGTCTTTTCAATCTAAACCTAAGAAACGATTTGACTAATACGTGGAAATGACAGAAATCAATCGCGTATTTTAAACTTCTACAAAAATTTACGGCCATTAATAAAACCTTGGAACTCGTATTACTATTTTGCTACCTTGTTATTGCACCAATTTGTGTAAATTTCCGAAAAGCTACTACATACATACAGGGTATTTTTTTAATAGGTGCACAAATTTTAATATTTGCTTCGCTATTGTTAATCAATAACACATGTTGTGTTATTTTTACTCTAGCTTAAAAAATATTAGAGATATTGCCGATTCAATGATTCCACTAACTTAACGATATTCATGGACCCTCTAATGCAGGGGTGCGAGGAGAGGGGAGTGTTGTTAAGTAAGTCAATAAATGAAATTTCAAATTTGGAATATCAGTAGGAGAGGGGCTTGTTGTCTGATAAGCTGTACATGAAAGGGTCTAGCAGGCTAAGGAAGGAGAAGTGGCCCCTGTGACGAATATCGGATTTTTATAATGTCATTTGTTGGCTATCTCATAATATAGAAACACCCTAACTTTCAGCCCCCTATCTTGAACCGTCACCGAGATACTGTCAAAAACGTCATTTTATGGATACATTTTTCAAAGTCGTTTTTCTCCTGAACTATATAAGGTAGAGCAATCAAACCAAATCATAGCTACAAAGGATGGGTAGGAGTATAACTCTGATTTTTTTAAATATTTAATTCCATGAAAAAATATTGATTAAAATGTCAGAGAAATTTTTGACAGCACTTTTCAACAAGTATTTGTAAAGGTACAGCTATGGAAAAAATCACATAAACTGTTAATAGTATTAGCTAGTACCATGTGAAAAATCAATTCATTATAATTGGTGCAACATACTTTAAAAAAATTAAATGTCAAAGAAAGTGTTTCACTTTGCATTTTCAGTTTATTTGATAGCTCTAAACCTCTTCGATACATACGTATACGAAAAAGTTTGTATATTTTATTATCATCTACCAGTATAATAAACAAATGCCACTCTGACAAGCAGTCTGTCGCAGTCATCATTGCAATAATGTCCGACAAATGCAAGATTTGCAATGTGTTTCTTCGTAAAGTGCAAGGAAAAAAAAACTAATATCTTCTGCTCATGAATCCTCATTTTTTACTGGTGCTACCAAAAAAATAATTTCAGTGAACGATGTTATATGCGAAAAATGTCGGGCAAAAGCCTATAAAAGTGCAACGGCATCTCGAGCATCCGAGGCTACAGCAGTGGTAGCTGGGCTTTTAGAGGTACCAGAAGAACAGTCTAGTGACTCCAGTACTTCATTGGGAAATGCAAATGATGACTTGGATGATTCTTGGCAACCGCTTGCAGAACAAAACGTCGAACGTTTTGAAGTGCAAATGCAGCGAGTCATTTCTACACACAGATACTGCTTTATTTGTAACGCAAGTACGAACCTTCAAAGAGTCTCCTTAGATACTCGTTGCATAGTTTATAAAAGTACCAACATTTACATTCCAGAAGGAAACCGATGTTGTAGGTCTCATTTTATAGGCAATTATTTGTTCGAAGATGATTTATTGCGTTTACGTATTGTTTCATCGACAAGCAACATTACTGATAACGAACTCAGTTCATTTCTAAGGTATCTATCTGGTCAAGTAAACACATCTTTATTTGATAATATTAACCGGACAATAATGTGTGATAAGCAATTGCGTGTATTTACCGGATTAATATCAGATAACATAGATGAACTTACGATTTTACTTACATCTATGAGAAATACCTCCGCTCGAAGTATTAAACAGGCGTTAATTATATCTCTTTTCAAATTAAGAACTGGCAATTCAAACAAACTGGTTGCTAGTTTGTTTGGAATCAAACATGAGCAGCAAGTAAGTAATATGTGGACAGACGTTTTAGGCAGCTTTGAAAACGACATCGAATTCGGTTATACATCAACTACCCGTGAAGAACTTATTGCTAACACAACGCATACCGCTCGCCGATTGCTGGGCCTCTTAGATGATCAATTAGCGTTGATTTTTGATGGGACGTACATTCGTCATCAAAAGAGCCAGAATAATGAATACCAGAGAAAATCTTATTCTGGCCAAAAGAAAGTACCGTTGTGCAAACCCTTTACGATTTGCACAACAAACGGATTTCTCGTTAACATCGCTGGACCATTTTATGGTACACAAAATGACGCTACTATAATGAAACTGGTAATGGAAGATACAGGTTTCCAATCTCTGCTGCGACCAAACGACGTTTTCATCGTGGATCGTGGTTTCCGTGATGTGATTTCATACCTAACTGAAAAAGGTTACATTGTACATATGCCAGGCCTGAAGGGTAATAGGACTCAACTTCCCACATTTGAAGCAAATGAGTCCAGACGAGTCACTAAACTACGTTGGGTAGTAGAAGCCGTACATGGCGTTATAAGTCAAAAATATCGTTTATTGCATCACAATCTCGATAACAAAATATTGCCAAAGGTAAAAGCTATTTGTAAAATAGTTGGAATATTGCATAACAAATATGGAAAGAGAATGGACTGTCGTAGCGATACTGATGACGAAATTATCGAACAAATGGAAAAAAGGATGCATGAACCGAATACATTGATAACCGAAGTGGAAAGCAAACGATGGAATAGACGCAAAACAACGTTAAAAATGTTGTCGTCTTCCGAAATATTAGATTTCCCCAGATTGACTGAATACCAGCTAAAGGTATTATTTACCGGATCATATCAGTTATCACAAGGTGTGTCGTACTTAGCTGAATTACTGGATCAGCAAAATGAGTTATGCATTAGCTATGTGAAGGAAACTTCAAATATTATACAATGCAAAGTTAGATCTCGTCATAGAAACTCTAAAACGTATCGAGTTTATATCGATTACACACCCAATACCACCGAAGTCGAGGGAGTACGACGCTATTGTTGTGACTGTCCCAATGGTATCAGAACAGCTGGATGTTGCTCACATGTAGCGAGTATTATCTATTACTTGAGTCATGCCAGATTCCTTTCTAAAATATTGCGACCATCAGAAGCATTATCAAAAATCTTTTTAACACACAATACAGTGGTTGTCATTAATGAACACAGTGATGACGATGACTGAACTATTGTATGATTGTACTGTAAAATAAATTCTGACCTTTTTGGTAAGTATTAGGAACTTGGCTCATTCTAATGTAGCTATACAAACTATTTGTATTTTTCATTTTTTTATTTTGACATTTTTGTCATGTACGTATAATTAGTGTACTTAGCTAATTATAATTAATCAGTTACTTACTTCAAAAAATAATAATGACTAATATTAATCGGACTCGTCAACCGCTTAGTTTGTACGCTAGCACATTCAACAAGATAGTGGATAGTTTAAAGGAAAAAACAACATGTTATTTCGAAGAAGAGTCCGATTATTCAATAATGTTGAAAGTAAGTTTAAGTGTACATTAAATTAGCACAAACTTCATGTACCTTTTGACATTATTTTAACGAAACAAGGTCGTAAATTGACAAACTCATTGACTATCTATTTAATACCTGTATTGTTTCAGATGGAATTCGTGAAATCAAAAATATTTGCACTCAAGTTGCCACAGTCTATAGCACAGAAACTGTTTGTACAATCTTTACCAGATGTTGAGATATCGCTTTCTGATGAAGATATTATGTTAAAAACATATTGCGAATACTGCAGAATAAGATTTTCCTATACATGGGACGACGAATATTATGATAGTCATTATCTCCGTGACTTGTATTGCAGTGTTTGCTGTAATGAGTTATTTTATACTCCATAAACGGTGATACTGAATAGGTACTAGAAACAATTGACCATTAAGTTTCTGTATTAAATAATTATAACATAGTAAATCTGTCATTTCATGGATTTCGTAGTTAGTTTCGATGAAAACTGAGTTACACAATATGTTATCTTAGATGCAGCAGTTTGACCTTTATTGACAGCCATGCGTGAAGTTCAAAATAAACATTCTGTTGCTAGGCAACGAAGTTAAACCTCATTGGATCGAAAAATCTTCAGAATGAAAAACTCATTGAACGCGTTCTTTGTTTTTTTTCTTTTTTTTTAAGGATGTTGCACCAATTATATTGAATTGATTTTTCACATGGTACTAGCTAATACTATTAACAGTTTATGTGATTTTTTCCATAGCTGTACCTTTACAAATACTTGTTGAAAAGTGCTGTCAAAAATTTCTCTGACATTTTAATCAATATTTTTTCATGGAATTAAATATTTAAAAAAATCAGAGTTATACTCCTACCCATCCTTTGTAGCTATGATTTGGTTTGATTGCTCTACCTTATATAGTTCAGGAGAAAAACGACTTTGAAAAATGTATCCATAAAATGACGTTTTTGACAGTATCTCGGTGACGGTTCAAGATAGGGGGCTGAAAGTTAGGGTGTTTCTATATTATGAGATAGCCAACAAATGACATTATAAAAATCCGATATTCGTCACAGGGGCCACTTCTCCTTCCTTAGCCTGCTAGACCCTTTCAAATTTCAAATATCAATACAGTTTAACGCATATCTACAGCTTGACAACCCATGTCATCATTTCTAGTGTGACTTCGTGCCCACACGAAAAGGTAAAAGAGAGATAATTTGCAACTAAATTAAATTAAATAATTGAACTCGTTTTATTGTCGTAATATATTATATTAACGATACAAAATCATATGTTAAAATTTGTGCCCTGTATATGTATTACTCTATGACGTTGAAGTAGTACTTATCGATAACAGGATTGTCGATGTTATTCTTATGTCAAACACTAACCACACGGCGTTTGTGCCAGTAAAATCTCTATGTCTAATCATGAATATCGGTTGGCTGTTAATGAAATATGATATAGAGCTAGGTGATAGGAAACTTAACAAAGATTCAGAACAAAATGTAATTGCTATTGGAAATGTATTTGTTCCAGGGCCTCTATTGTACTAGTGCCTTTGATGTGTTATTGTTAACGTTAAGATCTCTAAGGCTCTTATTTATTTGATATTGATGGCGGCCGAGTTAAAAACGATACGATTACATGTATAACGCAATATTGTTTTAGCCAGTAGAATGCCCTGCACACAAGTACACGAAAGCTTTACCACTAGTATCCTGCAGATCAAACTATATCGTAAGAAGACTTGATACTGACACTGACAAGATTAGAATTAAGTTCAGAACTGAACCCCTAGCCAAGATGCGTTCGATAACTAGGGTTTCTATTCGTTTGGTTTTTAAACCAATCGCGTCACGTGACTTTTCATGTGACGAGATCTACGTGATGCGATTGGTTTAAAAACGAAACGTATCGAAACGCTAGTTAGCGAACGCATCTTGACTAAGGCCTAATTAAACAAGAAACCGGTGAAATTACTAGCATAGAGGCATTCCATCTTTGTCCTCAGGGTTGGCAACGCATTTTAGGTGTTAGGATTATAGTCTTGATAATTCAAATGTCTATGGGTCTCAGATTCCACTTACCATCAGGTGGCCTGAGTGCTAGTGCGCCTCCTTCTAAAATAAAAAAAAGATACAAGACTTATGCAGTCGCCGAGTTCGAAGCCAGTACAAACAAAAACTGTATAAGCCTTTGACTAGACTAGCCCTTAGTTCTAAAAATTGTTATAATCATGTGCATTGAAATTTATAATAAGTTACCTGACCCTTTGAAAGAAAATAAACTAAATATATTTAAGAGAAAGACAACGGAATGGCTTAAAGATAAATGTTTTTATGCTATAAATGATTTTATGATTTGATTTTTATTGGATGGGACATTGTATTTTTTATTTAATTTTCGGTAATTATTTTTTGTTAAAGACATTTAAAAAAGTATAAATATTAAGTAAAATTTTGTGATAATATGTGTAACATGTGTGACACCTGAAAAGGTAGTGTTTAGTGTTTCTAAAATTGTGCAATATCATATTTACCTTGTACAGTACCTAAATTCCACACAATAAATGATTTGATTTGAAGGCAAGTTTAAAAACCCCATTTGCAGTTTCATTTGCAGGTTATAATACAATAATAATGCGTAAATACATACATTCACTCGAAAAATGTTACCGTGTGTCTCATGCATTTGGGTCACACATTTCTAGGTACTGCTTTTACCGTTAAATCTACCATCATTTCACAAGGGTGTGAACATGTACAATCAAGTTTTTAAACTCGACCAAATCCCTTTTAACGTATAACGTCCAGCAAAAGTTTTCGGGGCCCACGCCGCATTATCGGTGCCAAACCGACCCGGCCGATAAAAATGGCATCGGAACGAGTTGTCGACTCGTGAAATTGTAAACCTTTATAGCCTAGGGCGGGATTTGTGCCACGAGGTGTGCGGTGCGGGCGGGGAGCGGCTTTATAAGTTACTAGCGACCCGCTAGCGGCTTCGCCTCACTGTAAATTTCTGACTTTCCTGGTGGATTTCTATTTTTTTCATTTCATAAGAACCTTCTTCAGACAATCACAAATAAAAAAGAATTAGCGCAATCGGTCTAGCCGTTCACGCTTGATACGTGACCAAAATAAATAAGGATGCATTTTTTTTATATATTAAAGACTACTGCGACCCGCCCTCGCTTCGCTTCGGGTTAAAGTATAATACATATTAACCTGCATCTTGAATCACTCTATCTATTTAAAAAATAACCGCATTAATATCCGTTCGCAGTTTTAATTATCTAAGCATACATAAGGACAGACAGACAGAGGGACGCGACTTTTTTTATGTTAAGCAGAAGGCACACGAGCACTCAAGCTACCTGATGGTAAGTGGAACCCGAGACCCATAGACATTTGAATTCTTAAGACTATAGTCCTAAGACCTGAAATGTGTTGCCAACCCTGAGGACTGCGATGGAATGCCTCTATGCTAGTAATTTCAAACTCAAACTCAAACTCATAACATTTATTTGACAAGTACACACTGCAACACAATATACAAAGTGCAAAAAGAAAACAAGATTAGAGAAAAACGTTGCGCTGTAGTGTGAAGTCAAATAGGACTCAGCATCATCATCTCAGCATTTCCCCGGTTGTCTTATCCCCACACCGGAACAAAACAATGCGAACACTGTTGCTTAACGGGTGGTTAATGGAACTTAATTTGTTTATAATATGCAGTGATGATAAAGACGCGTTAACAGGGTAGCGCCGATGACCGGGCTAGTGTATAAATTGCTTCCAATCGCTACTAAATGCCTGTTAAATATCATCTAATTTGAATTATCTAGATTTTATTTCTTGGTCGTTATGTTTTTCACAGCTCACATTTAATTTGTGACGCTGTTGTCATTTCAACAACACGCCATGTTACGCAACCAAAATAACATATTAATCAGGGTTGAGATTCTACACGGTAATAACGGTATTGCTTTTGACGTGTTTCCGTATTGTCAACGTTTCGATAACTCTTATTTACTCGACGAGTCGTCACAATCCTACAAAATCTGGTCTTCACGTCATTTTAAAAATCAGCACAGTAACTTAACTGATTCCATAAAAGAGGAGAAGGTTAAAATTTATTCCCGCTGACACTGGCACCCCATGCCAACGAGGTCGCCCATTTGGGGTTAATGCACTTTGATTCTTTTCGATAATCACTCGCTAATGCACTGTTCTCCGAGTATTCTAAACCAGGTGAGGGGTGAAGCCAGACCTTTGGTCCAAATTAACTGGATTAACTGTGGAATAACGAGATTTTATTTTGTGAATCCTTCACGGCTGTTATTCATAATATTAAATCTATGTAGCTACTTTAGTTAACCTAACAAATGGGTGAATTGCAAAAATATTGTACATAGTTAAGGCCCTAATTGATGTCAATGTTTAATTGAAACAAAAAAAATCCTTTGTGTAACGAAGATTAACGATACAATAGTATGACTAATTTTCGTTGTACAAAGGAAAAATATTTTAGGACTAATCTGATCTGAGGACTAAGATGAAATGAGTCTTTGCTAGTAATTTCACCGGTTGCCTTATCCCCACACCGGAACCCAACAGTGCGAACATTTTTGAGTGGTTAATGGATAAGATGGTGGTAGCGATCTGGACGGACCCTGCTCAGAGTCCTACGACCACTAAAATAACTATGTAACAGGTGTTACATAACTATAAATATAAAATTACTAGCGACCCGCCAGCGGCTTTGCCCGCTGCAATGTTTATTTTTTCATGTCACTTAGGGGTATGAAAAATAGATAGCAGCCGATTCTCAGACCTACTGAATTGAATATGCATATAAATTTTCATAAAAATCGGTCAAGCCCTTTCGGAGCTGAGTATGGTAACTAACACTGACACGAGATTTTAATATATTAGACTAGAGACCCGGCCGATGCAATTTTTTTTTTTTTAATAGAATGTATGTTACTTCTAGTACCTCCCAGAATATGTGTACAAAGTTTCATGATGACTTGTCAAGTAGTTTTTGCGTGAAAGCGTAACAAACATCCACGCTTTCACATTTATAATATTAGTAAGGATGTAACAACTAATCACAATTAATAATATCTTAAATTTGTGATCGTACTAACATTTGCCACTTCATTCACGAATTAATTGGTTTTTGTTTTATATGGCAATCGTTTTTGGCTTCGTCATCGTTAAAAATGTAAGTACCTAGCTATTCTTTATGAAACTGGCCCTTTATTCTAGTGGATAAAGCCATACTGCCTTGTCCTTGTTATGGTATTGTTTTTATGGTTTATCGAGTAAAATAGAGGCCCTCGACTTTTCGGGAACAAAGGAACCGTAAGTGTCTCACCGGCCTATCTCTGTACATATTTCACATCGATCGTTAAACGGGAAGACGGAACAAACGAACAGACACACTTTTACATTTATAATATCAATAGTCAATCCAGTAAATATTGTAAAATTAAAAAAAAATACGTACGAATACAAAAAACAAAATAGTTTATTTCACAAAAACAAATAATACACAAAATGTGACCAAACTAGGCTGAGCCTGTATCTTGACCAACTGCGAGTGCGATTAACAGATAGTACTTAGATTACAAAAAGATTTTAAGTAGATAAAGAAAATAAAATAAAATAATAATAGCAAAATGAGTTTACATCTGACATAATCACCAAATAACATTATGTACCTAGTCTAGAGGAAATGGAAGCACTATTTGGACAATTGGACGGATCCAAACGCGATGCCGACAAACCCTAGCAAGATAACAAACAGTCGAACTAATACTGAATTTAATTCTAAACCAACCTATAGTTCCTAAACAAACCTGAACACCCTCCACAACAAAATGCACACAACTTGTATGAATCTAATATCATCATAGTACCTTTTCGATTCGGCTGTGTTGTTCAGTTAGGACCGGCCGAATCTTTCCGCCCCATTACTCTCTAAAGTTAGTAATGCCTGTTAATTTATATTGCAATTCCTGCGCCATTGCAATACGAGTGCTTGTATTTATTCTGGAATGAGCTACGATTAAATATGATATTTGCATTGTAAATCTGTTTGCAATTGCATGCTGTAGTCAATGTAATCAAACACTAGATGGGCATGGTAAGGACATGTAATGAGGAGGGACGAAGCAAACATAAATAGAAGAGTGATAAAAGGGTAGAGGAAAACCGAAAGAGGTGTGGATGGATTGATATGATAAAAGATGTGTGCAGAGTTAACAGCGGATAGAGAAGAGTGGAATAAGAAAACATGTGATGCCGAACCCACCTAGTGTGGGACAATGGCAAGAAAATGATGATGTTGAGAAAGATGATGGTAAGTCAATATAGTCACAGTTAACATTAAATAAAACGTTCCAAGTCCACAATAAGGAAATTAAAATCTAAGAAGCTAATACGAAACCAGTTTCAGATCTTAAACTTACCCACGAACCGCCACCAAAATTCCAACTTTCAAACAGATATTAACCTCCCGAATCTCCAGGTTCTCGCTTGAGCACAAGAAAATATAAAAATCTATATTGGGACTTACACGAGGTTAGGTATCCATTGGTTCTCCCGTTCAGATCCTAGTCGAAGGTTTTTGGATGGCAGTTAAAACATACATATACCTACTACAACTTGGTAAAAAGTCTAAAGCGTATGCTATTCCGCAAAACCTGCAAGACTCAATACTCAATAATACACTTGGCTACTGAACTTCATTTTATAATTTCATATCTACGCCTCACAAGTTCTTTCTATTTTGCTTTTCTCTTGCTTTTAGCTTTGATTCGATAACGTGTTAAACAAAGTTATCGTATAATTTGGACGTTAACTATACAATACGAAAGCGATATCCTGCCGCTATTGGATAGTTGTTAACTTGGTGGATGGTACGTGCTTCTGTTACAAAGTAAACATAGCATATATTACTAATTTGGTATTAGATTTATTCTATGTTAGTTATCATCGAACAATTAAAGTATTGTAATGTTATCGTAGACGATTTAAGGAAGCTCTGACGTTTTTACAATTCTTCCTCCCTCCGTTCTCTCTCGGTATAAAAAGTAACCTAGAAAACTCTTTCGACTACAACTATCTATGTGCTCTTTAATTCCTGTTTTATTTACTTTTTAATATGCTGTTACTATTTGAGATCAATCTTCGCAAAACTATTAGACATTGTAAAAGGAGGGAACTTCTTAAAGATGCAAAAATGTCTTCCAAAATAATATCCCAATATCAAGTTGTTTGTTGTCTAAGTGCATTGTTTTCCTCAACACAACACACTTGGCGATCAACAACTTTTTCAATTTCCCGCTAAAATAGGGAAGCCTCGGCCATCAAACGATAAATGATTATAACTATGACGCGAGAGGAAGCGCCCCGGCGTCGTAATGAGAAATAACGCTAAAAAACCGTAGGAAACTCGGCTTCCTTTGCCTTTTTGCTCATCTTATTGATTAAAAAAGTTTCTTAATCATATTTCCACGGAGCGAGATAGTTGCCCGGTATCGGAGAGGCGAGCAATTTGAGTTTTTCGATTGATGTTTAATTTGGAAGTTGTTTTGGTGTTTTTGAATTCTTCTACGTTGTTGAATATCGCGTGGTTCTTTTCTTTCAAACGCATGTTGACTTCAAAATTATTTGATTTTTTAAATGTATTTTTATTATTTTCTTTAAACTTCTTTCGCGCATTTATCAGCATCATGTAATGTTTACTATTAACAAGGTAATTTAATTTCCATCATATGTGCCTTACTAAAATAATTTATCTCTTATGGGTCTTAGTCTAGTCATATAGTAAGGTTTTTTTTTCTTACCTGTTTACGCACTAAATATTTAAACTTATCTAAATTACTATTTTGATGCCAGAAGAGTTACCCTGTAATTTTACAAGGTAATCTTTTTTTTTTATTATTGTAAATACATATTCTACATATTGAAACGCAGAATCCTTATACTAATGTATTCCTTACCTACTTCAAGATTGGAGATATTACTTACTTCGTATGGACTTGGCTCTAGGACAATAAATCTGGAAAAAAAACGGTTAATTCTATTACTCGCCGACTGAATGCGAAATTTGGAATACCGATTTGATATCCGCGTACTATTTAGTGCGACGTAATTTTTCGGAAATCTGAGAGATGGCGCTTTTGTTCTTTGGCCAAACATTTTTCAGGCACGGAGAAGGCATACGAGCACATAGACCGCCTAGAGATAAGTGGGATCTGTAACCCATACAAATTTGCTCGAAGAATTCTTCTAAGATCGCAAATGAGGACTAAAATGGAATACCTCTATCCTAGTAATTTTCTTATCCCCGTATGCTATTTTTTTTAGACGACCCCATCGAGGCCCCTATTATGGTCGCCTTTATCGAAGTGGATAAATCTTTCGTCACTCACGTACTTACAAACTAGTCGGAAAGTGACAGATGTTTTATCTACACCTATCGACGTTCATAAACACTACCATAAGAGGCCCGCACTGGTTGTTTAACAGAATCATAAGACTTCACGCAAACAAACAGCATCCACTTTGAACCAGTCAGTTCAACTAAGACCCTGTTCTTTCCAGACCCTGCACCTCCTCTCGCCGCCCCAGTTCCCAGTGGAACGCATCACCAGCAGCGAGTGCGGGGGGCGTGTGTGCGTGTGGGGCTCCAGAGGGATCACCGTAGTGGAGCTGCCATCACGATGGGGCCGAGGTGGGCTCTTCGATGCTGGGAACAAGACTGTTCTGTGCAAGTAAGTGGCTTTCTTAACCTAAGGCGTGGAAGTCGCGGCTTTTGAGCGGGCATTGAATGTCTCCCGAAGGGTCAACGTAGTGAAGTTGGTGGAATAGGTCTTCAATTTTAGGTGGTGTAAGAAGTGGAACCATGGTTGCAAGTCACATAAGTAGTTGCTCCCATTTTAAAGAAACGGAGGAGATCATAGAACGTTTATGTGCCTATTCTGTGGAAGTGGGGTTTATATTATAGTGTAGTTCCATGAGGGTTGTAATTGATCTTTTCTGCGACAGTTCCTGTGACTGATTGCGTTTTAGGGAGTCAAAACACACTTCCTAATTTCTTTAACTCACTCAAAATTAATAACCACAAAAACCTTTCACAAAGCACCAGCAAACTAAGAGATCCCAAATCCCAATACCCCTCCATTATTATGCATCATAATAAACTTACCCAATTCATTCCGCCTTAACCTCTTTCGCTAAACGCCTGGATCTAATAACGGCTGATAAGTTCGCGGGGAAGCCGGCACGTAAGCATCGTGTATTTTCTACTATCACGATAAATTTTGTTACCTATTAAGCTCCTCGAAGCGGCTATAATGTTAGCCTGAGGTAACGATTAAGACAAAGAATATTTGTTTACCGTGCACGTGCGCCGCAGACGCACCAGAGCGTCGCAATGATTGTAAGAACTCCATAGAAAGTTAACATTTCCTTACCTAAATTAGAAGTTTACCTATCCTAATACTACTTTCGCAAAACAAAGTGAGTTCCGTCATGCCGGTCGCTGTTCAAAAGTTAACGTTTTATTTCTATCTTTTAGATTTAGCACACAGGCCCTACGGTTTATCACCCCATGCTAAATCCTGAATAACCTACCGGACATTCATGTTTTCCTGGTGGGCTAGAGCTTAATGTTTTACATGGTGATAACGTACAAAAATTCAGGGCCTCTATTATTATTTTATGTGGTATTGTTGGTATTGTTTTTTACTCGGCCGCAATTAGTAAATTAGAGTTATCAAACAGAGAGAAACATGTCAAAGGCAATATCGTTTTAGCCCAGTATGACTGAGACCCGGGTAATGTAAATAAATTATCGTGATTTCTAAATAGTGCGTGCAGCTTCGCTTCGTAATCAGCTGCTACGCGTTACCTCTACGCCGTAGTCGACTACGACCTCGTAGCACACTAAACTGCTTAATGCAACAATGTCCTACTGCCATTTCAACACTTTATTTTTTCTGATCCTCTCTGATGCAACCCTTTTGAAACCGCAAACTTAAGGTCCTCAAATTTAACTAATCTCGACTCTTCCGGCGCTCAAGTCACCACTCTTTTGTACATGTTATTAGGCGGCTATATCTCTCAATTTGCATATTTCCGCAGTAAAATTAATTCGAAGATTTGCCCGCATCCACCATCCAGACGTCTTTGGGGGGGTTTGGATTTGTGCATTACGGATTTGGGGGTTTCGGTTTTTGATTGAGGCTTTTGGGGGTATTTAAATCAATGTGACGTTGTTAGGTCAGAATGGAATATAATGGAAGATGGAGATCTTCGCTTCGTGAATGTTTATCCCTTGTTTATGCCAGTGGGATTTCAAAATTAAGTAGTAGATAGAAAAGAAAATATATGGTTATTGGTTTGAGGTTTATGAACATAAAAACGTGCAACATACATGATAGTGGAACAGTTGGTGAGCTAACAACTTGGCACAATTTCTACGCAAAAAGAGTCACAGGCATAAATTAAAAAATTTACGCAAAGAAAAACACTTTTCACTTCCTTATTACCAACTTTGCACTACCTAAATCGCTTCATCGTTGCGTTTGCACGTGTGTGTAAGCATGTACCTACCAAGAAGCTATAGAATATTAGCATTCTTCAGTAATGAAGAGATAGAACAAAAATAGGCTATCTGATGGTATCATTTTCATTTTCATTCATTTTCATTTGTATTTAAGTTTCTCTTTGCACTTTGGTGTAATCTTTACGAAAACACTTTAGGAAAAAACAAGTCCTACCTCAACTAATATTATTAATAGGGAAGTGAATGAGGATGTTTGCCTGTACACAGTCTATGTCCTACATAATATATTTATTTTTAAAGAAAACTTAATAAACGGTGGTATCGTTTTGGAAAAACCGTGGGTATCTTTGGAGGAGGTCTTTATCATTAGTAACCAAGTCTTTCAACTAAAATGATCATTATGACATATATTATATAAATAACACTAACCGAGTTCTAACGTTGTTCAATATTCGCCTACTATCGTGTCCCACTGCTGGGCAAAAGCCTCCTCTCGGAATTCCATAACTTTCTTTCCATTGCAACCTTCGTCCAATACTAACATACTACTTATTAATAATAATAATTGTCCCGATAGTGGTTTTGGCGAAGGGTCTTATAGCGAAGAGTCTCGACCAGCACCCTTAAGAGACTCTCGCTAGGTGGCTGGATCAAGGGCCAGGTAACAGAAAACAGTACTCCTCGATACTGCACGTATTGTGAGGAGGTTCTTCTCTCTGCAGCCCTAACCACCGGTAGCTTGAGCCCTGCCCCGCTGCCGGTGGCATTTATAGTATTGAATTTTTATGTTTATGTTGTTGTTTTACTTTCATACGTAAATATATAACCAACCCTTTTAAAAACCTAATTTACAGAAGATTAAAAATTTTGTGAGTTTGAATCTATCTGACAGGTAGGTATCGGGAATCACGAAACCTATTCGTACCATTCACCATTAGAAATGGACAATATTCCGGATGGGCATGGGCTATTAAACTTTGTGGTCACCGGGTTAGAATAGTGCCACTCCATGTCTTCCCGTGGATGTCGTAAGAGGCGACTAGGGGAATAAGTAATAAAGGCTTGTAGTAATGTTACAAAATTATCAAGAGTCTCTGGGTCATACAAACTCTTAAAAACAAAAGTAGTCTTTCTTGTGGTCAATAGTTAAGAGCTTGTGTGGATATAAGTTTAGTTTTTATATGATAGGTCTAAATCGGACCTGACGCCGTTTATGCGGAAATGGGCTTAGCCAGACAATTAGGCCTTAAAAACGTTAACTTCCGGCGGTTCCACAGGAAAGACACTAACCCAAATCTGTGCAAGACACCTCTAGAGTCAGAATTACCCAGCTCTGCCTACTCTACTCTGGGAACAAAGGCGTGATGTTATGTATGTATGTATGTGGACATGGGCTATTTTACATTTGTTTAAACCGGAGCGAAGCTATGGTGGGACCCTGGTCTATTTCTATAAAATTCAAAACTGATTGTTGATATATCAACGCAAAGTCCAAACCGCTGGACCTAAAGGCTTGAAATGTGGAGGGAATATTCCTTGGACATCCTAGGAGTGTACAATGGGGTTTTTGGAAATTCATCCTCCAATTAATTCTACGCGTCCAAAGTCGCGGGCAGTCTTCTAGTCTGTTATAAAATCTCGTTAGTTAATAATAACAGTGAGTTATAAAAGTGGTAATGGCGTTAATCCCGTACTGACGCCCCGCGATAATGCTCACTACGCAGTATTAATCCCCACAACTAATATTAGCAATAAACAGCCCCTTCAGGGTAATTATGCTAAGATGTTTCGGAGTTGGCGTCTGCTGCACGGATTTGAGTTTAACGGTGAACGTGCAGAGTAGGGGTTGGGAGGTTTGTGAAGGAAATACGCAGAATGTGTTTTTTTTAGCCTATTGCGCGCTGTAATCGGTAAAATCGAAAAATACGGAATGGATTAAAAAACTAAGGGAGAAGCGAGCACGTTTCTCGATTACAATGCACGTATCATTACAAAAAACTATTCAAATCTATTCCCGAGATATGAGAATAGAACAAGAGCATAAAATCTACCGCTTTCGCTGCGTATTTTTCTTACAATCACCTTAAGAAATTCTGATTCATTTAAAAGAAGTACCACGAGCGGCCATTTTCGGCAACTCTTCGGTCTCGCCAAGCTCAAGTACCCTAATTATTTGACGTTCACAATTTGCTTGTTGGTCAGGTTGGTATGCGGCTTTATTAGTGTTTTTTTACTCGAAGTGAAAGCAAAAGTGACAGCAATTGTAGTTTGTGATGCTCACACGAGGAAGTGACAAAACGTGTAGTTATTATGTACTCCGTGGAACGAATGTTTAATAAGCTGGCAGGGTGATGATACATTCAACCAACAAGTAAATCGACGACACGGTGGCTAAGTTGGCAGTGAGCCTGCCTCCGAAGCCAGCTGTCCTGGGTTCAAATCCCAGTAAGGGCAGATATTTGTGTAATGAGCGCGAATATTTGTTCCTGAGTCTTGGATGTTCTATGTATTTAAGTATGTATTTCTCTATATAAGTATGTTTATCGTTGTCTAGGTACCCATAGTACAATGAAGGGTTTCTCCGATATTTATAAATAAATATCAGGGGACAATCTCACTCAAATTGACCTAGTCCCAAACTCAGCTCAAGGTTTGAACAGTCGCCATCAAATATAACGGAACAAGTAAGGCGCTCAAAAGTATCTAAATTAGACTTGTTACAGGCATAAGAACATTTTTAGATATTTTTGAGCACCTTGTATCCTACTCATTCCACGTGTCATAGACAAATACGTAATTAAGTGCGAAAGTAACCTTCAGTGCATCCCTAGGATATACAAGGAAAATTCCCTCCAAATTTCAATCCCCTAGGTCCAATGGTTTCGGCTGTGCGTTGATCGACCATTCAGCCAGTCAATTTCTTCTTTTATAATATGTAAGTATACGTAGATGAACCAAAGCGCATCTGTTTTGACATTGTTTTTTTTTTAATTGCAACTTGTATTTATGTATCTTTTTTATTATTAATATAAACTGCGTAATTTACGTCTAATTATTTGGCAATAAGCTGGTAATCTGAGGAATAATATAAATCAATAAATATTTTTTGTAGTGAGTAATCATTTTAAAATGTCCCTGAACTTAAAATGTCCCTGAACTTAAAATGTCCCTGAACTAAAAATGTCCCTGAACTTAAAATATCCCTGAACTTGAAATGTCCCTGAACTTTATTATAATTTAAATAACACCTCGGTGGGTACCCCACAGTGTAAGCGCACGGTGGCGCGTATTTCTTTGATAACCCGTTATCGCGCAGTGCATTACCTTATGAATCTTGCGACGGAATTTATAAAAAAAATATGTCTCTAGTATTGTAAATTTATTATAACGCATCTGAAACGACATGTATAAGTTAAAAATCCCGTATACCTAACGGCAGTAACAAAAACGACCGACGAACGTTCTAAAGCGACCTGGGTAATATAAGAACCAATATTTAAAAATCGTTCATCAGGAGGATATCGGGGTGATATGGTACCTATATTTTTTTTAACATGCGCTATATAATAATAATTATGGCAACAAATAATTACTACAAATGTAAATAGTTAATATAAATAATGTCATTTAGCATAAAACATTTGACATGATATTAATCTCAATTTTGTGTCAGCAACAAATAATTACCATCTAAATAAACCTACCAGGGTCTATTCTAAAGCATTAAAACGATATTGCGTTTGACGTGTTTTAGTATTGTTTTAAACTCGACCGACATTACTGTCGAGTAAAATAGAGTTATCGTGAAGTTGACTATACGGAAACAAGTCAAAAGCAATAGGTATTGTTAAACCGTGATGAATTGAACCCCTGATCCTAATTGAAAACGTAATTATGTAGACTACTAGCGACCCGCCAGCGGCTTCACTCGCTGCAATTTTTTTTTTGCTTCTTTCATGTCACTTACGGGTATGAAAAATAGATATTAGCCGATTCTCAGACCTACTGAATATGCATATAAAAGTTCATAAAAATCGGTCGAGCCGTTTCGGAGGAGTATGGTTACTAACACTGTGACACGAGAATTTTATATATTAGAAAAGCGGTTGACCAAATGAAGAAAATTATTAATAAATACTACCGACATAAATCACTGTGATTGTCATAAAATGCGGGCATATTAACTAATCACTAAAAAAAAATGATGATTATTAACTATTTTTGTATGCCGGTCATTCAAACAAAAGCGAAACAATACCTAACCCAGGCAACATTTATTATTCTAATACAATCAAAGACTGACGTCACTTATAAATAATACATTTTACTGCCTTGTCGTAATGACGTATAAAAGTAAGAGTGGTTTGAATTTGGTTTATCAATAACTACGACAAGGTACTACAATATACAGCTAAAAGTTCGACCGTACATACAAGGGTGTGTAAGAATCCCGACAATGCTCCATCTTCCCTTGTTTGATCAGGCTCTGTTTGGCCACTGTCTACGACAATATCCTTTAATTGCACCCTCTATTATTTTATATTAAAGCTATAGCTTTTGTCAATTTTTTAGTCTTCTCGGTATTGTCTTTGATTAAGTAATATGTTTATGTGATAAGAATATTACAAAACCCATTACGAGGGATAGACTTACTATCCCCCAGCTCCCTGCGTTTCTAAAGTTATTTGTATTTTCGTCTGTTACTTTTATTTGATATTAATGGGATTTTTTCAATAATTATGATAGTGTTTATTCTTTCGCCGTTATTTTGGTATGTAATTTTCCGGTTTGAGACCTTAGCTCAGTTCGAAGAAGTTTACCTATTCAAACAGTTTATTATTTGATATAGAGTTGCATCGATTTATCTTCACAAATTCAAGTTTATAATATTAGTTCCGGACCCGTAGCATGGTCGCCTTTATTGATGTGGATAAATGTGGATAACACGTCTGTCACACTCGCACTAATATACTGGTCAGAAAGTGACAGATGTTTTATCCATGTTTATCCACATCGATAAAAACGACCATGCCACTGGACCTCTTATGTGATTATTATATGACAATCGTTATAAAATCTTTCTAAACCTAACGAAGCGAACTTTGAATCCAATCAGTTCTCATTAAAAGTTCTTATTACTTAGCACTCCTGTTAATTAAAGTGCATGGGATTGACTCCTTTTTGCCCCTTTTTCCTTTTAACTCGTACTGGACGTAATTATCTTTAATTTCCCTGCGTCGTCCTGGATAATCCAAGTTGCTTTGCTATTTTTGTATTTACACCATTCGTGTTTCAGTATCTGTCATTTCTTTTGTGCATTCAGTGTCACATACGGAAGAAGTAAAATGGATTCAAATTTATCAAACAGAAAATAAACTCTGTCTAGTAATTTTTACAAACATTTACAATTTACAGGTAACGTTTGTCTAATTTATCATAGATTTTCGATATTTTAATGAAAGATTAAATTCATCCACTGCTGGTGATTAGCACCACCGAGATAAATAATTCGATTCTTAAGAACATTAGTTGTGTACGTGGCGAATACTACGATAATAAAAATTAAGCCTTCTTAGGTATTTATAGCATATTTTTCCTTCACTCACAGCCTATCAAAGCTTAACTGACACCCACAAAATGGCGCCCAACACCAAAACAAAAACAAACGATCAATAAATAGTGATACCCCGTAATCCTTTGACCGCAGCATTCCGAACCCAACCGAATCATCCCGTAAGACTCAATTACTGGCTCACCCTGATTTACCCACGACACGACCAATTTGTAAACGGTGTCCGATCGGAGGAAACTACCTCGAACAATGAACAACCAAACAGGACTACACTGCGAAGGAACATGGTTGGGATTGCTACGTCTATTAGAGGCGTCACCTTCCAAGTCGATCTTGTCTAGTCATGCGAGTGATGACCACCGATAATCCAGACGTTCAACAAACTTGAACTCTCCGCTGTGTTTGCTATGGTTGTCTTGAGATCGTGCTCTGCGGTGATATAGGACGGTAGCGTACCCCAATTATAGGCCACAAACTATTTTATCTAACACCCGTGTGACAACACTAATCTTATTAGAATCTATTGGAATTGGTTTGGGCGAGACGGAAGGACCTTTGTTAATTATTGGTGGTTACATGTTTTAATTGCTTGGGTTAATTCATTTGTCTTTTGGAGGGAATAATACGATTAAACGGCCTAATTTTGGAACAACAGTTTTATAATAGTCTTATAAGCATGTTATCCATATCTCAGTCTATTTTTAATGTTCGAATGTACTAAAACTTAGAACCATCATGACTAGTCCTAACTTTCTAAATGCATAATTAAGTGTGTTGCTTGATTGATTTTTTTAAGCGCAGCATTTAGAACTCGGTGTTTTATTTATTATATTGTTTCCTGTATGTGTGTTAATAACCTACTGCAACTAAGTTCAAATTCTTAACTATATTTTTTTTTATCTAAAATGAATGAATAAATCATTATTAATTCTAACTAACCGTTTTCGCCGCCCCCTTTCAGATTGATTTGTGCCCAAGGATCCCCGATCCGGGGTTCTTAAACCAATTTGGCTTAATCCAGGATTCAAACCGACGCCTTCGCCCCCTGTCGTATAAACAAACTCACATAAATCTTTATCTTATCTGATCTTTAATTCCTTATTGGTTTTATCTTTGGTCAGTATTGTATTTTGAGCGTCTTTCACATAAATCCTTCTTGTGTTTGATTTTTAATTTGAGTTAGATTTTTCTGGATCGCGAGTGATTGTCTTTTCCAAAGTGCTAGAAGATTCACTCGTTATTTATTACCAACGTGTAATCGAGGCCTCGTTTAGCAGATTTACTGAATAAATATTTTGTTTTTTGGTTATTTGCAGAGCCCGGAATTTTCGTAGCAATTTTTAATTGTCATAGGGGCTTCTTGTTTATCGACTTCCGATATACATATTTTATCGATACATTATAGAACACAACACAACATATCAATGAAGATTAAAAATAAAGGTAAACAACAGGCGGTTTTATTGCTAAAGAGCGATTTCTTTTAGATAACTTTTGAGTGGCTGAAAATGTTAAATAGAGGTTTGAAATTAAAAGTTAATAGCTATGTATATCGGAAGTCGATAAACGAGAAGTCCCTATGACAGCTTAAAAGTGCTACGAAAATTCCGGGTTCTGGTTATTTGTATTGGTTTGACAAAATACAGATATAACAGGAGTGTCACAAACTTACATCCCAGAAAATGAGGCAGTCTATGAGGCACATGTAGTTAGTAAATCTTTAATATATAACTTCTAGTTACAGTAATGGATATTTTCCTGAATGTTACCTTGTTGTATAGACCTTCCATTTCTTCATTACTACTAACATAGCACAATACCTGTGCATAAAAATATCATGCAAGATAATAAAATCCGCGCTCTTTCTTTCATAATTAATTAAAAACTACTAACCCTCTTGTACATTTCTACGAAAAGAAAAAATGTATAATTGCTCCGCTGTCCTAGGATATTAAATTAAAATCTTGTACATGTGAAAATGTATTTATTTCACGTGTTGTTTTAAAATCATTTTTTGGTAACTTTACTCCAGCTGTGCGATTACCTCGTATCATTTTGATATCTTTAGATTTAGGACAGTACACAATACAGGTCCCAGAAATGTATCACTTGCCATTGAATTAAACGCCGATGGGTGAATAATCCTTTGTTATAGCATGTTTGGGCAATTCTTTGGCGTTTCAACCGCCCGTCATTGTTGTCTTCAATATATTGACCAAAATAATTATGACTACGAGCAAATTTTGATGCAACTAGAAGCAGTACCAGGGATAGTTTATAATTCTTGTAAATGAAGTGTTAATTATATCTGAAATAATTTGCAAAGACAACAATGACGGCGGTTAAAACGCGGAAGAATCACCCGTTTTATTTAATTATAAGTTACCTTATGGTTTCAGTTTGGTAATCTCTAAATTTGTATAAAATTTATTTAGTGGCAATTTAAAAAACCGAAGGAATAATTCTAAACTGTATTTGAATATTGGTCTTTACTTAACTAATAAACCATTCGTTGTAATATAAGTATTACTAAGGTTTAAATAGCTTAATACCAGCCAAGTATATCAAGAGGCCAATATGTAAATAAGTTTGTTTAGGATGGCCAGTGGTCAGCAAACAACTATGTTGCTGTATACACAAAGGTTGATTATGACATCTTACATACAGAACCGTTTGGCCGGTGCAGCGTTTACTTTGACTGTGTATTATATTTGATCAGTCAAAATAGAAATAGAAATAACTTTACTGACAATATTTGAGACAATACATATACAACATGAAAAATAAATTAAAATAAAAAAGAAGTAAGATAGTATCAAATAGTGTCAAATGGGGTACCACTCAGCATGATGCTGTGGCATGGCGAGCCACTACCCACGATGCTGGTTTTCTGTGGCCCCTATTTGAGTGAAATCACGAATACCAGAGACATTACAAAAACATAACAATAAAAGAAAGAAAGGAGAAAAAACAAAAAAATATTAAATTCTAAGTGACCATCTAATACAAAAACAAATTGATTAAACACACGCAACCAAAAAACCAATAAAAATTTAACTACGCACACTACGCAGTTGTGCAGGTCAACCAATTGACTGTTGATTTACACCAAGTAAGGGCCAGAGTGGTTATGTTCTGTGACAAGGGCGCTAATATCACTTAGACAGATATTCTCAAATGCTATGGCAAAAGACAAGAATTCGCTAATCATGAACATCAACACATTCAACACCTTTTTCGACTACCTACGACATGGTCGCTTTTAAAAGTAACTCAACCAATGCCATCGTGTCCTCCATTAACTTTCCCTTTTAGTTGTCAACCTTCAATAAATCTTTTCTCCACTTTCACACGGCACCCTTATTACGGATTCCAACCAGATGTCTTCTACCCTTTATTGTTTTATCCGGTAAAACATCGAAAAATACCTTCCAACTTTTCAAAGAAGAAATTCTCACGCCCCAATTTGAGTGCCTTAATCGACCCCTATTGAGCGTACACCGCAGCGATTTGCGGGTAGATCACACAAAGAATCCCTTTTTTATCCCTTTACCTTAGGGAGGGCCCCTCAGCCACTGGACTGCATTACCGGTATCGATGCCAAATTAGGGTTGTCGATTCTTGTAAAGGTTAAAAAGGGATTTGGTGTCACTTGTAAGGAGGGGGACTCCCTTATTGAATTTTTCCTCTTTAAGATTCACGTCTTGACTTCCTTGGATGTCGGACCCTTTTTCTGTTTGAGCTTTTTAAGTCGTTGATTAACAAGACTGTCGCGTGTTTTATGCCATAATTCTTAAATACACCCTTTGCCTGATACTTCTTTAGGTGGAACAAATAATGGCGACGATTTTAGCATGAAGGCCGAAGCTAAATTCCGACATTTTTGTAACCTCTATTTATTTCCGCTCTGTTCGTTTTAGATACCCATGGGCAATAAAAAACCCCTTTGGATAGTGTCCCGCAATTAACCTGCACACAATCCGGCTGCGAATTCCGATCTCGCGGGTCTAAACGAAAAACAACCGAGCCATCCGAAAGGGTATGTGATGAAAAAGGCATAATGTCCACATACACTTGAGGAGTAGCAATGAAATTACAAGCGGCGGCCGCGGCCGGTGCGCGTAATATCATTCCACACGAGTCTTGAAAACGAAATTAAATTTTGCATGAAATGAAACAAAATACAAAGAAAGTGGCCGAACAAAGGCAAAGTGGCGCCCACCGTGGGGCCGCGGTTAGTTAGCCGCCGACCCGACTTATCGCGGTCCGCCCGTGTGTAATTTGTTTCTAATCATATTACATTTTTTATTTTGGTGTCTTCCTTTGTTAAGGCGCCGATTCACTGTGAATTAGGGTGCTGACAAAGAAAATAATTACGTTTGTCATGATTGTTTGCTCAACGACACTTGATCTGCGTCACATCTATTACATTATTGATTGATGATATAAATTTACGAGGTAATGTTCAAGCAGTGTCATGATTTTTCAAGTTAAGTAAATATTTTACTAGTCTATCCAGCAGTATATCAATAAGTGTATTTTGACCATCGTGCTCCAAGTAGGTCCTCACTTAGATTGCCTTCTTACAACAAACATGGCAACATTATTTCTTCGCAAAGGTATAGTTACTTGCCTTATAAATAAACATGCTTTACCTTCCCTATACTTAAAATAATTAACCCTTACTTGCTAATGAATTCTACATTTTCTATAGCCAATTTTTCACCCAAATGGCCGAGTACAGAACTACGCTCGGCCACTGTCCATTATTAATCACACTCTACGTCGGGTTAATTAGGTCTTTTCATAATACAAACGGTTTCTGAATCCCTCTCGAAAATGTACGCAGTCATAATACATACGCAGTGATCTCCGAAAATTTCAGTTTTCGGCAACCGGCTTAATAATTCATAATGTAGGCGCCGGTGAGCAAAAACGAATTTTCTAATGTGTATGGAACTTAGTCCCGCCCTCGCCGCTGGCAAAATAATTAAAGCATAGCATTAAAAATTCTTCCAGAGAGCACTGGTCGGGCCGGATATGTGATAATATTAATACGAGCCCGGCTTTGCGTTCTTAGATATTCGTTTGCACTCGAAACGTTGCAATGCATGCGAGCATTGGATGGGTACGAGTATTTCCCATTTGTGATTATTACTCGTGTAATCTGTAAAATGTGTAAATTTTGCATGTTTGATCTTGGCGATTTGATGAATAATATAGCAAGATTATTTTATCTCAATATAGCAAGATTATTTTATTTGAATCCCGTAGCCGTCATCAGTCTTGTCATAGAGAAAGATCTCTGTCCATCAGTGATTTTTTTTTATCATAAGGAGAAGGCACATGAGCACTCAGGCCACCTGATGGTAAGTAAAATCTGAGACCCAAATGAATTCTCAAGACTATAATTCTAAGACCTCAAATGCGTTGCGTTGTGTTGAGGACTAAGATGGAATGCCTCTATGCTAGTAATTTCACCGGTTGTCTTATCCCCATACCGGAACACAACGATGCGAACACTGTTTCTTGGTGGTAGGTTAAAAGATATGATGGTGGTGGCGATCCGGACGGACCCTGCACAGTCGACTAAGTTTATAATCATGAATAGATCGTGTTATTGTCAGAGATGTTTTTTTACTAAAACTTTCCTTTTCCAAATCAAAATTAGTCTCAAGCAGTCCCCATCGCATGTTAATTAAAATTTACAACCACTGAACAAAACATTTAAATTATAGCTAAATAACGATCTCTTCCAGACAACCTAACCCAACTCGACGGCAATAGTATAAGTAGCTTTGGAAATAATTAGTAACTAGGAATATTGTTTTATATAGCTTCTCTCTATCTGATGTTGCTATACCCTTTGCAGGGCGCCACACGCAAACAAACCTCCTATAATATTCCACCTGTAAACGTGTTGATGTGACATGCAAATAATTTGAATCTGTTTTTTTTGTGTTTTTTTTTTTATAATTATCTTACGTTGGTAGTACGTTATAATCATTTTAACTATTTTATCAACGTATCTGTCCATGTAGACTGTAGTGCATTTTGAAAGCATTTAATATTCTATACTAAATCTCTATTAATGTGCAAAATATTCTTTTAATTTCAATATTGTAATTGTAGAATTCAGAAATGAGAGAATCGTTACTTTTTGGCTCGTCGGAGCTCGTGCACGCTCCAATGAGTATGTATGACTACGCCGCTCAGCTAAGTTTTATTATACGTTGAAATACGAATTACTATGTTATTCGATAAGTCTGGTTCCCGTTCGGCTTCAGTTTTCTCTCTGAAAATTGGAGTTTTCGCAAAGTTTTCTGGTCTTTAAATATCGTCGTTCTCCAAACCTAGCATTTTATCCCGTTGCATGTTATAACGACCTTTTTTCTCAATTATCTTCTATTTGGAAGCACACTGTTATGTTAACCTTGTTTAAATTTGCTCAATTATTAGTTAGTCGAGTCGCCAGCACTCCCGTTGTGACCATTATTCCGGACAATAAAGCGGCAACTGCCACTTGCTTGACCTACACTAGGTTAATTTTTACTTATTTTAACGATTATTTTGTATTAGACATCGACTTTTTATACTATACCGTAAAAAGACTTATTTTTAGGTTCTCAGTGATATCTTGAAACTAAAACTAAACTAAACTAGTTCAGAATCTAACTACATAAGACGTAGGATGACCACTACAATCTAAAGTATATCCCGAGTTCCTTTTCTAAACGTGGAAGGTAGTTAAGACGGGCATCCTAAAGTAAGGAGACGTATGGAATGGCCGTCCAGATTTACTGTTATTAGCTACCGGATCTCACTTCTACGTACCGAGTACTGAGTACTGCCTCGCAATAACCGATGATACTTTATTTATAAATTATTCTATGTTTAATCTAGTTTATACGTTTCCATCGTTCTCGATAAAAACAGTTCCTAACAGCCAATTAGCAAAAACAATGTGTTCCTTACCCCGTATGCGAAAGGACAAATAAAAATACTCGTACAAAAGACGCTATTTCGTTGCTTCTTTATTTACCATAAAAATACAAATATCTAGTACAGAATACATTACACAACATACCTTATCTGTCGAATTCAAAATTCGACAGATGAGGACCAAAGCATGGTATAACTATTCTATTATTAAGGGGTAAGTAAATAGCGTTCTGAATTTAAATGCAATAAAGATAAATTAAGATTTGATTTGGGGCGCTTTTGTATTTAAGCAACGATTTATTTAAGTGTTTTTTTCCTAACTGCCCAGGAAATTGGGTAACATTGTTGTTAAAATATCAACACAATTGACGATAGTTCGTATAAAATTATGTCCAGATAATTGTGAATTGTTCATGTCTTCATTTGATCTTTATAAATTGCCTTTTCCTTGCTTTAACACCACGATAATTCGCTTCATTTTTCCGCGACTTGTTTCTCACTCGGCTCTCTTTTTAACTAAATTAATAAATAAATGTCCGACGACAAGGTCACACAAATTGACCTAGACCCAAACTAAGCTCTAGGCTTGTATTATTGCACACTCATCACACAAATATCTGCTCTTACCGGAGATTTGAACCCGGGACCACTAGCTTCGTAGGCAGGGTCACTGCCAACTAGGCTAACGTGTTGTCAAATTAACTATACTATTCGCAAAACTAAGTGGCTAGACAGGTCATAAATCATCTGAATCATGCTATCTCTTTCGCACCTGCACTGCCTTACGTTTATTACCTGACTCGCTACTTGGTTTTGCGGGTAGTATAGTTTGTTACGATTGAGAAGTCCAGAGCGAAAAAATACAACACATCTTCTAGCCGCTCTGTTTTGAATGTTGCCCTTAGTCGATTTGTGGCACTGTTCTCGCATTTCAACCTGTCACCGCAGGCCGCAAAAGCCGCATCTTGCAGACGTAGACACCCCTGCGCGCGACAAATTTGCGCCTTAGCTCTGCGACAACCCTGCTCGCGACTGCTCCTTGCCTTGAGTGACAGCCCTGCCGTGGTCTCCTGTTTACGCTATTGGCCGCGTTTAGCGTCACGCCAGACGCCGCGTTAGGATGCTAGTAAACGCTCTAAGTAGATCAATTTACACCAAACAGGAACATTTTTGTGACTGAATTTGAATCTACCCTCAAGTAGATAAAGTTTAATATTCTTTGCTGTTAAATGTTATTTTCAATTTTGAAATAAATTAAAATGAACTTTGTGCTCATTAAAATATAATTTATACTAATTTGTCGTGACTTTGTACCTGATAGCACATTGGGTCTTACTAGGATATCGAAATAACAGTCGTTAGTTGTTTATTAAACTTCTGAATTAATATTAGGTTGATAATAAAACTTCTGCTACTAATACTGTCACGGAGTTATGTACATATGCATGTTTACATTTTATTGTTCAAAACAAAAAATCCAATTATCCAATATGATTTGAGTTGACTGTAAGTTGTGTATTATATTACCGCCCGGTAATCGTTAACCCTTAATAGGGCAGAGGCCATATATTTACCACATTGCAATAAGCTAAAATTATACTTTACCACCTACGTTTTATGATGCAATTTCAATTGTATTTTACTCAAATATAACATCATCTATTATTACTCTTTAGAGACTTGCGATTCCATCACTGTATTTAATTTTGGTCTAGATTTTTTACTTCTACGGGGCTCTATTAAGGGTTAAATGATAACATTGATAACTTTGGACTTTGCTGTCCTGGTATACAAGGTCTCATTTTCTTTCCAAAGATGCATAGCAATATACATTATTTCGACGGTGTTCAATAGAAAAAGTCAATAGTCCTGATTAGTCCTGATCAAAGAAGCAAAGATTAAGCGATCGATGCCTTCGATCCTGCCATTAGTCATCTAGTTTGTGACCGTCGCCTCTCTATGGGTCTCAGATTCTACTTACCATCACCTGATGGCCTGAGTGCCTTCTCCTTATCGTAAAAAAACAAGTCTTAAACATGCTTTTACTATCTTTACATTTTTTTAATTAAAAGCATTGCTCACGGGAAGAAAGTTGAGCTGTGTTTATTGTTTTCGCTTTTCACATACATTTTCAGCGTTACAATAGTCAGTGCTAAGAAATTGGTGTGTTTATTTGCTTCAAAATGCTTTACGCATTTTTTTGTTAAAATGTAGCAGAGCAGATGTCTTTGTATAATGTAAAATATTAATAGACTATAATTATTATGGGCAACAAGGCCCGTATTTACGTCAGTCTAACATACATAACAATTTATAACTTGAAATTCAATGATGACATGACTTCGGACAGAATTCCTCCTTGAAAAACCAGTACTCTTACCACAAAGCATTTAAAATTAACCTTGTGGCGGTTCAAACACTCATGTATCAATGGATTATTTCACACTTACGCTCACATGTTGCCTAACATGTCTTCAAATTGCGAAACAGCATTCCGCCACTATAAAGCACCAAAACACCTAGTCTGTTCATTAAAGGGCCAGCGGAGGGTGAGCCTTATCCAATATTTATTAACTTATTATCAAAGAAAATCGTATAATTAACACCATCGCAGCCCCCACCCCCACGCGCGCCGGAACGTACTGAGTGGTATCTTGGGGCAGACGCGACACTGTTAAGCCACTAAGGCTGATCGCTTTAATACGGCTATTGTAGATAATAGGGAACTTGCATCATTTTTTTCCTTACGCTCTCATTAAAGTGCTATGAAAGAGAGGAATAACTGTAGACGCGAAATAAGTTTAAGCCAATTTATAAGTATCTTTACCCGTATGGCTTATTTTCGTCGCACAACTAAAAACTTTTATAGAAAACTAGCGACCCGCCAGCGGCTTCGCCCGCTGCAATTTTTTTTTTCATGTCACTTGGGGGTTTGAAAAATAGATGTTGGCCGATTCTCAGACCTACTCAATACGCTCACAAAATTTCATGAGAATCGGTCAAGCCGTTTCGGAGGAGTATGGGAACGAAAACTGTGACACGAGAATTTTATATATAAGATTTCATTGTGTGAGCGTGGCCAACTCTTTGGTCCTTACCCAATTTCGTTAATTATATAATTTACCTAAAATTGAACTTACACAAAACAGTGTAAACAGTGGCGCCCTCATTGCTCTTATTGTGTTTAGAAATAAATTAAAAAACTTAAAAAAATAAATAAAAAAAATCTCTTGAAACCGAAGAGTGGTTTTCCAAACACCTACGTTCGGTGCCCTCCCTTTTCGCCGTACGTGTTCCACACTGATTAATTTGGCATAATGCATTTTTTCGGACACACATTATTTCAGGATTTATTTCAGGACCATCGTGTAGAATCCTATAGGTTAGGTTAGGTTAGTTTTATAAAAATCCTGAAAAAAGCAGCATGCCAAATGATACGGTCGGGGAATGAATCATTTTGGGAAACGTTGGGATGCGAAAAGGCAATGGAACCCTACGTTCGCATTTTTGTGTTCTGTGGTAACACAACCGGTGAAATGACTAGCGTAAAGGCATTCCATCTAAGTCCTCAGGGTTGACGTTTAGCCATCCGCTGCGCTGTTTTATTTCTCTCTCTATCGCTCAAAAGATGAGATACCTTGAAGGGATGGATAGCTTCACCTACTTTTTGTACCCAAAGGGTAACCGTGATAGTTAGACAGTTGAAATTTTCACAGATGATGTATTTCTATTGCCGCTATCACAACAAATACTAATTAACAGAATAAAATTAATATTTAATGGGGCTCCCATACAACAAACGTGATCCCGCTTTGGCTCGATTGTGATAACGGCGACAGGTAGACGCTTGAAGTATTCACAGAATATTTAGTTATTTATTGACTGTAAAAAAAATAAGGGGTTTCCATATAACAGATATGATTTTATTGCCGTTTTTATAGAACCCGGAACCCTTCGTGCGCGAAAGCGAACGCACCTGGCCAGTTTTTTTACTTTGTTTCTGTTTTTCCAATAAAGAGTTCACATGCATACATATATACATAAAAAATACTGGGCTGGGATTCTACACGGTAATAACGATATCGTATTTGACGTGTTTCCGTATTGTCAACGTTTTCATAACTCTTGTGTCATTTACAATAATGGCGACTGTGACATAAACGATTCTAAGGCCCGTATTCATAAATTGATCTCGGTGTAAATGCCCGTCTCAAGATACGTCAAAAATGACAGTTTTCTATGGTTTGACGTTTACTTAGACGTATTTTGAGATGGGTATTTAAACCGAGACGAGTTTATTAATACGGCCATAAAACACCTCAAACACGATATCGTTATAACGCAGTTGAAGAGAGGCCCAGTGGGGCTAGACGAGTTGCATTCGACAAATGTTAGCGATTATGTTTCGATTGAAAAATCTATGGAATTGACGTTAGTACCACGTGACTTTCTCGGTGGCTTGCGTCAATTGCATACATTTGTCTATCGAAACATAATCGCTAACGATTGTCGAATGCAACTCGTCTAGCCCCACTGAAGAGATTCAAAGCCGTGTCGCCTCTGCGCGCCACACTGTGGGACGAAAATCGGCTCTAGAAGACATAGAAATCGAAGTTCTCATTTTTATAATTTTTTGATTGGGATTGGTTTCATTTGCAATTATAATGCTAAAATATTATTTTGGTTGGATTGCGTTTAAAAACTGATGAGTTATAATTTTTTTCCTTAAAATTTGTATGGGACGGCATGAAAAAGTCCAAATATCTCTGAAACCGCAAGAGAAACCGTTATATCCTCGCAGATGGTAATAAAAATAATTATTTGTGATTTTTTGGCGTAGTGCATATTTCAGTCATTGCTGCGGTTTTTTTTTAAAAAATCGATGTTATTTTGTCTTTTTTTTAAGTCCGTGGCGTATTTTTTTTTCTACTTATGTAAGAGGGGGGAGGTAGCGGAATGCAAATACTCTTCTTACATATATAAATATTTATAATAAAAAGTAAAATAAAAAAAATCGTGATAAAGAAATAAAAGTAAAAATTGTAAAAAAAATAACTAACCATAATGTAACTAAAATAAACACGATACATAATATTTTTTATTAGGTTGATATATCGAACGAATGATCTATATCGGACTCATTTTGATATAGATCACACGGATCTGAAATCTCTTGTTCCAGTTCGACTTCCTGAACCGAAAATAATGACCTAGTTTCGGCAAAAAATTCCTGCCTTTTCTTCTTATCCAGACTAGGTCTTATTGCCGTAATATGAGGATCGGAGGATAATAGAAGCATATTCAGTATATCCTCGTTACAAGCTTGCCTACTCCTTTTCCTAGAATTATGCTCCCTGAACCTCCTAAAATCTTTATTTCGAGCTTCGGAAGCCTCTTCCGAGAGACTTCCAATAGGAACAATGGCGTTGCTGGCGATAATGTCTGCTCCATGAATCAATAGCTTATGCACAGTTGACGGCATATAATACCAATCATACATTGCTATAAACTTTTGAGCAGTCTTAAAGGCATATTCCTTAAATTTCATAACATCAATTTCTTCTCCAGATGTTATTGCTTGCAGTATTACTGCAAATCTGCGAACAAGTTCTTCATCCAATCCAGTTATTGCTGCAGTTTTTTCAGGAAACTCGAAGAACCTTCTTGCTGTATTGCCATCGTTTGTGGTACCCGATCCCTGCTTTACATTATCGATCAAAAGGTTGAGCTCTTCCTTGAATCGGTCTTGAACAACTTTTTTCGTCTCGTTCATTATTTTATTGAGTTCCTCGCCTTTTGCAGCCCATTTTTTAAACCTCAGTCTGTAAGAAATGTGTAAAAGGCACTCCATTGAATTTATACGAGCATGTAGTGAAGATAACCCGAATTCATATAATTCTGTCGAAATCTGCTTCACTACAACTGAATCTAACTTATTCATTTCGGTAGGCTTAGCCAAACACAAGTAACACGTAGCATTTGACTTAGCTTTCGATAGATAAGTACAAATTTTACCATCTATCATGGTCATCTTCAAAAGGTGTTTTATATTAGCTGTATTGTATTCCGTAGGAAGTAGACCCTTAATTTCTTCTTCGAACTTTGATTTTAACTCCAAAACTACGGCTTTACTTTCCTTAACAAAACGGAACATCAATGGGCGACAATAAGACGGTGAGCAGGGTTTTGGATTCGTCCATAAAATTTCCTCACCACAAACCAATTTGAGTGGTGCTAATGATGCCATGAATATGCTCGAGTCATCGTTTTCACCATCCATTTTTTGTTTATATTTGCTCTGGCTGGATGCACCATCAAAACCCCATTTCGATATCAGCGTCAACTCTTTCTCTTCAATATTAGATGGTAATTCTTTTAGAATCCTCTGCGTAGTCAAATCCAGTAAAGCTTGAAGTTTAATTTCAGCTGATGAATCCGTTATGGTTATAGCGGATTTCGGAGGGTAGCTTTGTAATTTCGCTGACTGAATCTTGTAGTATGATGGATAAAGATCTTCGGCTCCTTCTTGAATCGCTGACTCTCTTAAGGTCATGTATTGCCATTTAGTCAGCTTTAATGCCACGTAAAGACCGAGTGCCTTATCTGGTGAATACGTAACTGAAGTTTTTGATTTCTTGATCATTTTTTGTATATTTACTGCTGCTTCAGTATTTTTGAGCATGTACTCAATTACGGATGCTATATCTTCACGCCCATCTTCTTTCAAGAGTTTTACCGCTGCATATGTTAATTCAGTTGAGTCTTCGCCTGTATAACTGTCGAATCTTCTCTTTTTTTGCTTGATTGATAGTTCTTCAAATGGTTTTCTGGATCGCATGGTCATTGTTCCAGTTGAAGTAGATGGTATCGAACATTCTAGTAAAGTAAAATCAGTCGTAGTTGACGATTCCAAAGGCTCAGAACACGAAGAATCTTGAAGTAGTCCAGGGCTGAGTAGATTAGTTTGTAGACAGCTGGGCCAATCAACATTAGCTTGAAGCCAACTTTCGTAGTATTTTCTGAAGTCTTTCGTATTCCGGTTACTTTTTTGCCATCTCGTAACTGCAGATCGAGTAAACTTTGTACAGAATTCTCTAAGTATTTCTATTTCGTCTTCAGATAAACTGGAACCCAAACGTTGCACCACTGCTTCGAACAATACTTCATGATTAAATGCCGGCTTCTTGCTTTGTAAAACAACAAATAGGTCCAAGTTGGTAGAAAAATTTGTCATTTTTAGGTTTTAGCAGGAGTACAGATGTTCACAGTTATATAGAATAATTGCGATTATCGCTCTCGGAAAAATGTCTGGTCTATTTATTGATGTGAGCTAATGATGATTCCTTTACCACTTACTTCGTTAAGTAATCACCTACTTATTTATCAATCACTTATCAGAATTAATTACTGGATCTCATTAAAACTTATTACTAATTACTCAAGAAATCATCACAAACTATTTACAACCAAAATAAATTAAGTATAATCCCATTACTGAATATAGTTCATTAAACATGCACAATAATCTCCTCATTACCGGAAAAAATATTTAATTGTATATATTTTAAGCGATCATAATTAATCAAAAAAATGTTTGATTTATAATTTGAGTATAAAATATACAAAATATAAATATTCAAGTCTTTTATTGATAAAATAATCCGCCAGGACTCACTAAAAATTAACATCGATTTTTAAAAAAATAACCGCAGCAATGACTGAAATATGCACTACGCCAAAAAATCACAAATAATTATTTTTATTACCATCTGCGAGGATATAACGGTTTCTCTTGCGGTTTCCGAGATATTTGGACTTTTTCATGCCGTCCCATACAAATTTTAAGGAAAGAAATTATAACTCATCAGTTTTCAAACGCAATCCAACCAAAATAATATTTTAGCATTATAACTGCAAATGAAACCAATCCCAATCAAAAAATTATAAAAATGAGAACTTCGATTTCTATGTCCTCTAGAGCCGATTTTCGTCCCACAGTGCGCCACATCTATCATCTCAATTAGTATTCATCCCGCTCTCCTTATGTGTTACAAAGTTAATGAGAGTGTGTCGACGTCGTATTTTTGAAACTCGGGCCCTTTGAAATACTCGGGGCATCGCAAAAATATGTAAATGTCACCTTTAGCGTGGCTACGCGTAGAAATTGATTAAGTCTCGTCTACACATTTGCTTTGGTAAATTGTAAATTGGGTAATGAATAAGCACCTTTATGACGCCGATGTCTGTAGGTATGGGGCTTAAGGGTGGCAGTTTTTTAAATGTAAGTGCTGTTTTGTTTTTTTATTTAAATTGCCTGCTTGCTTGATGCAAGGAGTTAGCCAACTTTAGAGTTCGCTACTTCATCATAGTTAGTAGTTACTAACTTTATAGTAAATATTTAAACCAAAAGCTAGTTTAGTAGTTTGCCCGTGACTCCGTCCGCATGATAGTATTTTATAGCTGTTCCCTCGAGACTTGGACCTTCTCCGGGCTTTAAACTATATATTCAGCAAATTTCACGTCGATCGGCTAAACCGTCAAACTGGACAAACGAACACACATTCGCAGTTATTAATAAGTATGTCAAATATACAAACAACCAGCGTATAACAATGATACTGATCAAAATTAGCTGACGTCAACCAAATCCCAATATCCAATCCCTTTCATTAATCAAAAACAGGGAAGTTATTAACACGTCAGTTCCGTGTCAAATCTCGATAGCCAACCGAACGAGAAATTAACCAAATTTCCATCTCCATACTTATTCAGAACGCAATCCGCAAAAGCCTTAACACGTTCAATACTAATGGCTCCTTAACGCGTCTATTCTGTATAGAATTTGAACAAACCGGCGGTGAAGGTGTAAATACAAACATAACCGGTGCCAGAATGACTGACGTTACCTTACGTCTTGCTTTATGATCGACTTTTATTGTTTTTCCCATATCATCAGTATAGGGGGCAAATTTGGATCGACGTTTCACGTAAGAGCTTGTAAAACTCCATGCCGAAACGCCAAGTTAACGATGCCGTTGCAAAAACTGCAGATTTAAAATTTTGCATCGTATCTTTATGGGAATAGGAGCGTTTTGGGATTAGAGAAGATTTAATTGGGCGCAGAGTCGTGTTGGTAAATACGCAAGTACGGGATACGGACTTGAATTATTTAGATAGCAATCGCGTGTACGTATTTGGATTGTCTTTTTTTTTCAACGGATCGAATGGGATTCTGTTTTGTTGCGTGATAATGTTTAGGGGTGTTGGTTCTGTAGATGGTGACAGATAAAGATAAGGTCCTTTATGATTTTAAAGGAGTCGAAATCAAAATATTTGTTATGCAATATGTAATATGGAGTGAACCTACTAGCGATTCGGACAAAACCATCATTGGGGAAAAGTGCCACAAAAAACCTCCGTTTTAAATACTAGTAAGTTACATTACAATGTAATAAAAAGTAATTGTAACGCACAATTATAATCGTTACAAATGTAAGGTCAACAACACTAAATTAAAAATAATGACTAAGAGACCAACACAACGAGGTCTCTACGTCAAAAACCGCTGGTTACTACATACATACATTCCCAAAGTGGGGTAGGCAGAGCTACAGAAATACCAACCCCTCAAAAAAGATTTGTTGGTAATTCTGTAACCACATTTTGCACAATCAGGCCAAGAAGTTTACCAGCGTTTTAGTGACAGGTTGCAAGCCCATCGCCTAACAGTACTACAAGCCCTTATTCCCTTAGTCGCCTCTTACGACATCCACGGGAAGACATGGAGTGGCACTATTCTAAGCCGGAAACCACACGGGCAAAACGCACGGCACGGGCTGGTTACTAATAAATTAGTAATTTTAATTATTATTGCTGGCTCATGGCGTAGGCTGACGACGTGTTTAGCCTAGTTATTAGTGACCCTGCCTAAAGTATTTTATCGCTTAATAATGACTATTAATAAGTTACAAAGGCTCTCAGAAATATTAGGAAACTGCAAGATTTCCACCATCTAACTTACCAATGAAAACACGATCAAGGGAAGAGTCATCCGATTTTCATCAAACAAGCGCGGTAATTGTGAAGCCAGCTTTATAAAATTCAGTTAACTTCTTTTATAATCTGTGACAGCGTATAGTGTGAGTGGTGTTGAGCTCTATGTCTCATAAAGCTGCCTAATTGAGTGTTGTGTTGTGTACGCTCTGAATTGTCTACTAAAACTCACCGGATAATAAAGCTGCGTCGAATTAAAAAGTGATTAAAAGAATCACCCTGGATAAAAGTTAACTCCATGAAATTAGCTCACAAACAGAAAAATCTCAGTAGAATCCGTCCACACGCCCCGGTGTCTATGCCACGGAGCCCACAGACGTAAAGATAGATACAAAACAATTATAACACACCCTCTTAAGTTGGGGGTTATAAATACCGCTAAATAAACATCGATATTCGCTACATGTAATACTGAACCCTAAAAAATTGAAAAGACAGTTCTGTTAGGGTTATAAGGGTGTTATTAAAGTGATAGCTAATACATCTCGTTTGAATGTTTTCGTACACGCATTGAATAGGCATGCGTTTTTGGTAGAAATACAAACGGTTTAGTAACGTGTGTGTTTTGTTTAAAGCAGTAAAGGGCATGTTGAGGAAAGGTTGATATGGAGTATAAATGCCTTGTCATGATGATCTTCAATTTAAATATAGATTTGGTTTAAACAGTTTTATTACTGACGGTTCTTATCTTAAAGATCAAACCTCCACAATATGTTGAATAGGACCCATTTCAAAAAAAAAACTGGCGTCGACAATGGCACTACAGATTCAAAGTCATTTTTAACTTACAACAAACTTGACCTTTTTCAAAGTTATTTTTAACTTTGAAAAAGACCTTATTGATGTAGAATGTCAGATTGACTTTAGACCTAAGATGGGTCCTAAATTAATTTCGTGACTGTACAGTGCGTCTAAGGTTATCAACAGGTTTTGAATGCATGTTACACTGTCTCGCTTTTGACAGCGTATTTCTTCATTCGTGTTTCTTAGGAAATATTAATAGGAGACTTACCGTAATTATAAATAAAGTGGGAGAGGACACTGCCCTCTCTAGGTCAAGGGTCAAAGGCTTCTTAGTCGGACATCACCATTAGATAGATAGATAAAAAATATTTGATGCTGAAATCACACGCATACAATAGCGAACATGCATTTTTTTTCTTAGGCTCTCTGGAAAGTTCCATAAAAGAGAGGAATAACTGTATAATGGACGTGTAATTTTTTCATAACGTATGAAGTTTTAAAAAATCGTTCAGACCCTCTGCAAAAACACTACAAAATCGATGACAGTAATGACGTCACAGCTGTTGTTACATGTTTAAAATACAACGTGTTACAAAATAATCCGTAAAAAAGAAATTGCGAAAGTAGTGTCAACCCTTATTAAATAACGTCAGTTCAGTATCTTAGGTACACAGTATACTAGGGTTGACACTACTTTCGTAATTTATTTTTTACGGATTATTTTGTAACACGTTGTATATGGACCATGTAAAGAAATTTGCATTTATTTCGTAAATTACTATGTTTAAGCCAATATCGTTAAATTAAAATATAAAGGGGTAATTCTTCTTTTTTACCGACAATTGCCTGTCCTCATTTTACCATACGTTATCAGTTAGAGTATTGATTATTAATGTTATAGTGTTTGAATATACGTCCAAGCATTTATTCATTTATTAGTACTAAATAATCTTTCACTTTCTCTATCCAGCGTGTTTTTTTATAAGTTGGTTTTTCATAGCATCGCGTGACAGAGTGGTAAATACAAAATTTCGTCTCCTCTGAAAACGGCCGCTTTGTCACAGTATATTCTGAAAACCTCTATAAAGAAAAAAACATTATCGCCACCGCAATAATCATTAATTAGTCCAAATAAAGATTCACGCAACGTATTTTAAAATCAAAATTTATCAATAGTTGAAAAACGCAAAATATAGAAAAATGACGATGCATTGTCGGTAAAAAAGTAGAACGACCCAAAGAACAAAGTAAGCATTAAAAGAAGTTTTCATTTTTTACAAGTATTGATTCTATATAAAATCTTAATAAACGGGTCAAAACTTAGTGTATTGCGTTTTATATGCTATTTTTTACATTTTCTCCTAAATCGTATCAATGAAACCCAATTCTGATTTTCACGCATGTTCTCTATTGTCATAAGTAGAAAAGTAACAAACGGGTATATAAACTAGGAATCATATAAATCGTATGTGTGCAGGAGCGGTACAAAAAGGTCATGGCTCAGCGATTCCATTGCTCTAGTGAGCAAAACACTGCGCATCTATTCTATTGGGTACCACAACATTGCTTTTGACGTGTTATGGTATTGCTTTCAACTCGGCCGCCATTACTCTCATAAGAGCTATCGAAGTGTCAAAGGCAATATAGTTTTTACCCCGTAGAGTAGAGGCCATGGTATTCTGCCATTGTGGTGAGTGCGTAATAGTGCTTTTATGAAGAACTTACAAAGCGTCCAAAATGTAAGAAGCCGTTTGTTTTATAATCATACGTTTTTAGTTCCGTAGTCAAACTAGGAACTCTTATAGTTCCACCATGTCCGTTTGTCCGTCCGCAGCCTAGCCCAGAGACTCTTAGTAGTAGAAAGCTGTAATTTGGCATGAATATACATATTAGTTACGCCAAAAAAGTGGTAAAATAAAATAAAAAGGTCTTTCAAAAATATTGGTGATGTAGTTTATGAAATATTAAGATTTGTTAGAGTCAAGTGTCCCTACCCCCCCCCCCCCCCCATCCCTACAGCCAAACTACAAATACTAAAAATCTGTAAAAAAATACAGGCGATAAAAGTATTTATACCTACTAAAATCATCTAAGACGGCCCCCAATGACCTTTAAATAAGTACATATTTAGTTATTACTTGTTGATTTTTATGTTTGTAGTACTTAACGGCTTCGGAACCCTACACTGACGACATGCTCTTGCCCAGTTTTTGTAATAAATAAGTAAGTAATAACACTTATAACACACGGAATAAATAAATAATGTTAAGGGAAAACAAACCAATTTTTTTAATATATTTGAAGCACGATCTAGCGTTAAACCTTAAACCCTTTTAATTCCATCCTTTTCCCCCCCAAACTCAAACTGCCACGTAAATCAAACCAATTACAAATCTAACCGTCAAGCTAGACTCCCAGGATCATGCAGGTTAAAACTAATACATCTGGGGGAGGCTAGTGGAGGGGTGTTAATTATGCAGATTTTAATTTAGGGGCGCAGCCGGTCGGGCGGGAAAAATGTCTTGTCGGATCGACAGTTGAGGGATTTGGGGTGGGAAGAACGCATAGGTTGGTCAGAAAATTGTTGACAAGCTTGTTTCGGCGTAAAATAATATTTACATGTCGCAAAGTATGTTTTTGTATGAAAGTAAGTGCTACTCAATATGTCACTATTAAGCAAGGTATTCTATGGATATCATTTAGGTCTTCGTGTATTGTTTTAAAGAGTAGAGTTTTAAAAAATCTTATTGCTTTGACGTGTTTCCGTGTTGTCAACGTTTCAATAGGTCTTATTTACATGACGGTACTGGCGGATGAGTTAATAAAAAGTACACGTCAAAGGCAATACTGTTTTACTCACTAAAGGCAGTTTGTAATGGTTACCTATTTAAAAATATCATATTACAAAGGAAAATAAATGCATTGGTCTACCCCATCGATTTATAGATATAGACCACAATAAATCTTCAACATTCTCCATATATGTGCCACCTATTATTTAACATACTACAATGGCTTTGCATGTAAATCTAAATGCCTACTCCCCTGTCTAAAGTACACTTGGTCTAATCCTTGGTCATCTCCCGGGCTGTCTTGGCCACCCTTTCCTTGGTCTAAGCTGACATAAAAGAGAGATTACACAACGCATCCAAGATGGCACGTGGCGTATAATTGGTTTAATATGCGCTTTGTTTGGTATTACTAAGCTGGCCAGTTTGTTTGAAGATGTAATTGGAATCGATTTCTCTTAGGGTGACTAATGGTAAGTTGTGTTGCCTGATTCGACAAAAAAATATCGCGATCTCTTTAGCGACTGCGTTATTAAATAATTATGTAGTCCTGGAAGAACGAACAGAATGAACAGAAACTTGAGTACGTGTCTTTAAGCATATATTGACGATACAACATTATGGAGACAAAGGATACTGGTGCTGGTTTCTTTTAAATTAGCACCAAACTTGACTTGTTTATTTGTCTGTGGGCATTAATTCCGCCATTTGCACTTTTCTGACATTAAAGCTCACGCAAGCACCATGCTGTTTAACTACATTCAATGACCACATTCTGAGATTGGACCAACGAATTTTCATTGGTATTAAAAACTGCCTCGAAACTTTTTCAATCACGTTTCATATCGTTGGTTCGGAAAATCGTGTGTAAAGATGGTTACGGAACCCTTCATCGTACCAAACGAACTCTTCGACCAATTTAAACCCCTAATCAACCTATCGACCAATCACCGCAATCAAATCAACACCTCCTCATTTATTCCGTCGCAATCAACACCGCAACCACGCGCATGAGTAATTCAATCAGGGCCTGTATCGTTACAATATTGATCACCTTTATCCCGGACGATTTTTTTTCGACCGGGAAAAACTGGGACGCATCGTATTGTTAATTATTAAAGTGGTGATAGAAGCGCTGGAAGCGGCATAAATACAGAGTGTAGGGATGGTCTACCAAAAATCAAGACGGTATTTTCACATAGGTACCGCTTGTTTTCGAAGACGTAATGTTGTGGTAGGACCCTGTGCAGGGTCCGTCCGGATCGCTATCACCATCTTATCCATTACCACCCGCCAACCAACAGTGTTCGCATTGTTGTGTTCCGGTGTGGGGATAAGACAACCGGTGAAATTACTAGCATAGAGGCATTCCATCTTAGTCCTCAGGGTTGGCAATGCATTTGAGGTGTTAGGATTATAGTCTTGAGAATTCAAATGTCTATGGGTCTCAGATTCCCCTTACCATCAGGTGGCCTGAGTGATCGTGTGCCTTCTCCTTAACACAAAAATAAATAAATGTAAAAGTTATGTTTAAAATATATTTTTGCCGCGCAATGTGTGGCACATACAATATCATTGCGCGGATAACAGGCGGTTGCAATGAGTGGTATTTTTATGGCATAGAGAAGGCAAACAAGCATATTAGGCTGATCAATAGTTTTGCATTTTTTGCAGTACTATCTTAAAACTGCAATCTTAACACTGGAAAATCATTGCAAACCCGTATGATTGAATGCCTCTATTATTGTATTACCCCACGCTGGAACACAATACTGCGAACACGTGCTGCTTGGCAGGGAAAAGGATAAGGTGGTATCGATCCGGACGGACCCTGCACATGGTCGTACCACCATTTAAACACCGTTACACCGTGTTCTCAGAATTCTCTGTTGCCGGATATTGCATAAGGAATCCGCTGGATACGATTTTTCATCGTGACGATACTTAGGGGGAGGTGTAGCTCCAGCAGTGGACGTCTTTCGGCTGGTATGATCATATAGTAATCTGTTGTATATTGATGGGATATGGTTCGTTAGGTCTTAAACTCACAATTATTTAGCAATATAATGTCGTTTTTATTTACTTAAAGGTGGTCTGAAATTGGCTTTATTATCTGGTTAAGTTTAATCTTGGTATGAATTTTAATGTGCTGTTGATATCCTTAACTACATAGTATAAAACAAAGTCGCTTCCCGCTCTTTGTCTGTCCCTATGTATGCTTAGATCTTTAAAACTACACAACGGATTTTGATGCGGTTTTTGTTAATAGATAGAATGATGCAAGAGGAAGGTATGTATAATACTTTAATCCGGAGCGAAGCGAGGGCGGATTGCTATTAATAAAAAAATCCATCCATAATGATGTATTGACAGGGACGATATAAATTTTATTGCTACATAATTGTTAGGTTAACACGGTATTGCGTATCTCCTCATCCAGTCTGGCTATATCCTCAATATCGAAGTCGCGGGCGGATGTGGTTTGTTGTTCCCCACAGGAGTCGCGCAGTCGGACTCTGGAGCCGATTCCATTTACAATTTATTGAAACCATTTTATTTTATGGCCCCCAATTTTATTTTATCCTCGCCGAGCGCGTACTCCACTTTGGTATTAATGAGTTTTCTAATAAAGTCCTCGGTTGTATGCCGATGATGCCGTCATGTGTTATGGCTTTTGTTTTACAGTTCTGGTGCGATTTTGTAAAGAGGTTATGTTGTCCTGGTGAGAGTTTGTTGTTAATCTATAGTTTTTAGTTATTTTAAAACTTTATTGGACGTACCGTCAATGAAACTTTTCGATTTCCATAGATTTTCTCTTCTGCTATCAAACACATGCGATGTAAATTTTTAACTTGAAAAAAAGCACATTTCCTAGGCACAAAAATGATATTATTAACTTCTTAGAATGTTGGTCAGATAATCCGCTTTATTGTAACCAATTTAATGTATGTTCCATAATTATAATTTAGGTATGCGCTATATCACCATATTTGCATCCCCACGTGGGCTGGAATTCTACAAGGTAATAACGATATCGTTTTTGACCTGTTTCCGTATTGTCAACGTTTTGTTAACTCTTGTGTCATTTACAATAATGGCGATTGTGACATTTATGTCTCTTAAACATGTCAAACACGACATCGTTTTAACGCACCTGAATAGAGGCCCAGCGAAACAGCTATACTTACAGCAAGGTATTTTCCCAAGTCCGAAGTGTTGTTTCAGATTAAAGGTAAATACGTTTAACTTAGGCTTATTCTTTTTCATATTACTTAATTGCTATATGTGAGAACCTGTAATTGGCTATGTTTTGTTATTCTAGTTTCTAATTTCTTTTGTAAAGCTGTTGGTTTTCCATGGATTAATAAATAAATTAAATTAAATTAAATTAAATTAAATAGACCTAGGCAATACGTTCAATGACCTCTGCGCTCCCTTAGCGGAACATATTAGGGGTTCATTGTTTACATTTCTGGGCCAATCCAAAATATGACTTAAGTATAAAGAAAGATAAAAAAATGCAACTTTTTGACATTTTAATTACAAAGGCAAAATCAAATTGTTTATTAGTTAGATAAAAAAATCTGGACTTCTTTAAATGTTAAAAGAAATGTATGAACTACAAACTACAGAACCTGAGGGCTTATTGTCTAACGCACTCGCAATCACGATCGTTTTCATTTTGAAAATCGAACGCTCGTCTGCATACAATATGAAAACAATTGCTCCACTTTGAAGCCGGTTGCGATTGCGAGTGCGTTAGACAATAGCCCCTCAGATTGTTAGGTTAACTGGGTTAATAATAACAACCCAGAAAAGTTCAACGGTTACGAAAAGAATTGATTTTCTAACTTATGATAATATGTGTGGTGTGAAACTGTGTGATAGAGTAAGGAATGAAACATCAGAGAGAAGTGTGGTCTGAAAGTAGATGTAGTGACTAAAATTGAAAAGGGCATGCTTCGATGGTTCGGTCATTTGGAAAGGATGGATGAAAAAAGATTGACGAAAGAAATTTACAGTGCTAAAGTGAGTGGAAGGGTCGGAAGGGGGCGCCCTAGGCGTACTTTTTTGAATCAAATCGGGGAAATACTGGAAAAGGGCCGAATCTTAAGTACCCGAAACCGACGTGCATGCATGACTCGATGTATGAATGTGGAAGAAGCGAAAGAGCTTTGTCAGGATCGTAGCAGGTGGAAAGAAGTACTCTCTGCCTACCCCTTTGGGAAACAGGCGTGATTTATGTATGTATGTATGTATGTATGATAATTTGGACTTACGAACAAATTCGACCTTGTAATAAATATCCAAATATATATTTAAATCTTTCCTCATAATATTTTGGATTAGCCTAGCAAAGTCAACAATGAACCCCTTCTAATATGTTCAGATAAGGGAGTGCAGAGGTCATTGAATGTATTGCCAAGTTTTATTTACCCTTTATTTGATGCATCAGTATTTATAAAACAACCCTTCTTCAAGCATTTATTTAACTTCTAACGTTTATACGTAATCAGCCGAGATTCTGGACGGTAAAGCCTAATTCCGTTTGACGTACAGTCGACGTCTTGATAGCTCTTATTTGCTTGACAGTAATGGCGGCTGAGATAAAAACTTAAAAACAATACTGACACGTCAAATGTAAACCGTATAGGTTTTACCTAGTAAAATAAAGCCCCTGAGTCTCATTAGGTAACGTTAAATAAATAAATAAATAAATAAACGTTTAATTTTGAGCTCAGGGTTTGCTACACATTTAAATGACTGCATGAGATATCTCATGTATAGGTTCTCAATGGTTAGTGGTGGTAGGACCCTGTGCAGGGTCCGTCCGGATCGCTACCACCATCTTATCCATTAACCATCCGCCAAGCAACAGTGTTCGCATTGTTGTGTTCCGGTGTGGGGATAAGACAACCGGTGAAATTACTAGCATAGAGGCATTCCATCTTAGTCCTCAGGGTTGGCAGCGCATTTGAGGTCTTAGGATTATAATCTTGAGAATTCAAATGTCTATGGGTCTCAGATTTCACTTACCATCAGGTGGCCTGAGTGCTCGTGTGCCTTCTGCTTAACATAAAAAAAAAAAAAAAAGACAATTTAATAATTTAGGGAAATCTATATATAACATAAGAAACTGACTGGCTGACTGATCGTTCAACGTACAACCGAAACCGCTGGACCTAGAAACTTGTAATTTGAAAGAAATATTCCTTGGATGGATTTCCACTGGTTTTTTTTGCAAATTCAACCCCTCATTAAAATAGGGGGAGTAGCGGGAAAGTAATTCTGAGCGTACGAAGTCGCGGGCGTCCTCTAATTTAATATAAATTTAAAACTATTAAGACTTTCGAATCTTTATTAAAATCAGTCCAGTAATCCAGGAGCGAGTCACATCCGATTTTTGAGCACACAGGTACATACACTGTTTAACTTATTACCCTCATTTGGGCTCGGTGTTGTAGGTTAAAAACCGGCCAAGTGCGAGTAGGACTTGCGCACGAATCGAGCAAAAAACAACAAAAAATCACGTTTGTTGTATGGGAACCCCCTTAAACATTAATTTAATTATTTATTCCTAAAGCGAATATACAACTAAATATTCTGTGAATATTTCAAGTGTCTACCTGTTGCCGTTATTAATATCGAACAAAAAACGACAAAAAAAACACGTTTGTTGTATGGAAGTCCGCCATAAATATTTATTTTATTTGGTTTTTAGTATTTGTTCTTAACAGAACAGAAATACATAATTTATGAAAATGTCAACTGTCGCTATCGCGGTTCTTGAGATATAGCCTGGTGACAGACAGACGGAGGGACAGACAACGAAGTCTTAGTAATAGGGTCCCGTTTTTACCCTTTGGGTACGGAACCCTAGAAAACAATTGAACCACCTGATTTTCTGCAACGAAACCACAATTATTGAGCAATAAAATGTCAACCCTAAGTATTCATCATGACAGTTGACATACTATTGTCAAATCACTGTGGGTTGGTTCTCGTTTGCAGAACTACGTCCAATTGTAAACTACAAAGTCAAGGAACAATTTTATTGAAATTCTCCCCTAGCGTCCTAAGTCCGAGGTCGGCCCTTAGGCATGTTAGTGTAAAACACCCTTTACAGCGTGGACTCCCATCAGGAGTCCGCCCTCTCTCCGGCGAATTAGTCAAAGCCATCAGAGGCTAACTACGTAGGTCCCTCAAAAAAAAATAAAAAAAATGTCAAGGAAGCGCTTGCTCATAAACTCATAACGTATCTATCGCCATAGGCCAAGGATCTTGCGCCCCGAGCCGAGTTCGTGAAGCAACATGGCTCCCCGGGGAGACACGTGCATATTAAACGTCACAGGCAAATAGAATAAATGTGTAATGCCATTTTTCTATTCATACTTCCCCTATTTTTTTAATGGGTGCGTTACTGTTTGCGCGAGGGCGAGTTTGAGGTGCGATGTGAATGAGTTTCTCGATTTGACTCTTTTTACATAATTTGTAAATTTTTATATTATCAGGCCCTATGTAAATGCTGATAGTAAAAGATTAACGGTGACTATCCTGTGTTCACTGCGAAGCTTTGAACCCCAACGATGTTTTAACCCGATTGCTTTGTAATGTATAATAAATTATAAGTCTTATAACCCGTCCTTCTACTTTCATTAATTCTATTCGTTTAACTATCTTTTTTTATGCTAGAGTACCTAGGCAAACGGATTTTCTGTCGCGTATGCTTACCTGTCACGGACATCACTCTTGGCCATAAAATATAGAAACAAAAAGCTGAAAAGCTGAGTTGTGACCATTTCGTGACAAATTATGTTTTAATTTCCGTTAATGCTTAAATTGTTTGTACTTGTTTGCCAGTTTTGTCTCGAATAAACTATTTCTATTTCTATTTCTATTATTTCTATTTAAAAAGTGACACTCAAGCTTTTTAAATTATAGTTTTGCAAGAAAATTAAAAAAGAGTTGTACTTCGGTATAATGTGACTTTTACACGAGTTCCCATCGAGTTACCGCAGTAACCTTTACATATAACATATAACGATATATGTAAAACGTATATTATATTCGGTTTAATTAAAACAACGGAAGCGATCGGGTGACCCTTCGTATTTCATCGGGACCGTAAATATATAAATTGTCGGTTTTTTTAATAGCCATCGGTCTTTGTTGTTTTAATTTTGGATAAAATATTGAACTTATTTTTTTATGCGTTTGTTGACATACGCGGGGAAGCTAAATTTAATCTGCTGAATGATTTGAGTGGGAAATATTATTGATTTAACTATTGAATATGTTTGATTGTTATTTACCTAATCACGAACTAGGATTTAATGTTATTTATTACAAATAGATTAATGGATTAGATCTTGACCTAGATATTTAACAAAAGAAAATGGGACGTACGAAGCTTCGTATCAGAATGTAATATAGTTTTTCTTCGTAATACATATGTACTTAATTTTAGTGTTTCGAGAGCCGATTGATCACAGTTAAAGGCACCAGAGACTAACAGTTGAGTTGGAGTCCAAAGCCGTTTAGGCCTGATGCACTGTGGTTCAGCGTGTATGGAGAAAGTGTCATAAGTCGATTGGTCCAAAACCTGTGAAACTAAGAATGCACCGAGCGTCCAGTGGCGCCACCTTTTATCATTACTATTATTGTGTTTTCTAAGAAACTAAAGTATTGTCTTGAAAGAGAAGGATAGTTTTTCGTAGTCTTAATAGAAACTGATCGTCTGTGCTCTAATACAATTAACTGATAATACGAGTACAAAATCAACCCACGGACTGTTAATCAGTGTTGGTCTTTCTTTTGTTCTGAATTGGAGTGTTAGCTTGACAACTACACGCAAAGACCGCGTCTCACAAGTGTTTAAGGTTCAGTATTTGAGAATGTTTGTTTGTGTAAAAGACATATTTTCCTAATCTCAATGTTACAACCTATAATTGCTGAGCACAGATAATCATAAACGGCCATGCGTCACGCGTATATTGGCGTTAGAACGCCCAATCGCACTCAAACACCATTGTTCTTCGCAAATAATCGTAAATTCCACCGGACAAAATATAATAAATTGCCGATGAGATCTGCCCGAACACTTCACCCGAAACCAATAATGTTAATAAAAATCTAACACCCCACCGTGTTGTGTTAAAAACACGGTTCAAAATTGAATTCGACGATGGTTTTGGAACAGCAAACGCGAGGGTACCAGTCTATATTTGCTGTGAACCCTTTGTTGTCGGCTTTTTTTCGGTTGTTTCCGCGTAAAGCCTGATAGAACACGTTTTTCAAATCATTAAACAGTTTCGACCGCGGGAAAAAGGAAAGTCTGTAAAATGCGGGGGCGGAAAATGCGGCCGGTCGCGGTGATCGTGGTGCCCGCGCGATAATGCGGCTCTGTCAAGAAGCAGTCTTGATGCTTGGAACTTTTAGTCATACATACATACATAACATCACGCCTTCATTCCTAGAGTGGGGTAAGCAGAGCTACAGAAATACCAACAACGCTAAAAGAATTAGGTATGTAACCACATTTTGCACATTACATGTTTACCAGTATATTAGTGACAGGTTGCAAGCCCATCGCCTAACAGTACTACAAGCCTTTATTACCTTCGTGGCCTGTTACGACATCCACGGGAAAACATGGATTGACACTATTCTAACCCGGCAACCACACGGTGAACAAGCCTTTATTACCTTCGTGGCCTGTTACGACATCCACGGGAAAACATGGATTGGCACTATTCTAACCCGGCAACCACACGGTGAACAATCCTTGAGGACTACTGGCCACTCGCGTATCTCTATCCTCTTCCCATAAAACCTTGCTCATGCGAGACTGACTAACAAAAAAGACAACGCACAACCTACCGCTGAAACCGCTGGACTTGAAATTTGGAGGGATATTCCTTAGGTTTTTTCCTCCGAGCTGGATGAAATGGGGGGAAATACTGCCGCAAAACTAATTCTTTGCGTACGATAATTTCATAAATTCGGTTTACCAACTAGTTGTTTCAGTAAATACGAGTATAAGTATGTGTATTTGAAAAAGTTGGACATGTAAAGAAAATAGTGAGACATTAACCATTTTTAACCGTTCCGTTGTGCGATAAAAAGTATTGTTACAATCTGTGTGACTAATTTGTCGCACGACAGAAAGAAAAATGGAAAAAATCATGCACGTAAGTAAAAAATATATTTTATTTTAACTTTAGTCATATACCGAATTGTCACCTATCACTTTCATGTGCGTGAATTAGGGACCTAATAGTTAGTGTTTTTCTATTTCAAGATTGTAAATACATTGCCAGCTTCGAGGACTGTGATCAAGTGGTAGCCGTATACCGGTCATCTAAGATTGCATTTGCATTAAATTTTCTTTTTATGATGATTATTTTACACACTATCCAACGATTGTGTTGATTGTTAAATGAAAGGAATAGGCATTCATTTAAAATACTGTGCGGTGATCCTTATTCTTCAGTGAATCTTGCGGGTATCCTGCCAACATTACAAATATAACAGTGCAAGTATCAAAACGTTTCTCGAATACGAACGGGCCCGATAGGTACCTCACACGTCCGCAATCGACACCGCGCTTTCCGCGACTCCGCTATTCGCAAACATGCGAAAAAATATGCCGCCTTTTACGAGCCAGCGGGCAGATTTGTGGTCGCAAGTACCAAGTTGTTTTATTTATAGTCACGTCGGCTTAGGACAGCTGTTTTTAATTGTTACGTGGCGGGTTGGTTATGTTTGATTGTGAAGGTAGGCGGAACAAAACTCATGATCTATAAGTATAATGATCTTTAGTAGGTAGTAATGAAGTATAATGATCTTTAATAGAAAGCCAAATTTAAAGTAAGTATCCGGCACTGTTGTGATTTTTGTCATCATATTGTTTGAAATTAGTGCCTCCACATCATCATTTCATGTGAAAAAGACTAGCATAGAGGCCACTATTTTAATCCTCGTGGTTTGCAACATATTTGCCGTCTTATGATTATAGTCTGAAGATTTTAGTTAGTCTGAAAAGATTAAAATCTACGGGTCACATATCCCACTTGCCATCAGGTAACCTGTGCCATTAACAGACGGATACCATACGGAACCCTAAAAAACTTTAGTCAGAATTGACCAAGTGCGTAACTCTCGAATAAAAAGAGAGAAGTGGCTCTCAAAACCAACTAAAAATCTACATACAAGAACTAACCGTTAACCTCGAAAAACCCACATAATCAACTAGCAAAAAAAACCTAAAACACTATCGCCGACCGACTTGCACTCGAAAAACCGCTCGAACCCGGGACGTGGACGTACATAAATTTGAATCGCAGCGCTTCGGGATAGCCCGAAGTTTCGCACCATTAATTCTTGCCCGCAGTCCACTGCACTTTTTCCATTTTTTAGGGTGCCGTTGGGTCCAAGGGGTTTGCTACATGAAGGGGTTCTAAATGCGACTTCCGAGTTTATATTAATGAATTAAATAATGGTACCTATGGTAATCGTGTGGTATGGTGAGCGAGTGAGTTGAGATGTCGGTAGGGAACGCCCTAACGCACATACAGTGATCAGATTCGCGATGTACCGAATAAGGGCCAAATTAAAAGTATGAATGAATGCAGTTGAAGCTTAAGTTTTATGTTTAGACCGATGCACCTCGCGTTTCACAGGGTAAACCGTTGTTTCCTATAACTTTTTGATCATGTCATTGTTTGTTAGTTATTATTGAATAGAATAGAATAGAAAAACGTTTAGTCGACAAACACATCAAAGCAAGGGTTACATATTTAGTAGAAGAAATACAGTAATATAATAAAACTAGTTATTATCTTCTAACAAGCGGCACTAATAGAATAAAATAAAGTAACAGTTAAAAAAAAAAACAATATTACAATGATGATGACGTGTGCCGAAATGGTCTCCACTCAGCCAAATGGTTGGCATGAGGATGTCAACCTTGCTGGTTTTCAGGGGAGCCAGGCGGCGGGTTGCTTGAGACAGCGTACTGTGACTTACAAAGGACAAATACATCACAAGGGATTCAATATTGATCGTCATAAATTTTATATCGCTGGCACCATAAAATTTTCAAAATTTCTTCAATATCCAACGTATAGACAAGGCTAGGTTAGGTTAGGATTGATTTATAAAAATCCTAAAACAGTAACAGTTTCTTGAAAACATACGTTATAACTTGCGATAATTATGACTTAAATCACATTATGAGTTAATATTTATGGCAGAAATATTTAACCAGTTCCCTATGGAACTAATAGGGTTATAGACAGAGTACAGAGGAGACAGGCGTAAAGGTATGTATGTATTGTGTAAATAATTGTATTTAAATCTGTGGTGGTAGACAAAACGTAAGTCTGCCTGAGAAAGCTAAATACAATTTGTCAAATTTCTAGTCACTAACTAATGGAGAATATGGGTCTGTTTCATAATCGACAAGTAAATTTATGTGTCAAATAAAAATAGCCCTCCGTTTGTCTATTTTCAAGTGTAAGGAAGGGAAAGGGCTAAATTTATTTGACAGATTTACTTGGCGATTGTGAAACAGGCTGTTAATGTATTTAAACCAAACATGCTGAAGGAGGCATCGTAGTAACCGAGAGGAATCGTTGCTTACCTTGAGTAGAGATTACACTTACCCTTTCAGGCCCTTAGCCCCAGGATTCTAGGGCCCAGGGCATGTCGTCTAGCCATTCACCACATGAGAAGCAAATTCTAACAATATTGAAAATATTGATTTAATTTGTAATTTAATTTAATTAGGTTTGATGATATTTTACTTTTTTATGTTAAGGAGAAGGCACACGAGCACTCAGGCCACCTGATGGTAAGTGGAATCTGAGACCCATAGACATTTGAATTCTCAAGACTGTTATCCTAAGACCTCAAATGCGTTGCCAACCCTGAGAACTAAGATGGAATGCCAGAACACAACAATGCGGACACTGTTGCTTGGTGGGTGGTTAATGGATAAGATGGTGATAGCGATCCGGACGGACCCTGCACGGGGTCCTACCACCACTAACACATACGCGTTTTTTTTTCTTTGTTTATTTTGAAATGTGTACACGGCTTGTTGTACTCTCAGCATGTTGGGAATCCGTCCCCAAAACCAAAGCGGTAGAAAAAATCGAACTAAGTTCAAGCCAATTAACTTCCTTTATGCGATCTCCACCGCTCACGACCACAACGAATAAGACGCCTGAGAAATATGAAACTGAGTTGTCGCATTGACATTGTCAGAACTTAACTTTCAGGGAACGGCATTATCCAATCACTCTATCCCATTCTGTATCCAAGAAATATGTATTAGTGTGAAAATTCCTTCCTAGCAATCATCCGGAAGATGAGGTATAATCACTTCTTCTGTACTTCATAAACGTTACAAAATCAAGCCTTTTTGACTTAAACAGTTTTCAGTCAATTCGATAGTTTGTAGAAATATTTAAGTTGTCTCATTAGCGGAACCAAACAACCACCAAGAGTCGCGCTTGACTAAACTTCTTCTATTTTTCGTGAACACGCGAAAAAACGAATTGCTTTTCTATATGCAAAGTAGCGACCACGTCTCCTCTCTTTGGCCGAGCACTAATAGGATGGACGTTTCGGATTCCTCTACAATATATTGCGGTATTTTTATGTTTTATTGGTCAGGATTTGGGCCCCATTTAAACTTTTTCGAATTTTATGTTACGGAAGATATTGTTCTTCTTGTTCGGCAATTTTAAAAGGGGATCGGTGTTATTGTTTCGTGGGTGAATTAGGGATGATTTGTCGCTGATTTTTTCCCTCGCTTCGAACATTATGGGTTATCGATGGCGTCATTAGGGACGCTCTTAAACTTCTTTCCCTAAGTAAACGGGAGTTTAACGTCCTATCCCACCTGCAGAGTCAATAATTCTTAGTGTCAAAACTTTCCTCGGCTTATTTGGTGTCTTTTTAGCTCACCGTATCAACCATTATTCATCGCTGCGTCATTCCACGTCGGCCATTATTAAAAACTTTATTAAAAACGGAAGGTAATTAGAGACGACAATGTAGCGAACATCGATCACGGGCAGAAGAAAGCGGCGCTTCGAATCTGCATCAAACGATTGCCACAATCAATTCTCATTTGAGGAAAAACCGAACCGCGGAAGGGCACAGATGGCAAGCCATTTTTAATCGTCGAACACCGGAAAGAAGAAGAATGCTCGCAAGTCACCCGCAGACAAATCGCCCATAATTAATGACTGAGCGGTACATTTTTTTCCACTTCGATGCCAATAGTAGAAATAAAGGAGCCACATTAGAGAAGGGACGAAACAAAACAGGGTGCGGGTGTCGAACGAAAGGAGAATTTATCATCTCGGCGGCAGCGACAGTCGGCGCGACCGCCAATGTCCATTTGGATAATGCCCAACGCGATTAAAAATATAAAAATACCCCACCACCCCACGGGGAGGAGGGGATTTGACGGAGGACCGAGCTGAGGACACAAAAGGATTATAAATGAGAAGGAATTTTAGATAATATTTGTACGTTGGATGTGGATTGTAATGTCGGTGAGATCGGATCCGTGGGGGCAGGGGGACTCTGCGACTCGCCCTAATGAGTGTTTGTATCAATTTGTTAGTATTGTATTTGAATATTTTTGTGCGTTCGTTACGATTTTAATCCCTCGCGGCCGGCCGTCTGGATCGATGTTCTCGGTTTTATATTTGTGCCGGGTTTTTATTTTTAATACCGGCCCGTTTGATCGCGCGCCGGGTCGTTTGTGTGTTGATTAAAGGCGTCGTTGGCCTTTTTGCGGACCGATATCTCAACCGCTCCCGGTTTTATACTTTTTACCTACACTTGCACCCACAAAAATAACTTGCCACACAAATTGTAACCTCGCAGAGTACGGTTAGATTCTTAATTAATTTTTACATGCGTGGCAAAAAAATATCCCAGGGAAACGTGTGTAGCATACAGTCGTCCAGCGGGAAAATTTAGCGACGTAATTAATACATATATATATATATATATAATTTTATTTGGGTTTTAAATACGGAGGATGAATCCGAATGAGCGGCCGAGAAAAGAATAACACCGAGGCGACACCGGCGGCCGACGTGTTTTCAATTCATTATCTCGAAAACAAAAATTTCATTAGCCCCGAGATTTCCTTTTTAAATTAAATTATTCATATATAAATTAAACAAAATATAATAGAGGTCCGCTCGAGTAAAAAAGCGGCTTTATCGTATCATATTTTATTAAACGAATTTATAATTCTACGCCGATTCGAGTAAATCCTCGGGCGACCCCCCGCGCCGGCAAAATATTTATGAATGCCGAGCAGAAAAATCCACAATAATATTTCAGGTTGGACGTCCGGCCTTACTTACCCTCGCTGATCTATTTAAAAAAGACCCGGAAGGACAAAAGGGCTGCTCGTAAAAACTGGACACGTATAGAAACCCCAAACGCTTTGTCTAATTCTTATTTTTTACCGAATCGGAACCTTTTCGTGTTTTTATCGGTTTTTGTTCCGGAGACATCGCCCCGGGCCGCGATTGTTCTAATGTGCGGCCGTTTGTAACTTTTTTCCTATTTTCACGTGGTAAAATGACCCTCGCTTTGGTATGTAAAAATTGTGTGATTTACGCGGCCAAATGTGCCGTTTTCTTTAGCCGAGTCCTTTTTGTACACGAATCGGGATCCAGGGCTAATTTATGGTTCTTGTCCGTTTCGTTCTTTAAGTGCTCTTGTAACGCGAAACTTTGGCGCTAACTTGTACTATCCTCCTTTACCCATGTTTCTTAAGATGCCTTACAATGTTCTTTTAGCTTCAACAGGTTCTTCGTTAAGTTCGATAAAAAACTCTTTGCACGAATCGTGACATTCTATATCGCTACCACTATCTTAACTAAGCTACCAGCAGCTGTGTTCGCATTGTTTAGTAGGTGGCATGGGGTTAAGATAACTGGTGAAGACTATTGTATAACCGCATGCCATCTCAGTTTTTCGAGTTGGTAACGGATGTGCAGTCTTGACAATGCAATGACTTTTAATCTCAGATCCCACCTACCATCAGGAAGGCTGGACCTCTTTTCTACTGGGTTAAAACGATATTGCGTCTGACGGGTTTTAGTATTGCTTTTAACTCGACCGCCATTACTGTCAAGTATATAAGAGCTATCAAAACGTTGACAATACGGAAACACGTCACAGGTAATATCGCTTTTACCGTGTAGAATCTCAGCCCAGGGCCTCTATTCTACTGCCGCCATTATCATCCATCAATGACATAAAGTTATCAAAACGTTGACAATACGGAAACACGTCAAAGACGATATCGTTATTACCGTGTAGAATCCCTGCGCTCGTTTGCCTTGTATGCCATAACAAATGCCTAAAGCCTAGTTTGGGACGAGGTCAACTTGTGTAAGATTTATTTATTTATTGCTCCATTGATATTCATTTATTATCTATGGTTTATGAATACTTGAAGACCCTTCAAGGCAATTTGAAGTCTGTCCAAAGGACGTCCGCTATCAATCTATCTCCATAAGCTGACCGGAGCTTAAGGGCTTCAGCTTTGAAGCCCAATGTTGTCTGCAATACGAGCTTTAGAAGGTCACGGGTTCAATTTTTATATTTGTATTGCTTTGGGGTTACTTGAATGTGCTATGAATCTATGTTATTTAGTCTTCAAACCATGTAGATTCATCGCAGGTACGTCGACAAAACTGTGCACTAGAAATTCAAAACATGAAATGAAATATAAATGTATAAATTAGCTTCGTCTCCATGTATGGCTTCCTAAGGTATCCTCACAGTTTGGTGATTGGATAGGGAGTTCGCAACACATAAAGAGGTTAGAACTAGGATATTTTTACTGTCAACATTACTATTATCTTCACAATTAACAAATTAAAGTTATTTAATAAAAGCCGCAAAATAAAAACATCAACAGCATCATCGTCAGTACCAACCTTGACTTAAATACTATACTTTTTTTAATTTCCACCTCCATCATTTAGATAGTTGGCAGTCTACAACTGTGCGTATTACTCGAAATTTCCTGCCACGCACAACTAAACTGTGGAATGGTCTGTCGCCTGAGGTATTTTACGGACCAATACGACCTTCAAACCTTCAAGAAAAGAGCGTACTCTCATTTGAAAGGCCGGCAACGCACCTGTAACTCCTCTGGTGCTGCAGGTATCTATGGGTGACGGTATTCGCTGACCATCAAGCGATACGTCAGCTCGTTCGCCTCCATTTCCATAAAAAAAAATCCGGGCAAGAGGATGTCGGACCATGCTCAGTGTAGGGTTCCGAAGCCGTTAAGTACTTAAAACAAAAATAAAATCAACAAGTAATAACTAATTTTCTATTTTAACCTTAACTTAGCAAAAAATAAAAAAGTCGTGAATTGAAATCCTATTTGATTTCGAACCAGCATAAAAAAATATCAATTAAAAAAAAAAAGAAAGTGAACATTATGGTATGTATTCTGTGGTGCAAGTTAAGGGTTAAATTCATTTGGTGCCGTCTTAGATGATTTTATGAATTCAATTCGTTATATGCGCTTTCATTTAAGATTTGTTTCTGATTTTTAGTATTTGTAGTTTTGGCTGTAGGGGGGGGACACTTGACTGTACCAAAAATTAGCGCTTAAAAGCTTAATATTTCATAAACGGATCCCTGATCGACAATTTTTTTAACCTATCTTGTACCTACCGAATGACACCCCACACAATGGGGTAGTCAAGAAAAAAAAATACATCCCCACGTTAAGTGTAAGGGAGGTAACCTAAAAAATTTTTTTTTTACATTTTTTTGTACGACTTTGTTGGCGTGACTAATTTGTATATTTATGCCAAATTACAGCTTTCTAGTACTAAGAGTCTCTGAGCTAGGCTAGGCTGAGCTAACCTAACCGGCTTCGGAACTCTACACTGCGCATGGTCCAACATTCTCTTGCCCGTTTTTTTTTCATTGTGCTGTAAACTTTAAATAATTCAATTATATTCGATAACGTAACAGTTCTGTTACATTTGATGTCCACTAATTTACCATAATGTTATCCTCGGCAGGGTCACTTCGAACTAGGTTAACCGTGTTGTCAAACTATCGCCATCATCTGGACGTCGACCTGAACTAACTTTTGTAACGATCCAACTAGTAGAACTGATCCCAATGCGCTTTCACTGCACGTTGCATTAAGCTCTTTGATGCGTTCCGAATTTAGTTAGCAGTGCACGTAACTTACTTATACTAGAATTAGGAACTGGGAAATAAAATGAAAAATGTAGTGATGCGTTAGGCTGTTAGAGCGCTGTCAGGTAGGCTACATGAGTATTTTTTTTTCTTACCCTCTCTGGAAAGTGCTATGAAACATAGGAATAAGTGTGTAAGCGAAATAATTGTCGTGTATTTTTTTCATAAGATATGAAGTTTTAAAAAGTCATAGTTCAGACCCCCTGCAAAAACACTATACCAAATCAACGACGGGAATGACGTCACAGCTGTAGCTGCCAATACCGTTGAATTAAAATATTACGTTTATAAAATGAGGATGCAGAAAAAAACAATCTAAACATTAAAATAAGTTTTAACTAGTTTTGATTCTATATAAAATCTTAATAAACGGGTCATTAACTCAGTGACGTTTTATATGTTTTTTTACAGTTTCTCGTAAATCTCATCAATGAAACTCAATTCTGATTTTCATGCATGTTCTCTAGCAGCGCTGCACCAACGGATGTCTTCACATTACTGCGGTTGCAGACTGGTTGTAGACTGCAGAGGGACAGCGCCGTGTGACAACCGCACTGTTTGTTTGGTCTCTAGTCGCGCGAATAAACTCGTATCACACAAATATCTTCCCTTACAGGGATTTGAAACCAGGACCCCTAGCTTCGAAGGCAGGGTTAATACCAACTAAGCTAGCGTGTCGTCAAACTACATATGGTAGTACCTGGGCGACCGAGCTCTACTCGGGTGTATAACAATTTGATAGTGTCGTCTATGTATGTCAAACACCTGGTTTATCGTTATTCCCTTGGGTACTGCTCAATTTTCCGGGATAAAAGGTTTCCTATGCCCTTCCCTGGGACCTTAGTTATCTCCCCACAATTTTAAATCTAAATCGGTTCAGTAGATCCAGATGACCTCCTAGAACCTCATAAACTCAAATCACAAATTTAACTTTTAATATTAGTATAGATAGTATAGATTAGTATAGACGATTGTTCAAGGCAGGTCCAGATATCAGGGCCACATTTCGCAAAACATAACAACTTCGGGAGGCAGGTGTCGATTAAATATATTGACTAGTCATCTATCAATGGTGTTATATAGTTGAAGTAAGGGGCAAGCCTATGACCAAGTTAAATCGAATGCTAAATTAATAACGCTCGAAAGAATGCAAAAAGCAAGCAAGCTTAGACGTGGAGAGTGACAAAGCTAATCAGACTTGCAATACAATTTGCAGATCCGAGTTTTCAACGGTCAGCTCCTGCAATATGATCGCCAGTTTTAACCCGGAGTTACTAATTGTCATATCTACCATGCTCATACCCTTATACAGACTTTGCTCGTCGTTATTTCGTACAATACAAAGTAAGGGTTGGCGGTTTTTAATTTTAGGGTCAGTCTTGTGATTGTAGGCTTAAGAATGCAAACGTCTTTTGGTCTCAGAGGGTTGCCAACCGTACTATATTATATAGTATTGTACTATATTTTGTCACTTTGTACTATATACTGTTGAAGTAATATAGTATTGTACTATATTTTGACTCTTTGTACTATATACTGTTGAAGAAACATATAGTACGCATAAATACTATATTTCAGAGAGAAGTGCTCCAATTTTCCCAGGATTCAATTAAATTTTATTTAATCGCAACACTGCTCGGTCAATAATATGATCAATCAACAATCACACCTTGCGCCATTTGCATTTTAAACAATAAATAAGATGTTATGTTGTGATTTTTTGAGTCTGGTATTTATAAATAAATAAATAATCACAGGACAATGTCACACAAATTGACCTAGTCCCAAACTAAGCTCTAGGCTTGTACTATGGGTACTAGACGATAAACTTACTTATATAGAGAAATATATACTTAAATACGTAGAAACCATCCAAGACTCAGGAACAAATACTTGTGCTCATCACACAAATATCTGCCCTTACCGGGATTTGAACCCAGAACCCCTAGATTCGAAGGCAGGGTCACTCCCACCTAGGCTAGCGTGTCGTCAATTTATTGTTAATCCTTTAGTGTAATTTCTCACAAAACTGACTAACTGGTTGGGGTCGAGAAAAAGTCTCAGATCCTATTTTGCATAAAGTAACCTGTGCGCTCTTTTACCTACTTGCCGTAAAAAAACCTGACCGGTTTATTGAGTTGATGATGTCGCTTGCTGAACTTTTCTAACGATCCAACTAATAGGGGCGGATCTGTCCTCATACCTCTCACGTTGCATTAATCCACTCTTTGATGCGTTCGGAACCCCGTTAGCAGTGACGGTGGATTTCTAAAGCCACTGCGAAATAATGGCGCATAGAAACATCCTAAGTAGGGCATACGGCCTAGGCATTCACACTTATTTAAGCGATTTTCTATATCGAGTTGTTCAAAAGAAAAGGAAGTCAAGAAAGGGACACGTTTAGAAAGAAAATAGAAAATAACTCTTTAAATTCAAATTCATAACATTTATTTGACAAAAACACTCTGCAACACAAAAAAAAAGTAAAAAATAAACATAAAAACAAGATCAGATTATACATATACAATTTAGAAAAATTCCCCGTGTGGTTGCCGGGTTAGAATAGTGCCACTCCATGTCTTCCCGTGGATGTCGTAAGAGGCGACTCGGGGAATGAGGGCTTCTAGTACTGTTAGGCGATGGGCTTGCAACCTGTCACTAATACACTGGTAAACAGCCTGTTTGTGCAAAATGTGGTTACAGAATTTTATACCAACAACTCTTTTTGTAGTTGTTGGTATTTCTGTAGCTCTGCCTACCCCACTCTGGGAATGAAGGCGTGATAGTATGTATGTATGTAATTTAGAAAAATCGTACTGTAGTGTGAAGTCAATTATGACTCAGCTCAGTGTGTGCTGCAGCCGGAGCCACAGCGCTGGTTTTCAGCTAAACCCTGGTGTTCACCTGAACGATATCACATAAAATATATTTACCTACACACATATAAACCTTCTATGATGCGTTCAAAAACCGCAAATTACGACTAGCATAAAGATAACTATTTTGTTAGAACGTATTTCTTTTCTGTGAAAATGTTTTTATGGCTTAAATAATGACATCAAATTCGATATCATTATTACATTCAAATTTCGAACATCTTTGAAAACGAAAGAAGTTTTGTATCACTGGAGATGAGATTTTATTCGAAATGAACTGTCAATTGCCTATAATTTTAACAAATCTCGCTTGTTACTTGATATCGAACTATATGATAGTAGAGGCCGACTCTAGTTTGTCTGGGAATTAAAAAAACAACTACGGTTGCCGCCATTTTTGACGTTATATTTGTCTTGTCGCAAAAAATAGTTTAGTTTACTTTGTTGTTTATTATATGTATGTAGATAAAGCAGTGTATTTAACTGTACATAATTAGGCATTAAAACACTCGTGTGTTGTTATTATGTAGCTCGCCTCTCGGCTCGTTTCATTAACACGCTCATATTTTAATGCCTTTTATTATGTAACAGTCACAAAAACTACTAATGTAATCGAATATCTTATGCTTGGCATGTCGAAATTTATGCTAGTTCGATATGCAATTTCTAGCTACCCTATTTTCTTTGGTGGTAAAAATGCTATTTATAAGGCTGATTGGTACTAATTACATTAAGTATAATTCAATAATGAAATGCCATAACCTAACTCTAAGCAAACACGTGCTAATTTAATAAAATGTTCCATAGACCACAACACAATCACGCGACCTAACGAAAGATTAACCCGAACCGCAAAAACAAAAATGGCCGCCGTAATCAAATAATTATCAAAGGCAAGGGTGAGACCTTCCTTCGTATTTATCACGGGGGTAATGAATGATCTTTTTTTCCCAATGATAATGGGCCACCTGGACATTGGGCATGATATTAGGATGGCGTTTTTTTTTATTACCGTAATGGGTGAATTATGGCCAGGATTAGAAACATAGGTGCTTGGGAACCGGGCTAAAGTTATTGCTAAAAGGCGACAAAATACGCGTGATTTGTTAGGATAATGTTTTATTTTATTATTGTGCTCTGGAGTTTTTCTAGACTACGGATATCAAAGTCTAGGAGCTTCCTATCTCCGCAGCCCGTACTTACTGTTGCTGCAATCGGCACCACCATCACACCTTCCGGCAATTCAAATTCAGCTTTATTTACTTACATTTAAGGGCTTGTAGTACTGTTAGGCGATGGGCTTGCACCTGTCACTAATACACTGGTAAACATCTTAGCCTGTTTGTGCAAAATGTGGTTACAGAATTATAGACAAGTCTTTTTAGAGTTGTTAGTATTTCTGTAGCTCTGCCTACCCCACTGGGGATGAAGGCGTGATGTTATGTATGTATATTTTCTTTCATAAATAAGTAAATAAACACAACCTGACATTTTTGAGATCCTGCCCTGCCCCAAAGAATCCTCTGTTAATAAAAAATCTTAATTTATTGTAAGGAAAATCCTGGCGTTTGGTAATCCTAGTTGCAAAGAGAAATAGTCAGAGAAAACTTCAATATGCGATCAAGCTTAAAACATTTTAACGACTAATTTGAAAAAAATACAGAGCGAATTGTCCCTCACCTTTTATCACATTCTAGGGCTATCTTAACAGTGTTAATTAGGTTTTATATGGATGTCTTCCTTGTCCTGCGAATTAGCCACAAATTGATATAAAATGCGAAGATTTCTGCGACCCCCGAACTCACAGCATCTGTCTTGGGAATCGGCCACGTTAATCACTGAGCCGGTCTGTGGGCGTTAATGTTTAAAGAACGTCTATTTATACCCCTGAAACTAAAATGGGGGTGTTTGAAGCTTTTGTCTGCCAGTCGTCGTCTAGGGTCCGAAAGGGCAGAGGTATATTTTTAACGCATCGAGAAGGCAAACAAGAAATAGGGCGCCTGGGGGCCCAGTTAAGATGCATAACGAGAAATTAGTGATTTTCAATAATCTAATTATATCTAATCTAATTGATGTTATATTGCGTCGACTGCTTATGTAAACTCCATACATTTCGAGTCGATAGAAAACAGAAACGTTATTAGCGTTTGCATCTTGGCTAAGCCTACTTATGGTAAGGGACCCATGACCTGTATCATAATACGGTAATTACGTTTGTTCAAAAGGTGTAAGGTGATTGTAGTTGTGGTTCTTAGATTAGTTTTACGGAAATTCGCTGGGCTAGTCAAGAATGTTAAGCTCTATAACGAACATGGTGTCAATTCATAGTTGTCAGGGTTTTATTAGTTAAATACGGTTACCTAATGTTTGATTCGGTAAAACATTTTAGTAACTTTTTTTTGTAAAGAGGTACTTTCTGCCACATTACTTTTCATTTTTTTCTGGTCATAAATCTAACCTAACCTTACATATTATAAATAAGTAAATAAATATAACCGATAGCAAAACAATATCGTTTATACGAGTATAATTTTTAATTTGCAGCTACTACATATAAATTGACAGTTTTAACATAAATCTGACGATCTGAAACTACATTTGTTTATGCACCTGGTTTAATTTCGGATTCAAGACCAAATATGATTTCTGTTTTTTCTTTTAAATACAAAACTATAAGGAATAAATGTATTAAACGGGTTAGTACAAGTAAAACTTGACTCCTGTGTTAATTCTCCTACTTGTCTGTTCCAGGAGTTTCTCCCTCGACGAGCGGTTCCTGTATTCCCAAGGCGAAGTACGCCGCGTCCACTGGCACCCGAGCTCGCTGTCCCATCTCTGGGTGCTGGTCTCGGATAACACCATCAGGTAATTGACATTACTATAGTATCAATTGAGATATGTCGTACGTGTTTATTTTGGGTGTCTATCATTTCATCGAACGCTATTTTCTGTTGAAACCATAATATTTTCAGGATATCCTAAACATTAAACCCAACCTACGTATTTAATGTTTAAGATACCCTGAAAACATCATGGTGTCAGCAGAAAATAGCGTTCGATGAAATGATACATTCGATGATTTGAAATTCGATAAAGTGATGAGTTACCGTTTTTTATATTATATTCTCCAATTTCAGGCTGTACAACATAGCCCTGAAAGCTGGTCCGAGGCTGGTGAAGATCTTCACCATCGGCACGAAGCCGTACGGGCTCCTCGCGTCCAAGCCGATCCTGGACAGCCTCGGAGACACCGCGGTGGACTTCACCACCACGCCGGACTCCGACAGCCTGCTCATCCTGAGGGGAAACGGGGATGTGTACATGATGGATTGCGATATGGAGGCTAAGAAGTGAGTTGTTCTGGTTTGTACTGACACAGACGAATATGGTTGTGGACTATCTTCCTAATTATTCATTAAAAACATAGCTTAAAAGATTTTTCAGTAAGTACTGCACTTTTAAGGCCGACACACAAACATCGAAGTTCAGCGCAGAGATTTTTTTACTACCATAGCATCATGGTCTTTGGCTTTATTGACATAAGATCTAAATTAATTAACATCACATAATCTCCGCAACCGTGTCCTCGTATTTGTTGTGTTAATTAATTTCGATCTTATGTCAACACGTTCAAAGATGATGGGTACTATTTAGACAACGATAAACTTAGTTATATAGAGAAAGGCATACTTAAGAGGCCATATACGAAATTTTGCCAGTTTTGCTTTTTTTCGTGATTTTACAGTTTAAATACTGCTTTTCTATAAGTTTTAATGCACATCATGATATATCATTTCAGTTATGATCGAATAAATGAGTTACGCATGAATGAGCTACTTTTTTATCTTTGTCGAGAATTTAAATTCGGGTTTTAGGTTATTTTAAAACATTATATATTGCTATTAAAGTTTTAATTTTTGGATGTGCTTCTAAGGTAATGGATTGATTTTGAACTGAAGTTTATTACTGTTCTTTTAATTTTATGAACGAGTGTTTTAAGAAGCCGAAAATTAAAACTATTTTTTGTCCATTTTCTATAAAATTTTACCAAGTTCATAATTTTTTTACACAAAAAAAATATATAAAGTTGGTAAAAAGTAATTCATACATTTTTTAGACAACTTTTAATCAATTGCAATTTTTTCATACCTTGAAGACGTCAAAACGATTCGTGAATATGCGATATTCTAAACCTCTTACAGCAAAACTCACGAAATAGTCACCGGTCTCAGGTCGATTAATCAAAATTAAATAATAAAAACAAAAAGTATTTCATACATTCGTTGAAAATCGAAATTATCTTTCGTGTTGCGCATTAAAATTTGTAGAAGTAAAGTATTTCAACAGTAAAATCACGTCCGTAAAATCTCGAAAATAAGCGAAATCGGCAAAATTTCGTGTACGGCCTCTTAAATACATAGAAAACATCCAAGACTCAGGAACAAATATTCGCGCTCCTCACACAAATATCTGCCCTTACCGTGATTTGAACTCGGGACCGTGTCGTCAAATTAATTGTTTCAGCCTTCAGCACAAGCTGACTGGCCCTCTCGCGATGTACCCACCGGCTGATGATAACTATGGATCGGAGTCATGCTCCATCACGGCCTTGTCCAATGGCAAAGACATGCCACCGCTGGTAGTGGTAGCCACGTGCTCCGCTGCGTTATACCATTGCCTGTTGCTGCCTAACGTGAGTATAAGTAAAGTATATTTTCTCAAACATGCTAGGAAATGTATGCGTTAATATAACCATTTGAAGACATAAAGCTCCCTAAGCCAAGGAGGCCTAAGGGCTAGAAGTAATGTGTGAAAAACCGAAGAAAAAGTGTCCGCTACTCTAACTTTTTAAATTTGCTTACTAACATTAAACTGACAAAGGAAAAATTACATACTGCCAAACACCACTAGACTCTGTAAACATTGTGCGACATTTAAAAAAAACGGTTGTCTGTAAAGTCGGTTTACTGACGATAGTTGAACGTGACAACGTCATAAGAAAATACTGATGGAATGGTTGCATTTTTCAAAAGAAAATTTTAATTTTATTTGTTTGATAGATATTTTGTATGGATATAGAGAAGGAGGTAAATACATACATAACATCACGCCCCCATTCCCAGAGTGGGGTAGGCAGAGCTACAGAAATACCAACAACTCTAAAAAGACTTGTTGATAATTCTGTAACCACATTTTGCACAATCAGGCCAAGAAGTTTACTAGTGTATTAGTGACAGGTTGCAAGCCCATCGCCTAACAATACTACAAGCCTTTATTCCCTGAGTCGCCTCTTACGACATCCACGGGAAGACATGAAGTGGCACTATTCTAACCCGGCAACCACACGGGCTCTAAGGAGGTAAATGAAAATCACAATTGAATGGATCAAGTTACATTAATTTATTTGTACGCATAAATACAATTATGTCATTTTTTTTTACAATGTACATAGTTTTTACAAGTATGAATGTGCGTTCCATCTTAAATTTAAAATTTGGAAACATCATTAAAAAAATTGTAACTCTAGCTTTTAAAAAGCCCGCCTCAATGTTTGTGATATAAGAGAAAATTGTTCCCTTTGACGGCTGGCTGGTCCAACCTGTCATTTCAGACACGTTGTTATGATATGTGGAAGATTTAACATTTATGTTTTAATTTTTTGAAATCATAGCTACGCTCGATAATTATTTCGATCGAATAGTAAAAAGCCATTGTTTTTTTACTCATCGTGAAATAGTTCTGTTAACTTATTGTTATAGTTTTGTCAATTATAGCATAACCTACAATCGCTGCACTAGCGGACCGATGCTATTTATTTTAATGATGAAAGCACGAATATTCTACAATATATCACTAAACATATATTTAATATCGAAAGAATCATTACCTTTATCGCCGCAATTATCGTTGCTATAAACAATTGACTCAACAGTCCACGCGGACGCATCGCTCACTCAAGTAGGAGAGAGACAGATGTCGAACGCTGCCGAACGCGGAGGCCGATTGTGCCTCTTTGTCGCTCGTTCCGCGCTCTCGCTTGCACTTCAAGCCTTAAATGGAACGCCTCAGAGCGTGGTAACGCCGCATGAGTCATGTCTTTTCGTGCATGCAGCCGGCTCCATCGAATTATAAGACGTTGTCACGTCAAAAATAATCTATGGTACTTACTATATTTGGGTGAGGACTATAAAGTTGGACCATAAGCGCCGTTAACCATACAAACTACGAAGCCGAAAAAAGTTCCGTTGTGCGACAAAAAGTATCCTTACAATTGTTTGTCTAATTTTCGCCCCACAGCGGAAAAGTTTCATAGAAAAATTAATTGCGTGAGATAGCGTGGCCAAGTTTTTGGTCTTTACCCATTTATGTGCGGCTAAACATGGTGCTCGAATAGCTTGTTCAGATGGAATGTTTAACAAATAAAAAGCGGCAAAATGCTATTATTTTTAACACGCTTATAATTATAAGTCGACCGCTTAAATGAGAACTCGCCCGCGCTGTACAGGGGCGCGGGGGTGTGATGACAAAGGGGACCAAGGGAGGAGCGGGCGGCACTTTAGTTTCTTTTTACTTAGTACTAATACTGCAATGGGTTTATCTGTGTACTCCAGGTGCCAGATACGGAGAGCGACAGCCACGCCCTGTACGTGATCGAGGCAGTGGAGCTAAGCATGGTGCTTAACCCCGACGAACAGGACATGCAGTACTCTTATCCAGTTCATCTGTATCCAGTAAGAGCTCTTACCAATTACTATTAAAACTCCAGTTTCTTTTTTAATTGAATATGGGATTGCTCTTAACTTACTCTGCCCGTGGTGGACGAAGATTTAGTCGAAGGTGACGCCTAATCCACCCAGAAGAAGCCTATTCACCCTAGCTTTAAATAGGTTCAGATATGCACTCGGAAATACAGTCAATGAAAGCGCGTTCCACTCTTAATAATACTTACCCTTGCTTTCAGAGTTGAGATACCTCTTTTTTTTTCGTTTTGTCAAGGACAACGACTACCAATACTCAGCCCACCTGATGGGAAGTGGAATCTGAGACCTAATGATAATCTTAAGACTATAATCTCTGGACATTAGTTTTGTCATTAAGTATTTTATTTTTTTCCAGTGCACCAACAATACTTACGCCTGCATGCACGCCGGTGGAGTGCACACCGTCACCCTGCCGGTGCTGACCCATTTAAAGGAGTACGCTATGGCTGACGAAAGTGAGATTCATGTTTATTACTATACTATGCCAGCGGTTTCGCACCACGACACACTTTTGACTTTCCCGGTGGATTTTACATTATCTTCTTTCATAAGAACCTTCTCCTGACGATAACGAACATAACAAAAAAAATATTAGAGAAATCGGTCCAGCCGTTCATGCGTGATGCCGTGACCAAGGGAAATGGGGATTCATTATCTTCATTATCTATAATCATTATATATCTTTTTTACGAGTAAATACAGTCTGCCTGTAAGTAGCTGCAACACTGCACACTTTAGTACCTTGTAACGTTTACGCGTTTGATATATTAGTGTAGTAGTTCAAACATGACGTTGAAGTGACAGAACACTGACGTGTTCTGCTATTTATAAAGCCGACCGTATCTGTTTGCGTATGTACGAAATGCAATACAAGAAGTCTGGTAAAAACATATTAAATGTATTTTTGTCACAAATTCATTAATGTCAATTTGGTTCTTTAATGCTTTTACCGTTTACTGTTTGTGTTGCTTTGTCCATATGTAAATGTAGTCTAAAATTCACAGTGCTATAGTTTTGCTATTGTACTGTGTAATTAAAATAAATAAATAAATAAATAAATAATCGTTATGATATCAATTGGTATGAGAAATATTTTTATAAAGAGTGATCATTACAATGTAAAACGGTATGAGAAATATTTTTTATGAAGAGGGATCATTATAATTAATGTAAAACGGTATGAGAAATATTTTTATAAAGAGCGATCATTATAATGTAAAATGGTATGAGAAATATTTTTATGAAGAGGGATCATTATGATGTATAATGGTATGAGAAATATTTATATGAAGAGGGATTATTATGATGTAAAATGGTATGAGAAATATTTATATGAAGAGGGATTATTATGATGTAAAATGTTATGAGAAATATTTTTATGAAGAGGGATTATTATGATGTAAAATGGTATGAGAAATATTTATATGAAGGGAGATTATTAAGATGTATAATGGTATGAGAAATATTTATATGAAGAGGGATTATTATGATGTAAAATGTTATGAGAAATATTTTTATGAAGAGGGATTATTATGATGTAAAATGTTATGAGAAATATTTTTATGAAGAGGGATTTTTATGATGTAAAATGGTATGAGAAATATTTATATGAAGGGAGATTATTAAGATGTATAATGGTATGAGAAATATTTATATGAAGAGGGATTATTATGATGTAAAATGGTATGAGAAATATTTATATGAAGGGAGATTATTAAGATGTATAATGGTATGAGAAATATTTATATGAAGAGGGATTATTATGATGTAAAATGTTATGAGAAATATTTTTATGAAGAGGGATTATTATGATGTAAAATGGTATGAGAAATATTTATATGAAGAGGGATTATTATGATGTAAAATGGTATGAGAAATATTTATATGAAGGGAGATTATTAAGATGTATAATGGTATGAGAAATATTTATATGAAGAGGGATTATTATGATGTAAAATGTTATGAGAAATATTTTTATGAAGAGGGATTATTATGATGTAAAATGGTATGAGAAATATTTATATGAAGGGAGATTATTAAGATGTATAATGGTATGAGAAATATTTATATGAAGGGAGATTATTAAGATGTATAATGGTATGAGAAATATTTATATGAAGAGGGATCATTATGATGTAAAATGGTATGAGAAATATTTATATGAAGGGAGATTATTAAGATGTATAATGGTATGAGAAATATTAATATGAAGGGAGATTATTAAGATGTATAATGGTATGAGAAATATTTATATGAAGAGGGATTATTATGATGTAAAATGGTATGAGAAATATTTATATGAAGGGAGATTATTAAGATGTATAATGGTATGAGAAATATTTATATGAAGAGGGATCATTATGATGTAAAATGTTATGAGAAATATTTATATGAAGGGAGATTATTAAGATGTATAATGGTATGAGAAATATTTATATGAAGGGAGATTATTAAGATGTATAATGGTATGAGAAATATTTATATGAAGGGAGATTATTAAAATGTATAATGGTATGAGAAATATTTATATGAAGAGGGATTATTATGATGTAAAATGGTATGAGAAATATTTATATGAAGGGAGATTATTAAGATGTATAATGGTATGAGAAATATTTATATGAAGGGAGATTATTAAGATGTATAATGGTATGAGAAATATTTATATGAAGAGGGATTATTACGCAGTAAAATGGTATGAGAAATATTTATATGAAGGGAGATTATTAAGATATATAATGGTATGAGAAATATTTATATGAAGAGGGATTATTATGATGTAAAATGTTATGAGAAATATTTATATGAAGGGAGATTATTAAGATGTATAATGGTATGAGAAATATTTATATGAAGGGAGATTATTAAGATGTATAATGGTATGAGAAATATTTATATGAAGAGGGATTATTATGATGTAAAATGGTATGAGAAATATTTATATGAAGGGAGATTATTAAGATGTATAATGGTATGAGAAATATTTATATGAAGGGAGATTATTAAGATGTATAATGGTATGAGAAATATTTATATGAAGAGGGATTATTATGATGTAAAATGGTATGAGAAATATTTATATGAAGGGAGATTATTAAGATGTATAATGGTATGAGAAATATTTATATGAAGAGGGATTATTATGATGTAAAATGGTATGAGAAATATTTATATGAAGAGGGATCATTATGATGTAAAATGTTATGAGAAATATTTATATGAAGGGAGATTATTAAGATGTATAATGGTATGAGAAATATTTATATGAAGGGAGATTATTAAGATGTATAATGGTATGAGAAATATTTATATGAAGGGAGATTATTAAAATGTATAATGGTATGAGAAATATTTATATGAAGAGGGATTATTATGATGTAAAATGGTATGAGAAATATTTATATGAAGGGAGATTATTAAGATGTATAATGGTATGAGAAATATTTATATGAAGGGAGATTATTAAGATGTATAATGGTATGAGAAATATTTATATGAAGAGGGATTATTATGATGTAAAATGGTATGAGAAATATTTATATGAAGGGAGATTATTAAGATGTATAATGGTATGAGAAATATTTTTATGAAGAGGGATTATTATGATGTAAAATGGTATGAGAAATATTTATATGAAGGGAGATTATTAAGATGTATAATGGTATGAGAAATATTTATATGAAGGGAGATTATTAAGATGTATAATGGTATGAGAAATATTTATATGAAGAGGGATTATTATGATGTAAAATGGTATGAGAAATATTTATATGAAGGGAGATTATTAAGATGTATAATGGTATGAGAAATATTTATATGAAGGGAGATTATTAAGATGTATAATGGTATGAGAAATATTTATATGAAGAGGGATTATTATGATGTAAAATGGTATGAGAAATATTTATATGAAGGGAGATTATTAAGATGTATAATGGTATGAGAAATATTTATATGAAGAGGGATTATTATGATGTAAAATGTTATGAGAAATATTTATATGAAGGGAGATTATTAAGATGTATAATGGTATGAGAAATATTTATATGAAGGGAGATTATTAAGATGTATAATGGTATGAGAAATATTTATATGAAGAGGGATTATTATGATGTAAAATGGTATGAGAAATATTTATATGAAGGGAGATTATTAAGATGTATAATGGTATGAGAAATATTTATATGAAGAGGGATTATTATGATGTAAAATGGTATGAGAAATATTTATATGAAGGGAGATTATTAAGATGTATAATGGTATGAGAAATATTTTTATGAAGAGGGATTATTATGATGTAAAATGGTATGAGAAATATTTATATGAAGGGAGATTATTAAGATGTATAATGGTATGAGAAATATTTATATGAAGAGGGATTATTATGATGTAAAATGTTATGAGAAATATTTTTATGAAGAGGGATTATTATGATGTAAAATGTTATGAGAAATATTTTTATGAAGAGGGATTATTATGATGTAAATGGTATGAGAAATATTTTCATGAAGAGTGATCATTATAATGTAAAAAGGTATGAGAAATATGTTTATGAAGAGGGCTTATTATGATGTAAAATGGTATGAGAAATACTTTCGGACTTCCTTTAATAGGACTTTAAAACTTATGGGAGAAAATGCGCACCCACTTAATTGTAATGGATTTGCATTTCTTGGTAGGGAGGATATAACTTATTTGTATTTAAGTATGTATTTCCAGGCCCGCTGGAAAAATGTCGGTAGTTGAAATTGGAACATAGATATTTGTCAGAATAAATTTGATAAAACGCCTTTGGGCGTTACGAGGTTATAAGTAGGTTTATTGTTGTCTAATACTCATAGTAAAAGCCTAGAGCTTAGCTTATGACTACGTCAATTTGTGAGACATTGTCCCCTGATATTTATTCATTTTGTAGTGTTATATAGGATCTGTCAGTTTGTCTGTCTGTCTGTCCGTATGTGTCTGTACTCGTAATTTAACTCGGAGACTACCGGACCGATATTGTTGAAATTTAGCAGATGTTGATGATGCGTCAAGTATATTAATTAAATGATGTATAATCCCCAGCGGAGTCGGAGTCAGTCCTGGCGGGGCTGGTGTCCCTCGCGAGCGCGGCGCGGCACGTGGTGTGCACGGCGGGCCCGCGCGCGGCGCCGCGGCCCCCCGCCGGCCTGGCGCGCGGCCCGCCGCCGCTGCCCGCG